>VZRL01001446.1:236583-425194 GCA_013397895.1 Origma solitaria | reverse complement strand
GTCACAATTTTGTTGATTTGGATCCCCAGAAACTTGAGCCCATTCTCACTACCTGCAGAATTTCTCCTGTGTACTTCCAGCATCTCTTTTCCTTGGCTTGCATAAGATCTTCTTCTCTCTTTCCCTTTTCTTGTAATGCATCCCCCAAAATGGATCAATGAGCTGATCAAAGTCTGTCTGGCATGAGGGGATAGTTGCTCTGAAAGCAAAATTTCCAAGCACATGGATCACCTAGCTGGTCCTGGTGTCTCCTCAGAAGTATGAGCTGCTGTGCCATCCCCCGGATGAAAAGGGAGAGCTGAAATGATGTGAAGCAGAAGGAAAGGAAATTTCTGAAATGAACTCCAGACAAATGCGTCCTCTCTGTTTGCTCCTTGCAACCTTCAGGTCTGGATTTGCAGATTGGCCCCTCTGGTAACCTTGTACAGATACTTCAAAGATGGACCAAGCACCTTTGAATAGCAAGTAGAGGACAGAAACATCTCTCCCAGCTCCAGCAAACCAGTCCGAGGCTGGGATTAGAAAATATTTCCTCACCATTTCTCTTGAAAAACATTGCCACTTGTGGGAAAGGCTTGGGAATTTTGTTTCGCTGCTTCCTACCTCTCTGTTAGTGATAGAATGTCAGACTTCACCTGTCTCCCTCTCCTGCAGAAGACGTGCCAGGAGGAGAAAAGGAGAACAGAGCAATGTTTTAGTGGTCAGACATGCAGCTCCAAAGCCTTGCCAATGTCTTGAAAAGAGAGGTTGCGGACTCCCCATTTCTGGAAGTGTTCTAGGCCAGGCTAGACAGGGCTTGGAGCATTCTGGTCTAGTGGAAGGTGTCCCTGCCCATGGCAGGAAGATGGAATGACAGGAGCTTTAAAGTACTTTCCTCCCCAAACCAGTCTGTGATTCTGTGATAGTTGGCACTGGCAATATTTTGCCATCACATGGCAGAAGTGCCTTCCCTGAAAAGTTTGAAATCTTAAGAAAATGCTTTTGTCTGAGCTGGACTTACACAAACTTCACAAAACCCTTCAAAGGAGGGAAGCTACTGAGATATTTTGTTTTGGAAACACCTGCAGTCCAAACAGTTTGCTATTTCTGAAACCAAACTATTCACAACTTCCTGCAAACCTGGAAGCTGCTGCTTCCTGCCAGCTGCTCTGGAAGTGGCTGAGGAGCATGGGAGATCTGAGACTTGCGGTTGCCTCAGAGCTGCAGTGGGCACATGAGCCAGCAGAAGTGGCAGAGCTCAGAGGTACCAGCTTACACTCAGTCAAATGTGCATGACGTATGTTCAGTGATACCGTGTGCTGCCAAAAACCATCCACCAGTGAGCTCCTGGCTTGTCCCAGTCCCACTGCCTGGGGAGATCTGTGTCATTTAGCGGACTGCAGCAGAGAGGAGCAGCAGCCAGGACGTGTAAGCAGTGTGCAGTTAGTGTGAAGGCTCAGCATGTGGCTCCCACACCACAGGACCAGGAATGCTCTTTCCATGCCCAGCTGGGATCTGTGCCTTTGGGGTAATGCCACACACCCAAGCAGGGGCACCTTTATAGGGGAGGTGACAGTGGCTGTGATGGGATGACAGTCGGTGGGATGTGTCATCCCACAAGGAAGGTGACTGCTGTATGTGCCCCTCTGACTGTAAATGTCAAGACATTCCCAGTGTGCTCAGACAGGTTCTCCTGCAGGGTACCTGCTGAGGGGTGCTCTTGACGAAGGCCAGGACAGGGACAGGGCTGGAGAACAAATAAGCAAGGAACAATGAAAGATTGCAAATGCAGAGGAATAGAATGTGTCTGCTGGGAGTGGCTTTGTCCAATGCCTCTTGAGTGCGTGTCACCCTTTACAGGTGGATATTTTTCTTTCTTTTTCTCCTTGGGATTTTTGTGTTTGGTGAACAACTTGTACCCCCAGGACAGGATGACTGGTGTGACAAAGGGAAAGGTCCTTGCTCCTGCCAGAACTGCAGGGACTCACATCACAAGCCACACCTGTCTCTATCCTCGTGTTTCAGACAGAGTTCAGTTAAACCAACAGGAATCATGCACCAACGATGCTGTTGGGCTGCTGGAAGCAAGCAATGTATGTTCCCTTCCAAAAAGCATCCCTGTACACACTGCCTATGGACACAGCCTCTTTGCAGGTCTTCCCAAGAGATCATCTCTCTCCATGCCCAAGGGTGGGTTTCAGGTGAGATTTCACCAATGACACCAGGCTTCTAGAGAGGTCTTGCTGCACTGCAGAGGCCAGTTGGTAATTTGGAGAGGTTGGTGCTTGAGGTTTTGTGCTAACAATAACCGATTGGAAAGATGGAAAGAAGGTGCTTGTGTGGCATTTCCAGCCAGAAGGAGGTCACTAGAAAAGATGATTTGGGAAACCCCATAGGCAGCTTGTGGTGTGCGGACAGCAAGTCTCCCTCAAACACGTGCAGCATGTCTGTGGGGAGTGAGTGTGTTTTCTGGGGATATGCAATAGAGTTTTAATTCAGCATTGGAATTAAAATTCATTTTATTAAGGGCCTTTAAATATTTCCAGAGCCTGACCTTTTCTGGAGGCTGTTGACTAATTAATGTCTGGTCTGGTGTTCTTCAAACTTTCCACACAGTTCAACTTGTTGCCAGCTGCTTTCAAACACATTTTTCAAGAAATTAGGTTGTAATTAAGTACAGTTATTAATGACTGTTTTTCCTGCCTTTCCCATTGGGTTTGCAATTTACTTTTCTCCATGTGGCAGAAAATGGCCAATATTTCACAGGGTGAGTGAAGGAATGTCTAATATGATCTTTGACGTTGATTTGACGCAGTTCCAACTTTACAACACAGTGGTGATCACCCAACCACGTAGGAGAGACCAGGGTGAAAAACAGAATCAGAGTCAGGTCCCTGTGGGCAACTGGAGAGAGGGGGCAGGGAGCTCCCTCACCCTTGAAGAGCCAGCACATGGGGAAAGCAGTTCATGCAGATGGGTTGGTTGGAGGATGGAGAGGAAGGATAGAGAAAAGAAGGTCCAGGCCTGCTGGAATGATGGGAATCACTCTTGTGCCTAAAATTCAGGGCATGAAACTGGGAGCTCAGCAAATAATGTGAAGCCCATTCGTGTGAGCACTCATCTCCTGCCCGGTCGTCTCTCCGCCCAAGAGGGACTATCAGAGACACCCGTGTGTGGAGAGAGCAGATGGAACTGAGAGCGGCCAAGAAGGGAAGCAGCACTCCTACGCAGAGCCCAGAAAGGTTTTATACACTCTCTGCTCTGCGGTGTTGCTGAGGTCACTCCTCTTTGTCAGGCACATGGCAGCAAATCCTCCTCTAAGTCCCAGATCTCAGACGCATCATAATAATAAAAGCCTGTGCTGAAGCATCTGAGCAAACACATCGGCTGAGCAAAGTGCTTTTCCCCAGCCACAGGACCCAGTTATTCTGGGAATTGGGAGAGCTAGAACATCAAGGGAGCAATATCCTCCTGTGAAATCAGCTGCCAGGGGGTCTGCAGGGGTGCAGGGGGTGACAGGCAGGTGAGGGAGCCCACCCACAAGGTGGGGACAAGGCAGGGCTATAGCACCTATTTCATTTCCTGGCTGGCCTTCAGCTGAGTCCTGGCAGCTCCGGGCAGCTGAGGCACAGGGGTGGAGGCAGAGAGATGCTGACAAGTAACACACGTGTGCATGGCCATGGGGTGCACACATGAACAGTCCCTTGCCAGAGGGCTGGGATTTCTCCAGGCCCCTTTTTTCCAGAGTCTGAGCCTTTTCATTTTGCATTCTCTCAGTGGTCCAAATACTGTGCGTTCCCAGCGGGGCAGAGGAGCCCTATGGACTGGCACCACCTTCACCACAGGATGAGTGTGGATGCAGGCACCGACTCACCCCAGCACTTCTGGCACTCGTATCCTCACATGGCATGGCAGGTCTGCAGGCACAGCAGGTTCCACAGCCAGGGACACGCTCCCAAGCACTGGGTGATGGGCAAACATGGACACTGGGGCTGGAGATATCCCAGCGGTACAGAACTCCATCTGTGCTCTGCTCCCAGCCACAACAGCTCTGTCCAGGAGGGAGCAATGAAAACAAGCCCAGCAGCCACCTGCCTGGAGAAGGGTTGAGGGACAGATCTGCCCCCAGAGCACCCCTCCTCCCATGCAGCTCCAGCCACAGCAGGACCTGTGCCCGTTGTGTTTTTTCAGCAGATGCCCACATATCTCAGCAAGGCTGCTGCAGTTTATCAACATCTACTGCTGCCCGTCAGCACCTGGGATCTGCCTTGGGCTGTTCTTTATGGGCTCAGTACCTGATGCCAGCCCTGGAAGCAGCGGGAGGAAGGAATTAGGAGGGAGGTGGGGACAGAGGAGATGGGAAGATGAGCCACCAATGGCGGTGAATCCAGAAAGGTAGGACTTGGCCTTGATTGAGGCCCAGGGCAGCCTGTGTCCATTCCTGGAATCAGAGGAAGGCTGGCGTCTCCGAAAGGATGAACAACAGGCCTGCTTCATCAGCTCAGCCGCTAGAAAGGAGGAGCAGAGCCAAAAATCCAGGAGAAAAATGTTATGCAAAATTGTTCATCTGTTACTGATTGGGAAGCTGAGAGCTCAATTCAAACCACCCAATAAAACTGGCTTGGACGAGAATTTCCTGAATCCCAGATTAAGTGAATAAAGATGTTTCAGGAGTTCAGGGCCGCAGTTGGGTGGCTTGCACACAATTTGCTGTTGGTTTCACCCTTTGTTGCTTAATGAAGAACAGAAGGAGGATCTCCCATCTCATTCAACCAAGGGAAAAAACTATTTCTTCTAAATTTAAAATAATTTCCTGTTGCAGGCACGGCTCTGTTTATCTGTCCTACACAGAGGCTCCATCTTGGATTGTGGCTCATTCTGCTCCCTGCAAGACACTGTTCCCCACAGGGACTGTACCCTTCCAGGCTGATGGCAGCACGGCAGGATTTTGCATGGCAAGGTCTTTGTCAGCAGCTAATGGCAAGAAGTGTTTCGAAAGCCAGGTCCAGCTCTGAGGAAGAACCTGCGATACTGTACACCCTGTGTGTGTCCCTGATTCATTCAGGCCCTTTCTCTCCATATGTCTCACTGCCTCCAGGGTGCTCCTGGTTGTGTCCTTGGAGAAGCTACAAGGAGCAGAGGGTGCTCCACTTTCCTGCAAGGGCTGAGCAGCACCAGGTGGGCGAGGAGCACATCCCACACTGAGCTCGCCAGGGACCGAGGGGATTCCCCACCCCTGCAGCATCTGATGTGGGAGAACTGCTCTACCATGGGGCTTGCACAATCCTGAAAACCACTTATTTTAATAAGCCTCTTATTCACAGGAAGGAGCCAGGCTGTGTGCACTGAAACATTTAGAAAGTTTCATGGCTACGTCTCTTGCTCCTAAAGGCATCGACCCATAGATATATCTATCTTCCTTTTTTCCATTTTCTACCCTGCAATGAAATGCCAAAGTCTCTCTACAAACAGAGTGCCTTTAAGTCACCTGGCACCTGGACCACTCCTCCAAGTGTCATCATGTGCCTTGCTGGGCTGTCAAGCTCTAATTAAGTGTGGAAACAGGATGGAGATCCCTGGAGAAATCAGAGAATAAATTTTAAAGAGGAAAACTAGATCAGAAGATAAAGAATTATCATAAGAAACTTGACTCAATGGTCCATCTCTCTAAGCCTCATCCTTGATTTTGTACAAAAAACTCTTCAGAATATTTCCCTTTGCAGTATATCTGGGGAATCTAGCTTAAGAGGAGTCCAAAGGCTCCAAGGACAAAGAAAGCTATTTGCAGCCTTGGGTCTGGAGTCAGTACCACCAAATAGTAAAATGTAGCTTATCTAGATGGCAACCCAGGGAAAATCTGACTGTAACTGTCAGCAGGAGGGTGATGGGCATGAACACCAAGGAGAGATGTGCTTCCAGAGATATGCTCATCCCCAGGGGGGATCAGCAGGAGTAATGGGATGTGTGTGAGCAACAGCATATTTAGGCAGGATATCAGGAAACATTTCCATCTCAGCTATTAGTTTTATTAGGAGAAGTCTCCCGTGGGAAACTGGAAGCTGCATCACTTGACTCACTCCAAGCTCAGCACTAGATAACATGAAGCAGAGAACAGGCATGTGTTGGCGGGGGCAGATGGCCCAGATGACCTAATGGTCTTTTCCATCACTCCAATTGCAATCCAGCCTGGGTAGAGGCTCTTCACTTGTCTCTCTCTGACTCAGGGTAACGACAGGCTGGAGAATAACATCTGAGTTTGTTCCAGTGTTATTTTCCAGTGTCTTCATTTGAGGTCTCTTGGGTAGAAGATGGGATGCAGAGTGACCTCAGCTGAAGTGACAGTATTTCCCAGTAATCTTGCCAGGTTCTCCTCCTTGCAGGGCTTGTGTGTGTTGGCGTAGGGGCTGCAGGGTGGCCTGGGCCCCAAAGGCCAGGTCCTGGGTCAGGAACTGGCACTTAGCAAAGGAGTGAAGAAAATACAAGTAAAAAGCCATCCAGAAAAGCTAGAAGAGCCTCTTACCAGCTTTTGCCACGTGAGTCACAGCTGTTCCAGAGTTGGTTATTTCCTTTGCTTGGCAATTGTTGGGTCCTTGTGCAGGGATGGGGGGAGCAGTGTGAGGAGGAGCAGGATGTTTTGGTGCAGCCAAACAAACAGCACGAGCTGAATGCCTCTTCCTGGTGCTCAGGGAAAGCACAGCTCTGATGAGATGGTGCCAGGGAATAAAAAGGGATTCATCTCGTCCCCAAAGGGAACCCTCAGGGAAACCCATTCCTCTGAAAATAAAGCTTTTCTCAGCTCCTGAGACCTCATCCCATGGTCTGAGCTGGTCAGAGGTGTGCAGACTGCCACCTGCATGGCTGATACCCATGTGGGACCCATCCCATCCCTCCTCTCTGGGATGAAGGTCTGGACTGGGGACCTCACAGCCTGTGGTAGTTCCCTATTCTGTTATCCTTAATGTGTGGGAACAATATTCCTTTTTCTCAGCTGACATCACTCTCCCCTTCCTTCAAATACCCTTTTAAAACTATTTCTTTAGAAGTCCACCAGTATCTGCCCACCCAGCCTGCCCAGGCTGTCCATCAGAGGACACGGGACACAGGCTGCGCTGTGCTGTTCATGGCTGAGACAAAGCAATTTATCATCTACCAAACAGTTCACACATCCTCAGTTCACACAGCCTCAGCCTATCCCTCTCCCAACCATGTGCAGAGCGAAGTGGGACGTGCAGGGAGAGAGTGAAGGGCTCTGGGCTCACACTGGTGGCTCTAGAACACACCCAGATTTTAGGTCTCCTTTTTGAGGTTTCCTTAGCTGAAATCTCCCAGGTTGCCTCTGGCTTCACAGGGCTTGGGTTTGGCACTGTCCCTTCAGCAATACAGCTCAAACAGGGACGATCCAGCTAACATTTCCATGCTCCTCCCATGGCAAAGTACTTCACTGAAGTTCGCCTCTTAACATCAAAGATATTTCCAAGCGCGTTATTAAGAGGCACCAAAACCCCTTAAATTGTTAACTAAGAGCCTTGGCAGCAAGATGGGAAGGATCCCCATGAGATGTGCAGCTGGAGGAGAGTGTGCAAACCCAGTGCAGGGAAGGAGGGGCAGCCACAGCCACGGTGCCAAGGGTGGGGTGCACAGTGATGCTGCTGCCCTGGATCCACCTGTCCTGGGCCTGCAGAAGGATCCTGAGTTCTGCGAAAAGATACTTGCATGAATGCTGGAGCAAGAATTTGGGGGGATTGGGATGCTGCATTTCATTGAGTCTAAAGACCCCTGAGGAAACAATCTACATCTTCCTCACGAGGGGCAGTGGAAGAGCAGGTGCTGCTCTCTGCTCTCTGGTGACCAGTGACAGGATCTTCCCCCAGAGGGAATGGGCACAGCCCAGGCTCCCCAGGGAATGGGCACAGCCCCAATGCTGCCAGAGCTCCAAAAGTGTTTGGACAATGCTTTCAGGCACAGGGTGGGATTGTTGGGATGTCTGTGCAGGGCCAGGGGTTAGACTTGATGATCCCTGTGGGTCCCTTCCAACTCAGGATATTCTGTGATTCTCTGATTCTATGACTGTTGTTTGCTAATTGGAAAATTGGACATTTACTCTGTCATTTGGCTTTGCCTCACTTTGCTGTCTAGTCCAGGAGCTCTCTGGGATTCTCTGAGGTTGGAGAAGAAAGGTGGATCCCTCCAACTGGAAATCAGTACTTCAGATGCTTTTTCAGCCAAGCCCATGATACCCTTACCAGAATGTAAATATTGGACTGCTTGTGATGCTTCCTAAAATGTTCTCATTTTAGAAATACCTTACTTAATGCTACAGAAATCACCTGGTCTGTACTGCAAAGGAATAACATGGATTTTCTTTCCCTCTGGGAAGCAACTGGTATAGTGCAAGCACAAGAACGTCATGGGAAAAGCTTGTTTATGGGATTACTGACAGCACAATGGTTGTCTGGGATAGGATAAAACCTTATCTGAAGAAAAACACAGATGGATACTTGGTGGCACAGGAAGAAATCAAGCTGGAGGGATGAGGGGTCCAGAGGCACTGGAACACAGAAAATCGGGGACAATTCAGTCCACAATTCATGATGGCTTGGTATGAGATGTGCAGGCCATTCTGTGATGATGGAACAAGGAGAGTGGGGACTCTCAGGAGGGTTCAGGCTTCAGCCAAAATCCAAGAACAGACAGTCCCACTGCTGCTGCAAGGCTGTACAGGACCTGGACATGCACAACCAGGGAATATTACAGAGGTGCACTGCTCCTACATGCAATTTAAGTGACATGATCACCAAAATGGCACGTTCTGGTCTAGTGCTTATGCTTGAGAGTGACACTGAAAATTTGGAAAAGGCTCAGGAAAGAACTAGAAAATTATCCCAGGGCTAGAAATCATTCTCAGTGAGAGATAAATGGAACATGATCTGTTTAGTTTATCTGGTTTTTAAGAGGTGATTTAATTGTGGTCTGTGAGAACTGATGTGGGGGAATACTTTGAGTGCAAAGGACTCTTTAAGAGGGCAGACAAAGACAGAAAAAGACCCAGGGATTGGAAAGCAAAGCTGGTGGTTGTCGGGCTTGAGATAAAGTAACTATTTTTAACAGTGGGAATAACTGACCATTGGAACAAGGAGCCCGGAGACGTGGTAAACTCTCCATCCCATACAGCCTTGGAACATAGACTGGCCACTTTTCTGTGGATATGAACTAAATCATAAGCTGTTGGTCTTGGTGAAGCTAAAAATGCGAATTTTTAGCTAAGCAAATCTGAAATGACCCATGGAGGCATGAGAGAGATATTCCATCTCCATCACACTGAGATGGTGGCAAGGCCTGGCTTAACTCCCACTGACATTGGCAAAGGCAGACAAGCACAAAGCCGCTCTTCCTTTGCATCAAATCCTGCCTGAGACTGCAAGATGTCTGCTACTGAACCTCCCTTATGATCCTTTCTTCTTTTCCATCAATGCAGTGTTCCCGGATGCTTGCTCAAAACCTGGCAAATGTGAATGAATACCTTTCTGCAACTGACTGGTATTTTGAAAACATATTTTGAAAATGTATTTTTATGAGGAAAAAGTTCCTGGGGAGTAGTATAGAACAAAACCTGGCGAAACAGGAGTGTCATGGCTGGGATTTGTAGAAGTTCAGTTGCTCCTTCTCGCACTCAGCCCAGCTTAGAGGAGTGAATTGGTGTTACACATCTCAGCTCAGCCTGACATGGTTGGTAACATGAAGGTGTCAAGGGCAGAATTTCATGAACGTGCAGTGTCACCTTTGGAGAGGATCTCGGCTGTGACCCTTGGAAGGGGGAGTGTGCATGCAATACAATTAATTTCCCCAGGCACTGCTGGGAGGCAACCCTCAAGTCTCGTTACTCCCAGACTCACTGGGTTCTTTAAATCTTGGGCACATCTTCCACCTGTTTATGAAGATTCAGGCCCACCCAATCCATGAGCAGAAGCCACTGCATGGGGCCAAGCAGCCCAGTCAGACAGCATGGGAAATGAATAGCAAATAAGCAAAAAATATTCTCAAAATTTTAGAGGCTAAACATTGTTTGTCCAAGTTATTGACCAAGACTCCTGACTGAGGGAGTCACTGGCAGGAACTGAGATCACCTGGGAAGGATTCAGAAGAGAGGGAAATTCATCAGCCGCTTTGTCTTGCTGGATGATGGCAGCTTTTATCCCAGACCAGTTGTGTTTTGAAATGCTTTTCATGCCTGAAGCCAGAGTGGATGCTTTGGTCAAAGTGAAATCCTGGGCTTGAACTGCACCCCTCAGGTCCCTGCTGCAGACAAGGTTTACCTAAACAAGTTACTGAGGCTGTGAGGAGTCTTGCATCCTGATACAGATGTGAAGAACCACAGCTGTATCCTTACACACAAATTTCTGTGCTGTGGGAAGGACTTAAAATCTTCTAAATTACTTCTCTGTGAAACTAGCAATATTCTGGTGAACTGAGAGATGATGACAGAGTCTCCTTCCTAATCAAGTCCAACCCATTTTGCGCATCCCTACTTGCTTCCTACATAACTTTAAGAGGACTTTCTTGTCATGGAGCACTTAGAATGAGACTGATGTTAGCTAGCTGATGAAGATGGTTCATTATTATGATGTCCTAGGTCTGTCTGAAAATCACATTATACCTCCTGTTCATCTGGGACTCACAGAGTCACAGAATTGTTTATGCTGGATGGGACTTTAAAGACCCTCTCATTCCAACCTCCTGCCATGGGCAGGGACACCTACTAGACCAGGCTGCTCCAAGCCCCATCCAAAGTAGTCTCAATAATTTAGGAGAAATATGTTGGAAAAGCAGATGGGCTTTTTGCCTCTGCAAAGACCCTGAAAAGAAAGAACTAAAACTGCATGTCCTGCATGGGTCTGTATGGCGTGTGGTACACAGCTCTGCTGATGGGTGTGCAGGATTTGCACAACAATGGTATGGTGCCAGTGAACCCTTGCTGGTACAGATCTTGGCCGTGGACCAGGACAGCTTTATCCAGGGACTGCATTTTCTTTTTCAGGAAGTGCTTGGGGCCCATCATGGGCTTGCATCTCCAGAACAGAGGCATAGGAAGGCTCTGGCTCCAGCACGAGGCACAGGCAGTTCAGGGCTGCACAGGCAAGGATCAAGCTGCTAAGGGTGCTACATGTTTGTAGCTGAGTGTGGATGGTCTCACTGCCTGGACACGGGCACAGCACACGCTTCCCATCTGTTCCATCCCTATCAATAGGAGCTTGTTCTCCCCACAATGAGGGCGGAGGTTATCCCAATGGGCTCAGCCCCTTTGCTCAGCCCCATTGCTGAGATGCCCCATTAGCTTAGTGCTAACTAATGGAAAAATCCTGCAGAAGCAAATTGGAACAGGAAAGGGAACAGGAACCTTACTGGGTCAGAGCTACAGCCCACCTTGCCTGCAGCTAGCAGAGGCAATAGAAGATCCTGTTTTGGGGGAGCCTTCTGCAGCCAAAGTACCTCCTGCTTCAGCATTCATGGTCACTGGGCTTGGGACACTAGAAGGCACATCCTGATTGTTCCTTCTGATATTCCCCTATGGACCTGCTCTCCATTAGCTGGTCTAATCCCTTTCCACCCATGCTGACAGCATCTCCCTCCACAGCCTCTTGTGGCAGGAAATTCTTGAGGTTCTACTCATTGTGTGAAGAAATCTTTCTCTGTTTCAGAATGATATCCTACCAGTGCCACTGACTGCCCCTAGCTCTTGGCCTTGGGATTGATTTCAATTTCACCTGATTCTGTCCTTTGGGGATTTTGGAAACTTCAGTCACATCCCTCACAGTTTTTTTCTCTTCAAACTGACAAACCCGGACCTTTTCAGTGCTTTTCACAAGACAACTCATCCAGCCTCTTGATCATTTTGATTATTAATTGAACTGCCCTTAGTATATGAAAATTATAGCCTTCAAGTTTGTTTCTAGCCTTTATTTAGCTTCACAGAAGACCTGGAGGCTCTGCTCTTGGTGCTCTAACTCTGGTGAGTCAACATTCAGTTGCTTGAAAATATATTAAAAAAATATCAAATGCATTGTTTGTGGGGTCCACTACAGTCCTTCTGGATTTATACTTTCTTTATAGGGTATTGTTCTTTCTCTAGCAACCTGTATTGGTAGTTGCAGATGTAAGTGACCTACTGCTAAAAAAACTGTCAGGAATTCTCTCTGCTCTGCAGAAAGAAAAGGCTTTTGTGGTTTAACCTCAGGCTGAGGAAGAGCAAAATTGTGAAGACAACCTCAGACTGAGATCAAACATCTCACAGGCCGATGTCCCTGGTGGTTTACCATAAACATGAATTTATTTAACACTGGGCTGTATGTGGTCTTGGAGCATTTGCAGGAGAATACTTGCTGTGTCTCACATGGATTCCTGAGTTGTCTGAAGATTCCGAGACTTTGCTCTGCAGAAGCACTGCTGTGCTCAGGATTCTCAAGGCTCACTACAAAGGTTAAGCTGTATCAAAGGAAGATGTTTTTCCAGGGTCAATGTTGAAGGACAGAACTCTGGTTCAGCAGCACACTCTAAGTGTGGTTGTCATGGTCCATCGGAATGGCATTGGGACAGAGAAGGTGGACATTTATTAGTAAAGCTTTTGTTCTCCTGAAATGCTCACTGCTGAAAGAATGAATTAAAAATAATTCCCTGTCATGCATCTGCTTCAGCTTCTGCAAAAGCACAGATAGATGAGGTAAGGTCATCTTGAGCATAGCATCAAGCTAAGCATCTCCCTGGCTTTATGTTCATCCCTCAAATCCTGCTCCATCCTGGTCTCATGCTAGCATGGTCCCAGCCCTGGAAAAAACAGGTAGAGCTTGCACTTGGCTCCTGAGCCCAGTGCCCACACCGACAGCTTTCCACTGAGGATCCTGGCTCCCAGATGGCCATCAGACCCCTGTCCTCTGCACCCAGCACAGTGCATGCAGGACACCATGGGGCAGGAGGTGGCAGTTCAGGTGCCCGCTCTGTGCAAAAAACCAGGTGTGCAAGCAGCAGAGAGGAACCACTGCAGAGTGCAGGGACCATGGCACAGGGACTGCAGTGAAAGGACTCTCCCCATCAGGTGCTGCTCAGTCCTGCACGCTCAGCCATGGCAGGTAAGCATGGACCTGGGGCTCTCCCCTCCCAGGGCAGGAGGTGTGCTGCTCACCAGTGTTATAGCTCCTGCAGAGTCCCTCTGCCATGGCCACAGATCCATGGAGCAGAGCATGGCAGGTGAGGAGGTACCCACCTGCCCTGTTCCCCTGCCCAGAGACCTCTGAGTCCCAGGCCTGCCCTTGCTGTCCCCACACAGCGCCTGTGCAGCATGAGCAGCACACTGACCTCTCCCTGCACGAGGCTGGGCGCAGCCTGTGCTCTGGGACCTGCTGACTCATGTATCTGACTCACTCCAAGGCTGAATTTCCATTGCCCCAACTTACTCTGTTCTGCCAATTCAAAAGACCCCCACCCATGGGGATCCTCTTCCTGGGGCAAGGAGGCTCAGCCCTGCACAGGCAAGGAGCAGCAGCACCAAGGGTCACAAAAGTGTCTGATAAATGACAAATGGGTTCATGGTTTGGCTGTAGATGTGCAGAACAGAGCTCTGCACACAGGTTCTACTGGCTCCCTGCTTCCTGGGAAGGGCAGGGGAGCCCAAGAGCCCCACTCCAGCCTCCAGTGATAGCATCCAGGCGGAGGCTGCCTGGGACAGGCACTGTCTGACTGTTCCCACTTGCAGTTGCACAGCCTCAGCCCAGGGCTCCAGACCGAGGCATGCTCTGCTCCAGGCTGGCCACACACATCTCCAGTGGAGCACCTGGCTGGTGCTGCCCAGTGCTGCAGACTGGCCTTTCTGCTCTTTCCTCTGGAATGGGGTGCATGGGGACAAAGGAGCAACTTGCCTCCCTCCTCAGGAAGGGATGCAGAGCCTTGCCCAGGTGGTGAAAGGATCAGAGCTCAGGAAGAAAGAAGTGGCTAGGACGGGTGTGTGCCAGCCCAGAACTTGCTCTGGCTGCCTGGTAAGTGTGGTTCACCTTGCCTTAGAATTTCCAGGGCACTGTGTGCTCCAAAGCCCATCTCTCCAGAGATGTCTCACCACCCAAGAGATGCACAGTTGCCCAGGAAGGTGTTCCTCCAACACCATCCTCTGCTTGTTGTGAGAAACAGCTCTCGGGATGCAAGAAGAGGATCCACTCTAGGTCAGGACAGTACAAGATTGGCCCTTCAGTTGTCCCTACTGGTCTCAGGAATGACATCTCTTCAGCCCAGCTGTGCTCCCAGCACTGTTGGAGCAGCAAACCCACCGTGCTGAGGAGGGAGGACAGGCTGGCTCACACCGAACTGGTTCGAGTTCAGTAGTGTGATCTCTGCAATGCCTGTAGTTCCCTGAGCCCCCCGTGCTGCCCTGGCACCTGCCAGCCCACACTGCTTGGGACTTTCTTGCTCAAATCCCCACCAGAGCCCAGGAACATGGAGAAGCTCTGTGCTGCCTCTGGGGCCTGGCTGGGCTGGAGGCTCTCCTGGGAGGATGACCAAATGCTCACCATCCATCTGGTCTATCATCCCCATGCCTGTCTTCTCCTGTAGGTCAGTCTCTGGAAGAAATGTGCTCAGCTGCCAGCTCAGGGCGAATAGCAAAAGGTCTCTGAACACCTGCAGAGAGGACAACCTCTGGTTCACAGCTCTCTCCCGAGCTGCCCAGATCAATGAGCACAGGTTTGATTGCTTCTGCTGACCCACTGTGGTTATCTGTCTGATCTGTATTGTGCCCCAGACAGGGCAGTCTTACCCACATATTTAAGAAATCGTTGCTAGAGAGATGTCCAGCACTGCTTGCTGAGGGATTACCTGAAGCTGGAATTTTGAAATTGAGTTGAATTTGAAATCATTTTACCACGACTGAACCACTTTCTCTTTCTGGAGGTTCCCATCCCAAGAGATCAGGCTAAATTAAGGTCTCTGCTTTTCACCCACTGATCTTTCACATCCAAGAGCAGCGTCCCAGCCCACCAGAACATGTGCCATTCTTCATCCTGCAGTAAAAGACCTCCAGAGGTTGACCCACAGGCTCAATAACAAACCTTAACCCACGCACATAACCCCACATAACCCACATAACAAACTTCTGGAGCTTTGCAAGGTGCTGGAAACCTTTCATCACCCTGAGTCTCCCCTCCATTTTTCCAGGTGGTGCAGGTGCCTGTGAGATACAGAGGATGTGCCAATGGAGTTTTTCTCAGAGGATGACTGTTGCTGGGTCCCATACATTAGAAGAGAATACAACCAGCACAAGGTTAGCACTGCCCTGGGCCAGCTCTGCAGGGGTGGGTGGCTGTGCACAACCTGTTCCCAGTGTGCAGGGACAGGGCTAAAACAGCCAGAGGGCTAAAACACTTCCCTTGCAAAGAGCTCTGCGGCAGATAGACCTTTTCCATGTCTGTCCTGCTGGGAGAGATCCCAAAATAAATAACCCTGAGGCCCAAAGCCCCAAGCCCCAGGGGAGAGGAGCAGGAGCAGAGAGCAGGCCCAGGCCAGAGCACTCAGCCCCACACACAGGGCAGACATACAGATCTGTGCTGTTGACAGAGCCACAAATAATTCCAGCAGACCAATTTAATGCTATTTAGAAAAACCTCCTTCTCCAAAATGGTCAACTTCCTCACTGACAGGATCAATATTTATAAATGCTGTGATTTCCATGCCCCAGTGATTTATCTGGGACCCAGGTTGGGCAGGGTTGCTGCAGCCCCAGCTGGGCCTGTGGAAAAGGACAGTGTCCATCATTTTGGCTGTACCCAGGAGAGTAGGATGCACTGGGGCAGCCTGAGGAGGAGGTCTGGAATGTTCAGGTTGGCTGTTGGGCAGGGGCAGCTCACAGCCTGATTTTTTCTCCCACATGAAAATATGATGAATTTTTGAGGGAATTCAGTGCCAGACCAGTCAGGATAAAGTTACCCAGTAAGGCTGGCAGGTGGTAGCTGGTTTCCCACATCAGAAAGAGCTGGGGGCTCCTCTGTGATAGCAGAGGAAGTGGGGGTAACCCCTGGACACAGGAGACTGACACCACTCTCCCACATCCAGGTTACACGTCAGCTTTCCCCTTCCCAGGAGCATGTTTTCTTGGGGGACAAAGATGATATTACTAATTTCTCTCCTCTCTCTCATGCCTTGCCATCCACTCCACTGTTCCCATCCGGCTGACTATGACTGTTGTAGAAAGCAGATGGGAGTTATATTTAACCCCCCACCCCCAAAGTCATCCCCATGGCTCAATCTTTAGCACAAACAAAGGAGTCAGCAGACAGCAGGGACAGCAGCATGCTGTGGTTGAGGATGGAGAGATGATCATCAGCAACCCCATAAACTGACTTTCCCTGATAAAAAAAAGCTTCCTTTGCAACACCACTTCCCAAAATGTCCTGCCTGGCATTTGGACTGAGATAGCCAAGGGACAATATATGGGGTGCATGTTGCTCTGTCTGCATCTGTTAAGGCTAGATCTTGCCTTGCTAGATGCCACCCATCAGGACCTCTCCCACTTGGCCTCCATTCATCCTGTTACAGGACAGGTCATGGTCCACAAGAAAAGGACCCTTGTGAACTTTTTGAGGAACTACTCCTTTGTTATGGGGGCCTGGAGGATGGATGCTCCCCAGGCAGGTGCACAGGGCACAGATTTACCTGCATGACCAAGTGATGGAGAACATCCCCCTTGACAGGAAAAGGGGGAATGGCTTTAAGCTGAAGGAAGATAGATTTAGGGTGGATGATAGGAATAAATGCTTCCCTGGGAGGCTGGTGAGGCCCTGGCACAGGATGCCCAGAGAAGCTGTGGATGGCCCACTCCTGGAAGTGTCCAAGGCCAGGCTGGATGGGGCTTGGAGCAACCTGGGACAGTGGAAGGTGTTCATGCCCATGGAAGGGGGGTGGAACAAAATGAGCTTTAAGGTCCCTTCCAACCCGAACTATTCTGTGATTCTAGCATCAAGCCCTTCTCTGTTCTGCAGCTCAACACTGCTGCCCAGAGAGGAGCTTCTGATCTAATCATGGCACTACCTTGGAACAATCAGGGGACTGCAGGAGATTCCATCTTCTGCTCCTCTAGCAGAGAAACCAAAGCATGGTCATGGGCAAGCTGAGCATGCTCCCCACTCCCAGCCAGCAGCAGGCACTGGTGTGCAGCTGCCTGCCTGTGCTGAGGGCCAAAAAGGGGTTGACAGTGCTCTGCCCCAGCAGGAACATGGTCCATGCAGCAACTACGCTAGAACGTGCAGAAGGACATGTGCCATGGGGGGTAGTTTGGAGGGAGAGCAACTAAATCAGCAAGGGAACACATGGTTGGAGCACTGCCAGCACCTGCCACCTCTGGAAATAGCTCTTACAGAGCCCCAGGGCCCAGGCATGAAGTCCCCTTCCTTCGGGTTATTACACAGCACAGGATACATGAAACATGTTGGCAGCAGTCAGTCTAGGGAGAGCTGAGCAAGGGAGGGAGGGAGACTAATAGGAAAACAATTCAGCACCTAGAAACGGAGCAAATGGACAACATGTAGGGACCCAGACCACCAGGGATGCTGGATCACAGACAAACCCAGGCACATGCACAGAAGGAAAAATCGGCTGTGAGAAGAGACGACCACCCGGAGCAAAGGCAGAAAAATGAAAGGAAAACATTTTATTATCTAAATGGGGATATGATTTCTGGAAGAACAGACTCTTCAGCCCAGGAATGGTGTTTGAAGCACTAGAACAGCTGAGAGAGGTGTTGATGGCGGCTGTCAGCAGAAAAAATGAGAGTACAGACATACTGTTTTTTACCTAAAGCCAAGGCACGGGAGAAGGAATAGATACATGGTTCTGGAGCAGGGAACTCTGCAGCAGCAAGGGCCTGTGAAAGGAATAAAGTAGTGGAAGAACTGCATGTGCTCAGCACCCAGAGCAGTCTTGCAGATCTTGGAGCAGGGATCCTGCCAACCCAGGAGTTTGCTGCTCTGCTAATGGCAGCAATGGAGAGGAGGGAGGTTGTGTTCACACAGAGCAGGAGCTGTTGACTGCAGCTTCTGGCAGGGGAGAACTGCCCTGCTCACTGCAGTGCAGATGCTGAGCCATCCCTGCTCATCATGAAGCCCCTTCTGGAGAAGCCTTGGAGAGAGGAAAGCGTTCAAGTTGAGCTGGGCATCCCTTTCACCACACACAGATGAATCTTCAATCTGTTATGTTATCAAGCTTGTGACAGTACTGGAAGGAGAAGCCCAAGGGACATTCCAAAGATCCCAAAGACCCCAAGAGAGATGGGTACTGAGGCAGGACAGTAATTTTTACAGAAAGGTTGGTGAGATCACAAAAAAATCCATGTGACAGGTACCAGTAGCTCCTACCAGGCAGTAGCAGATAAGAGGTGAACTCTGGGCCACATTTAAGGTAGGATTTTGCTTAAAAGAGGCCAGGCACTAACAACAGGGACTGGAGAGCTGACATCATGGACAGATGCCTAGGCATGCTGAGTGGAGGATGAAAGCATGCCTGGAGTGGTGCCAGGGCTGGATATTGATGCTCAGCTGAAGAGAAATGATGTGCCCCATCCTGAAAGGAATCTCTGCAGCCTCCTGAAACTCCAACCTGTCTGTGGAAACACTGGAACAAACCTGATCACATTTAGTAATGCATGACAGGTATGTGATAGCTGCAATAGCAACAACAGAGCCTGGGAACTGGACTTTCTAGAGCCCACAGAAGTCAGAATCTGATGGAGAAGGGGAAGATGGCCTTTGGAAAGGCTGACATTCTCAACATATTCTGCTCAGACTGGACCACCACACTCAGCAACAGAGTGAACACAGTTCAGTATCCTGTGGGAAGCTGGACATATGACTTCTTTCCCCACTTACCCCACAGAAAGAAGCAGGAATGGCAAATGCCATGGAGATGGTCTCTCTTGAGAATCACTGCAATAAAAAGTAATCGAGTCAAAAGCCAAGGAAGCTGATGGACCAGGAACTACAAAAGGTCATTACAAAGTCAGTCTGGGTGCCAGCAGTCCGTCTCTTCAGGGAAACTTCACTTTGGCTGCAGAAACACAGAAGTGAAATATTTCAAACCCATTTACAGTCCCTGCTTCTTAATGTGACCAGGGACTTCCTTTCCCCAAGACACCATCCAACTCAGTTTTGAGGGCAATTTAGATGGAATAACAGGGCAACTTACAGTCTCTGAGTGCAACCCTGGAATGTGCTGGCAAAGGCAAGAGAATGGGGCAAAGGGGGGCAGAGACTCCTCTGCCATGAACGAACTGTTCCAGTGGGAGGAGGGAGGAGGACAGAGGTGGGAGGAAATCTGGTTTGGTAAATGGAGAGTGCATTTTGCTTGGTAACTCCCAGTGGGTCTTCTGGGACAGCTTGGACGGGTCATGCCTGGTGCTCCATTCCATTAGCAATTACTTTATGCCAGCACATGTAAATAATTATTCTGGCACAGGTAGAGTGCTCTCTGCACAGCAGAGAGATGTGTGCAGCCCTTCGGAGCCAGTGCAGCGCTGACCCCCAGCACAGCCTGTCCTACTGCCTTTCTTGGAGACTAGCACCAGGAGTGAGGAGATTTGTGTGCACACATGGACAGGCTGTGCGACCTTGCATCAACAGTGCTTTGGAAAATTAAACCATCTGTGCAGGTGAAGTGTAATTGCATGTGATCAAACTCTCTGCTTCCCCTCGAGAACTCATTGTGCAGCTCAGCCTTTTCCCTGAGATCTGACCCTCATGAGGGAAGCCTTGGGGTTAAAAAGATTGAAGGGAGAAATGTTTACAGGAAAATGAAGATAAAAGAAGTCCACATGACTTGACATTTTCTGTGAAAGGTTTTGCATGAAATGGAGCATTCAGGCCAAAACTACAAACCCCTGAGAACAGAAGCCACAGAAACGATGTGCCTCCGCATGGTATGACCCGAAACAAATCTTGCACCCCAGGAATCTGACTCTTTCCAAACTCCAACAGCGCCCTCAAGTGCTCAAAGGAGAAGCCGCAAGGCGGAGATGGAGCTCGCTACCACCCAGGCTGCGGCGCACAGGAGACTTAGGAACGAGGAGGGGAGAGATGTGGTCGCATGGCCTTAAGCTTTGCTCACTGCTGTCCCTGGCTGAACTAACGTGAAATGTCTGTGTCTTTTCCTACTTCTTTTCCCCTGAACGGGTAGATCTGTGCCGTGTGATAGCCCATCTGTCACCAAGAGATTTAAGTAGATTTAAGGTCTGTGTTGCCTGGAAAACATGCACACGTCAGAAGCTGTGGAAATAACATAGTTTGGATTTGGCCACCAGAGTGATCCCACCCAGCCAGACCTCCTGGATCCAGTCCTCCAGAAGACGTGACCGCTGGAAAGGGCTGCGTCTCAGTGTCCCAGCTCCGGAGGGGACGCTTGGTTTCACCCCATCTGACTCCTGCTGTGAGCTTTCCAAGCTGTGTGGAGGCCGTTTTGGCAGAGCAAGGCATGGCTGTCCTCACTTCTTCAGTGGGCTGGATCTCAGCAAGAGGGGCTCTTTCAAGGGACAAGAGATAAGGCCTGTTTGGATCTGTGGGACTTCTGCCACTCCCAGTGAGAATGGTAGCTGGAGATGTGGTACATGCTCACCTGGGCTCCTTTGTGTAACACTCAGGTGATCCCTGGCAGGATGCTGAATTCAAAAGCAGTTCACCTCACTCAGGTCTTTCCCTGTGGGTTCCTTGGAGAGTCACCTGGTAGAGCTTTATCCTGCAGTCCTACACTGTGTGGAAAGGAAGTACTCAATTGTACAGCTTCACTCACCAGGACTTGCTGTACAAGAATTAAGATGTTTTCAAGGGACCAACTGAGTGTTACTGCGTTGGAATTGACAAAGAATTGACAAAGCTACACTGGGAACCTGTCTGTGTCCCCTGTTTCCTCACCCTTCTTCTTATTTGGGGACACGACTCCTGGATTGTGGCATTGGTTTGATCTACATGGCATGGACACAAATCCCATTGAATTAAGCAGCAGAGGGGACAGAAACAGGGAGATGGGGACAGGAACTTCCAAGTCTGTTTTTGTCCCTGCAGCCAGAGTGTCATGGTGCCTTTGACCACCTTACCCCAGCCTTTGGAGAAAAGCCTGCGCGGCTTCTCTGAAGGCATGTGTGTTGTTTTCTTCCATCGCTTCTCATCATGCCACTGTCGTGTCACCTTCACACACCACCATCCATCCCCTCCAAGGTAGGAGCCCACAGGTGCTCTCCCAGCAGGCTGCTGTCATCCTGTTAAGCCCCCCTGAATCACAGACACTGCCCAGCAAACACCAATTTCAGTTCCAGAGCTCGTTTCAGCAAAGAGCCACCCCTTTATTACCTTTTGCTGTACTGCCTTGATCTGGGCACGGACAGTCAGCTTCTTCCTCTCTCTAATTCTGGCAAAAAGCTGTTCCCACACGTGCCTGTTCCAGGTGCTTGCAGGAAGTATCACAACACCAAACAGAGAGGCAGGCTCACAAGCCTGTAGCCAAAACCTCACCCTTTTTAGTGCCAGAGCTGCAAGTTTCTTGCACAAAGAACAATTCTCAAGGTACCAGAGACATCAGGACTCTTCTCTGCCATCAAGGATGGCTTTGCAGGAAAGGTTTTGCTTCTGCAGAGAAGGCATCTGCTGCAACACACAGCTCCTGCTCTGTTGTGGCTCCGCAGGCCTCAGACAGCACAAGATAGCCCTGCAGCAAGTGCAGATCTCACAGTGATGAGGATATTGCTTCTAGTGTAGCAGTCACTGCCCTTGATCTCACCAATGCTCCTTGGCCAATGCCAGCCTCTCCCCCAGCAGCCTGGAGCAGGTCATTCTCACAGCCACGGTGTCATCTCCAGGTCAGCTGCTGTCAGCAGCCAAAGAGCAAGAGCCACTGGTGACTTTTCAGCATCACCTTGTTTTGATCATCACCAGCATGGGGATAAAAATAACCAGATCTAGATCCAGTGCTCTCTCACAAAGAATCCCTTCAACACATAAAATAAGAGCACTCAGGAGAAAACTGGCCGAGCAGCTATTGACAGCTGTAGCAAAGACACTCAGTGCGGAGACTGGCAAAGGACCATAGTCTGAACAGGTCCCCAGGAACCTCTCTCCACACTCCACAAGAAAACAGCCTGTCCTCCTTTTTGTTGCGTTCACCAACAGGACTTTGGACACGACAGGACAAAGCACGACTTTGAAACCTGCTGCTGTGATGCCATTTCTATTGTAATGGCAGAATAGCTGCTGTGCCACTCTTGGCTGAGAATCCCAGCCAAGAGGCATTTCCCTGGCAGAGCACAGAGGCCCCAGAGCAGAACAGGTCTCATCATTAAATTGTGGGTTTCTAATTAATACTCATTTGTCTGCAAGCTGATCTGCTTGACCACATGTCAGACCCCACAGTCCCAGGCTCTACTGCCTGCCTGCTGCTCCTTACCAGGTCACACACCGCCCATGATATCACTCTTTACACCTCTGCACACTTATCCCTCAATTAGCACTTGTTTATGCAAATGAGTCAGTTCATTAGCTCTCCTCTGCAATCTATCAATAGACGGAGCAGATAACCCCCTTCCAGGCCTGGGAATGTGAATGGAAATGAACCTGCTACTCTGTGTGCTGCTGGGCAAGACTGCAGGGTTTTGAAAAATTTTTCATACAAATTTCAGCCAAAATTGCTTTTCTTCTCCAATGACGCAAGTCAGACAAAACTTCCCCAGAGCTCCGTTAGAGCTGAGGACAGAGGGACCAGCAGCTTTCAGGTGTGAAACCAGAGAGCAGAGAATGCCTGCTCGACTTTAGCACACGGGAGAGGAATCTCTCTGAGCCAGCCAGGGGACCGTCCCCACACATCTGTGGCTTAGCAAGGCCAGCGGAGACACTCGGTGGCCTTCGCTGCACTGGCTGGCAGTGGTAGGGCCAGTCCCACTCACTGGGGCCATCTGGAAGCTCTCAGAGCTGCTGAACAAAATGCCTCCAGAGGCCCTTTGTGAGCCACGGGCTGGGTCAGATTACTGACAGAGGGACAGGGAACAGAAACACAGTGAAGTCTCCAGGAGGAACAAGGAGCTCTCTTGCTATGGCAGAAATATAGACTGGGGTCTCAGGGAGGAACAAGGAGTACCCCTGCCATGGCAGAAATACAGATTGAAGTCTTGGGAATGAACAAGGAGCACCCCTGCTATGACAGAAATACAGATCTGGGTCTTGTCACCCCTGCCCTGAGAGCAGGATGCCAGCACATGGGCTGTGGGAACAGCCTGGTTCCACCCTGCATCCTGTGGCACACATACTGACATGTGGCTGACATGGACAAAACATGGGCAAGCATGGTGGCGTTCAACATTGGGGGGCTTCTTAACTATTTGCATATCCTAGGGGCAACCATATGCCCCAGGGTTGCCCACACACACCTGTCAGCACCCCAATTCTAGACCTGGTGCCGCGGGTGACCCTAGTGCCCCAGGTGTCCTCCCCAGCACACCGTGGTGAGATGCTGCCAGAAGGGCGCAGGGAGCCATGCCTGCAGCATGCCGGAAGCCCATGGCTCAAAACCGGGCAAGCAGGTAATGGAGAAGCAGATTAGGACGCACAGCCAGGGCCATGCCCACCTGCCCCATGTCCCATAGCCAGCACCCCAAAGTATGCCCAGAGCGTGGGCTGGAAGGTCCAGCGCTGCCCAAGCACTCCCTTGGCCCAGCCCAAGGGCCGGTGACCCTGAGGTGGACATGGCTCCTGCTGCCTCAGCCGCACATGCCACTCACAGCCAGCTGCTTGCCCACAGCCCATGACCGGCCACCATCACCACCTCCCTCAGGGAATGAGCCCCGGCTCTAGCACAGGAAGGTGATGTTTTATTACAGATTCACAGAATCAATTAGGTTCAAAAACGCCTCTGAGACCGAGTCCAATCTATGACCCAACACCACGTTGTCAACTAAACCATGGCACTACGCACGATGTCCGGTGTTTCCTTAAACACCTCCAGAGTGACTCCAGCGCCTCCCTGAGCAGCCCCTTCCAACACCTTCCAGTGACCGCGGGGCCTGCGACGGCGGCTGAGGCTGGTGGCGGTGCGGGAGGAGGGAGGAGCCGCCATGGCCTCGGTGCTGCCCGGGGATGCGGCGCTGGTGTTTGCGGTTTTAGGAGCTCCCAAAACTCAGGCACAACGCCAGAAAGTTCAGAAAAGGAGACATCGTTTAACCTGCACAGGGTGTAAAGCGGAGGTTTCCACAAATTGAGTACACCAAGGGCTAAAAAGCCTATCTTTTACGCAGGAAAATTCACACGAACCCACCTAACACATATTCTCCGCCTACCTAATACATATTTATTTAGGTGATGTGACCTTGCGCAATGCTTGAAACGGAGTTCCTTTCTTCATTAAGCACCTTCTATTGTAGAAGTTATCTGACTACATCAGTTCCGTTTACAAAAGGTGAGAAAATTCAGCCAGGGGACAGATAATTCGACTGGCAGACACCAGGGAGGAGGGGGCGGGAGGCCCTGCCGCGGCCCCAAAATGGCGGCGGCGTGAGGGGGGAGCGGGCGGGCGGGGACAGGGGCGGCTGTTGTTGTTGAAGCTTTATTGTTCCCGATGCGGCCGCCACCCGCCGTGTCCGCCGTGCTGCGCCCAATAAAGGTAAAACCATGGCGGCGGGGCCGGCCAGGGCCGCCTGGCACTGGGGAGTCGGGGTGGCGCGGCTCGGCGACCCCGCTGGGCTGTCCCGGCTGCAGCGACCCCTCGCTGTCCCGGCTCGGTGCCAGATCTGCGCGAGGATGGGGTGCTTTGCCTCCTCCCGGGGAAAGGGACGGGGTGGATGGGTCCCTCCCCCGCCCGCAGGGAGGGACCGGCCCCGAGGAAGCCTTTCAGGCGGATGAGGAGGTTGAGGGGGGCCCGAGGGTGCCCCTTCTTTCACCTTGTCCGTGAGCGGGGACTCCCACACCTTCCCCGTGTTAAATCGAAGTGAGCCTTGTCGGTGGTCCACCGGTGACCAAAAAACGCAATCCCTGTCATTTAAAACGCTCTTCGTGTTCTCTCTTCCAAAGGGAGCTGGGCAATCCCATCGCTGCCTTGTGGCAGAGGCCTTTGTTTTTGTAACCTACACATAAAAGATGTTTCCTCCGGAATTCTGTCTCTACCAGCGAGCCAGAGCCTGTCTGCTGGGTACCATTGACCCTTCAAAGGTGTTACTAGCTGTGCATTAGGCTGTGCCTCTGCTTGGGCCGGTGTGACCCTCCAGGAAGCTTTTAAAGGTAGGCATGGAAGGGGTTTATCTTGTGCTTTGCTCACAGCAGATCCCTCTCCTTGCTTTGGACCACTAGTCACATCTGTTCTTTGAGATGATCCATCAAGACTGACCCTTCAAGAGACAAATTAACAGGTTTTTTGCACTGCACCAAAAAATGAGCAGTCTCATTTGGTTTCCTTTGTGATCTCCAAGCTCGATTGAGCTGCTGCAGAGGAGCAGGGAGAAGAGAGCTGCAGGGCTGTCCCTGTCCCCAGGTCAGGTGAGATGTGTTACAGAGAGGTGCTGTTGTGGGTCCTGGTCAGTGAAGCCCACAGAGGGACAGGCTGCAGTGAGGTGAGGCTCGGGGGCAGTTTGCTCTCCTGTGCTGGACAGGAAGGCTCACACACCTGATTTATGGGCCAGACATGACATAAGGCAGCAGGATTCTGAAGGGTTTTGGTTAAGAGTGGCAAGTGTCTTGTGTTTGAAGAGGAATTTGGATTGACATGCTGGTTCAAAGACAGGGCAGTGCAGGAACAGCCTGTTGGAGTATGGACCAGAACAGAGGTCCTCTCCCAGCCTCTGTGCCGTGCTCTTTACTCTTGTTTCCTCTCTTTCCAATATATTTTAACTGCCCTGACATACCACTTAAAGAAAGATGCCAAAAATATCCCTGTTGTCCCCCAAAAAGCAGCTTAGCAGTTACAGAATTCTTCCAGGAAAAGGAGGAAGTGTGTTGGCTTTCTGGGGCGAGCCCTACTCAGCTTTCACAACACTGCATCTTCTTCTGCTGTTTTGGAGCATCTGCACTCATGTTTGAAGAGTTGTTAAAAGTCCTTTTGTCTGAATGGAGTTTTGGGGCTGAGGAGGTGCCTCTCCGAAGGCCTGATGCAGGAGGTGACAGCAGTGGAAGTCCAGGTGTCTTGATAGACTCAGCTCACAGTAATTCTGTGTACTTACTAAGAAGTCTGAGGGAATCAGACCCATTTTGGGGTGACCATGTGTGAGAAGTGTAATTTTAAAGGCCTTTGCATCAGGGCACCTCAGGGCTGTGTTGAGCCATGTCTGCCCTTGGCTGTGAGAACAAATATCTCCTGTACTTCTGCTGATGCAAAATGTGTCATAAAAATTGGTCAAAGTAGTGTAGTTCTGTTTTTTTTTTAACAAGTCACTAAGGAATTGCAACACACTGTGCTCTCTGATGTAAACCTACCTGGCAAAAAGCAGTTCAGATGTCCAGCTTTTGGGTTTTTTGAGGATGTTAAGGGAACCTGCGAAATACAATTAGCACTTTCTATGTTCTTGGGCATAGTGATCTGTGGCTGAGCAGTGACTGGAGCAAACTTTGGCAGTTTCTTTGGGTTTGTGAAGGTTTTCCACTGCATGATTTTGCTTGCTTTTTGGGGTAGCCCTTGGTTTGAAGAAAACTTGCCATTAAGAGTTGGAGCAGAGCTGTTTGTTTTTCAATCTATTGTACTTCTATTAAGAGCATTTGTGCAGACAGACAGACAAAATGTGTGGGGTTTGAGTGGTATATTCTGCTGCCTTTAGAGACTGTGGACTGCTGAATTTAGTCAAAGTGTTGCTTATTTTCCTCTGTTATCAATCTGCGCTGATGCTCTGAACTG
Source organism: Origma solitaria (assembly GCA_013397895.1). Taxonomy (NCBI): domain Eukaryota; kingdom Metazoa; phylum Chordata; class Aves; order Passeriformes; family Acanthizidae; genus Origma; species Origma solitaria. The sequence goes on along the minus strand of VZRL01001446.1, from coordinate 398,341 downwards.
CAACAAAATAGATTGAAAAACAAATTGGTGTGCCCTGGTGCCTCGTGCTGGATTTCACATTATCCTCTGGCTGAGCTGCCTTCTCTGCCCCTTTGAAGCACCCCAGAGACAAGTAATGACCCCTCAGTCTCTTCCAGCACTTCAAAGGCTGAATTACTTTTGGTGGGAGAGGTAAGAAAATTGAATTGCACTCCTTGATTTTCTGGCTTTCCAATAACGTTCAGCGTAAGAGCATCATCTTGGTAACAAGAAACAGGAAACTGGTAAACAGGCACAGAAAGTATTCAGACTGTGATTTAAGGCTGTCACTGCTCTTAACTCCCCGGGGCTAAAAACAGAACATTGCCCCTCGCTCAGAGGCCACTGTCATGCCCAAGGGACTGCAGGGCTGAGCAACATGAGAGATGTATGCTGGCTTTCTGTCCTATTGTGTCCACTGATTTCCATGACGATTGTGAAATGAAGCTTTGATTGAGTGCAGATGGGCTGGGATGGGATAAGCCCCTCTCACAGGGCAGGGAGCCTTCCTGGACTTGCATCCACACCTCCTGCAATGGCCACGTTGGATTTTAGCCCCTGAGCAGAGAGCCAGCTGTGGGGACCAGGAGGGTTGTGGGGTGGTCCTGAAAGCCCCTTCCATCAACTCCAACAGAAGTGGCATTAACTTAGGACAGAAAAGTTGTATTCTTCCATTTTGTTTATCTCTTTCTGTTCACTTTTTATTTTCCCTGCCTTCTTAGTTTTAGCTTTTTAGAGCTTGTGCAGGACTTGCTTTCTTCTAGTTTTGCACTGGGTGTGCAGGGTGATTTTATAAAGCTGCATTATCCCTGTGAGCACTGCAAGTTCCCCATCTCTGCATGGCTGCAGCAGAGCAGCAGACTGTGGGTCTGTTCCACACAGAACCACTGTGCTCGGAGGGCTTCATCTTTTGGCAGTGCGGCAATAGTTATTGGGTGTTTTCAATTTTTTTTTTTTTTTAAAGCTACAAAAACCCTGCTCCATGTGCATCTCCAGGAAGAATTTCAAGCTAGCCACTGAGATGGATATAGGAGGAGCTTGTGTTGTTTTATTATTAATGGTAGCAGCTGTGTTGACAAGCACCTTGTAAAAGTCCTTAATTATGATAGCAGGGGATATACAGAATCCTTTTCCTTAAACCTTAGAGGCATTACAATTCTTTCTGTGCCTTATGATGGGTGTTCCAAAGGTGTGGCTACTGTGGCAGCAGGAACTGTGAAGGAGGGATGGTCTCATCTGTGCACCTTTGGAGCACCTGTCTCTATAGTCTAATTGCTAATGTGCTCAGTCCTACATTTCAATTATCTTTTAATGAACCTGGTGATGTGCATGGCTTTTGAGTCTGTTGGATCTAGGTGGAAGTAATTACATGAATAATGAAGAGATTTAATTTGGGCACTCTTTTCTGTTATGTGAATAGAATTGGGTATTCCCCTTCCTTCTTCCTTCTTCCTTGAACATCCCCCAATAAGGGTTGTTGCTATCAACAGATGTTTTTCCTGTTCTAATGTAGCTGAAAGAAAATGACATGATACCCTCAAACTGTGGAGGTTTGGGAGGACAGAAAGCTGGAAAAAGGCAGAAAGAGCTGAAACTGGACAGTGGAGGGTGATGTTTTCTGCAGACATGTTCTGGACCTCCTATACTTGGGATGTTCAGAAGTAAAAGGGTCATCTTTGCTGAAGAGGGTATCTTGAGAGCAGTCACAGATGAGAGCTGCTGCTTAAGGATGACAGGGGCATTTATCAACAAGTTGTCGAGTAGAGCCTTAGGAATTTTAGGCATTGTTGCAAATTTGGCTAAAATTAATTGATCTCGCAGTTTTATTGGAAGTTGGGGAAAGAAAACAACTGAGCCACCTTGGTATTCCCCCTGGAAAGCTGACATGATGTCCCCTCAAAGGATGAATTTTTCAAGGCCTGTTTGTTGTGCAGCTCAGTTGGGCAAATGCCCTGTCTTTGTCCCGTTTCTGACTCAAGTGAGGGATATTTTGGAAGAGGGCAGTTCTTGTGTGGCTTGGGTGTCAGTGGTCCCAGGAACAGTCTGCTTAAGCTGTGTTTTACCTTAGATTTGAAATTCATAACAAGTCCCCAGTGAGCCTGGCTCCAGAGAGGAGTCAGGGAAGCAGCTTTAAGCTGAAGAAGTGACAACTGGCTTTTTCCTACCAGTGGTGTTGGCAGAGGCAGACAGCTCATGCTCTGTCAGCACTCATCGCTGCTGAAGTATCAGTTACCTGCTCTCAGAGAGAGATTCCCAGTTCTGCCCCAGCCAAATCTCGCAGAAGTCGTCTAGAGGATGGCTGGGAGACAAGTCACACAAACTCAGGTGAGAAATGAGACATGTAATTTAACAGTGTGGCAGCGAACGGTCCTCCCCCTAAAAATCAGTTCCTATCATGACTAGGCTCCTTACTGGAAGAGAGGCTTTAGCCAAACCCAAGTTACTGAGCCCAGAAATCGGGGACGTAATGATGGACGAGCAATCAGATTGCTGGTGGTGGTCCCTTCTGGCTCTAGGCTTTGAATAAAGGCCTGAAGTGTACTTTAAGTAGGGTGCAATTGCCTTGAGGCTGGTCTTGGCCAACACCCCTTGTTATAAATGCCTGTTCTCTTGGCAGTACTGGATAGTTCAGTCCCTATAATTAAAGAAATAAAATGTATTTAAACAAATATGTCTGTGCTAATTGCTCAGGACACATTTTCCGGTGCTCTGAGTTGCTGTAATGAAGAAGGGGACATGCTGGTAGGCTGCTTAGAGCTTCACTGTTTTCAGCTGTCTTGAGCAAATATGTCTTCTATATTCCTGCCAGGAATAGACGGAGCAGACGGTGCTGCTGCCTCCTCCAGCTTGCTGTGGTGCAAGCAATAGGTTTCATGCAGAAGGCTATTCATGGCAAAGTGAGCAGACACCTCTTCCAGGATGTCGATGTTTCTTGCTTATCCTTTTGTAGGAAGAGCCATAGCTATTATTATTTAACCAGCAGACCCAATTTCAACTCAGATACTGGAAGTCCTTCAGCTCCAGGGAACGAGTGGGTGGACTAAAAGTGCTTTTACATTGAGTCTGGCAAAAGATTCGGGTCTGTCTCTTCTCCCACAACCAGCAGCAACTCTGCTGATAGCAGCTTGGTTCCTTGTGATTTAAAATGGTGTGGGAGGAGAGCAGAGCCTGCGAGTTGGATCGGCTGGAAGTGCAGGTGGCCAGCCCTGTGCATGGGTGAGGGAGTGGATCTGGTACTCAGAAAGATGAGCTACAGATCAGCCAGCCTTTGGTAGGGATGCGCCTGGAGAAGCTCTGGCTCTGGGGGGCAGGAGAGTGGGCTATCAGCCCATTCAGATTTTCCAGCCTTCCAGAGAAGGACCCACCCACCCTGTGCTCTCATCTCAGATGCACTCAGAAGTACTGAGGAGCGTGACACCTCTGCTTTGAGGTGATGTCAAAACCATCTGTGATCTTCTCCTAGTGACTGAGAAACAAGTTTCACAGCACTTCATCTTTAAAGCTCGGGGGAGCTCTTGGCTGCGCAGGAGAGCTCTCCTGCATGGCTGGGATCCACCAACCAGTTGTTCAGCCTTCTGTATCTCTGGGATGAGGGAATGTCTCTTCGATTCTTCTGTCTTTCCACAGCCGCCACAGGCAGTGCCTGTGGTCCTGGGGTCCTGCCTGCCTGTGGACAGTCCTGCTTCCCACAAAAGCTGAACTCCAGAGGTGTTTGGTGCCTTGAGGAAGTGAGGTGCCATCTCAGCCTGCGCCCACCATCTGCTTGTGACTGGTGATTTGGTACAAGCTGGGAGCTGCTCTGAGCCTGCTTTCGTGCAAGGCAGAGCTTTGAGATTGATGTATGTGCTTTGGCTTGTTAAAGTTCGAACCCTGGTGATAGGCTATGTTATTCCTGTTCTCTACAAGAGAGCAGGAAGCTGAGTGCTAAGATGTTAAGCATTGAAGGTCATATAATTCATGTCCATCCAAGTGCTCTTTCTCTAATGCTCATACTGTTTTGTGGCCCATGCCAGTGTTAGGCATCCTAGTGTGTAGACAAGGCAGTAACAACTTTATCTTGTCTAGTTTAGATAAAAGCTCCAGGTGTCCCACTGATAAAAATTCTGTTGGCAGATGTCCTATCTGTTCTCCCTCCTGCAGTGGGGGCAGGGAATGGGGGGAAGTTAAAGGGAGACTGGTAAATGGGATTAGGGTTTTGGACTTCTGCCAAAAATTGCATTTTAGGGGAAAAGACTCACAGATCATTGAGTTGAGACCATGGTGTGCTGAGAAGGGGGTGCTGAAGGCCCTAGGCTGCAAGCAGACCTGTATCTCTAATGTTCACATGGCCCTGCTCATAAGTGATTTGGGGAGAAAATGAACCGCTTAGTGCTTTGCAGGCCAAAACTAACATCCTCAGATTCTCCTCTGTTTGGTAGATGGTCTGAACAGGTCTTCCTGCCCTGCTTCCCTACCTGTCCTTTCAGAAACCAGCTGAATTCAGCATCAGCTCCAGCCCCTGGCTACAGGCACAGCCTGGCACTGCAGTGCCTCATCTGATGGGCATTCACACCTCTGTGAGACGTATGGCACATCAGGGAGGCTCTACTCCCTTTTTATAGCTCCTGGGACTCAGTGCTCAGTCGAAATCTGCTCATTTAGGTTTGAACACTATCTAGACTCTTCAGCTTTCATGGTAAGTTTCTGAATTTGGGGAGTGTGAGTTCTGAATGAGGATCTTGCTGTAACCAAAGAACTGAAGTACAGTAAACTATTAGAATGTGTAAACTGAAAGGTAATTTTTCTTACTCTTTCTTTCTGTCTTGTTGAGAGAAATGCTACCAATATCAGTTTCCTTTTCATAATCTGGGCTTTGTGAAAGCAGTGTGGAGACCAAGGTAAGAGGAAGCCAGTAGGTACCATGGAGCTTTCCAGTTACAGCCTAAAGCCGGCAGCTGCTGCCCCAGCTGTATGCTCTCTGCAAGGAGCAGCACTTCTGTGACTGCGCCATCTTCATTGGAAACATGCGTTTTAGAGCACACAAGGTGGTTTGGGCTGTGAGCAGCCTGCTGTTTAAATCCCTGTTGGACAGCACAGACACCATCTCCATCGATGCTTCTGTAGTGACATCTGAGGAATTTGCACTTTTCACATGATGTACAGTGGCAAACTCCCACTGGGGAAACACAATTTTACCAAAGTTATCTCTGTGGCAGGTAGTCTGCAGATGTTTGATGTGGCTGTTAGTTGCAAAAACCTCCTCAGGGATCTCATAAACAGTTCTGCTCAGGACCAGGTAGCGATAGGAGTCTCCAGCCAGGAAGCAGATTCATCTGGAAACCAAGCTGAAGCTAATTACCTGCCCCAGTCTGGAAAATCTGATGAAGGAAAAACATTTATCATCCTCACTCAAAGAGTTTCTCCTTTACCCGGCCCTGTAGAAGCAGAAATGGAATCAGGTGTTTCTCCTTTACCTGGCCCTGTAGAAGCAGAAATGGAAGCAGGTGTTTCTCCTCCTGGCCAGGAACTTACTGTGAATCATACCTGGGTTCACCAGGACACGATGTTGAGTGAGTCTTGGTCCCTTCAGGCTCTGGCCCTGACTAGCCTGCCCACGCTGAGTGGAGTGGCTGTGTGGAAGAGGAGCTTGCTGAGCCTCCAGAGAGGAAAGGGCAATTGAGGGATTCAGTTGAGACTTCACAGGTCTGGGCACAGCATTGCCTCTTATTTGCAACGCATTGACTCACATTTGTCTGCTTAGGGGTATTTTTACTCTGTGTTTGATCTTTTTATTTTGCCATGGGTTGGGAGCAACACCAGTGTATCTCCCTGTTCTGCAGGGTTTTTCTTCCTTTGGTTTTTGTAGTTGCTTTTGCTCATTGCTCTGCCAGACCTGTAGTGAGCAAAACTTTTTTTGCCCAGGCATGTGGTTGCATCTGCCATGCAGTGGGATCTGTGCTAGTGCAGGACATGGGGCTGATTAGACAATCTGTTTATCAGCAAGTGAACAGAGTTGCTTGCTAATGCTACCTTATCCTTTAAACTCCCGTTCAGCATGGGAGGAAAACAGGGGCTGTATTGGGTTTAAAATAAATGTTTCATTTATAACTGGTGTTAAATAAACTGTTGGTCTTCCCTCCAGGCTGTGTGATGTCTTCAGAAGGGATTTATAAGTCACAGTTTTCCAATTATAGCCAATGTGCTGGTTACAAACTGATGCCTTTCAATCACATCATGCTTTCTGCGAATCCCTTCAATTAGCAAATAAGTCATCTCGTTTCTCTCGCACAGCAGCAGAGAGCAAAAGCTGTAAACTGGATTTCTTTTTTTGATAGGAAAGTGTTTTCTCCAAGGCTCTTTCTGATGCCCAGGCTGTGCTGAAAAGACTTAAAGAGTGCAGAGAAATTGATGCCTCTCAAAAGGAGGTAGGTGTATTTACTTCCATAAATGATGCAAGTTTTTTCTTCACCCTGCTAAGGGGTGGAATAGTTTGTGCCTTGTTTAGGAAATTGTTTCATGGGAAACTGGTGCCTGTTTGTTTGAAGGGCAACATGTGCTCACCCGAGCAACACCCTGGAGAGAAGCATCTCTAAGTGCAAGCTGCTCATGCATGCAGGTAAAGAGGTATGTCCTGCCCTGAAGACATCCTTGTGTTGTAGGAGAGCTCCAGCACAGATTTCTCTTCTCCTGTTTATGGCATTTGCTTCAGGAACTGTATCAAATTGTAAATGACTGACATATGAGATCCTGAAATAGATTTCCTGAGCCCTCAGTACTGTCTTGCTGTGGAACATCTGCTGCTCTCTGTGTATGGCAGAGCTGCTGAGGGAGGAGTGGGACAGGGGGTGGCAGGGGGAGCTGGGTGCTGCCCCATGGCGCTTCTCCTGCCAGTGTGCTGCTTTAAGAGCAGTCAGAGCTGCTGAATGATGCTCGGTTCCTGTTGGACGGGGTGACTGAGTCTGCCACTGGGCGTATCCTAAAGGGTTGCTTCTCTGGGCTCTGAGCAGTGGTAGCCAGATGCCAGCCATTGTCCAAGCTCAAAGCCAACACAGAAACAGCATGTGATGTCCAGACTGGTGTGACAGTGGAGCAGGAGGACACAGAGTTGGGAATGATTGTGGTGAATCCAGTGGGCACTCGTGCTGGTTGTATGCTGCTGTGCAGTGGCAGGGTCTGCAGAAAAGCTGTGGCCAATGTGGAGCAGGGATGGGACTCTGCTTGCTGTCCTCAGCCTGGCCATTTCTGGTAGAGCATTTTTCCTACCAGGCTACATAAACTGCCCTGCATGCCTTTCTGAAAGGGAAAACATCACTGTTTCAGTGCTGGCTCTTCCATGGCTCCCTGGTTATCCAGGATTTGGAAACTGAGCAGTGCTGTTCTGTAGGCTGGGGGCTGCCATGCTCCCTAGGTTCCCATGTGCTTGGTGGCTGGGAGCAGTCTGGACCCAAGTCCCTCCAGCAACGGTGTGATCACAGGATGTGAGACATTTTGGTCATTGTGGCATTCTGCTTATGAAAGCTCAAGCTTTCTTCATTAGAAAGAAACCAAACCTGTGACAGCAGGGAAGAGAATTCCCTTGAGTTGGGGAGTGCAGGATTGTTTTATGCTGAGCCCTTAAATGTTCACAGAAGGAAGCTCGTGTTCCCTTAGCTGCTGGTTCTCCTGTTGGTATGGAATATAACATCTTGGGGGCTTTAGGTGAGAGATGTGGGTCCTAATTCATGTTTGCATTAGCAAGCACAAGCCCAGCTGGGCTGGCAGGCACCTCTAAGTGCCCTGCTCAGAGAAGGATTAGGTTTTGGTATATTTGTTTTTCACCATGATCAGATAAATATGTCAGGTTTAGGGTTTTACTGTTGTCCACTTTTACAAATGGACCCAAGCTGTGGTGGGTTCTGTGCAGTGTGGATGGGTGCTGCCAGAAGGGATTTGGCAGCTCTGTGCTCCTGTGCCAGCAGGCCCTGTCCCTGCTCCTGCCTCCCCTTACGGCTGGTGGCCGGGCAGAGCTGTGCCAGCGGAGTGCCCAGGCGGGTGAGCTGCAGCTTCTGCACTGCACAGCAGCCGCGTTTGCTATTGCTTTGCAGTCACTGCTGTTTCATGTTCCTTCAGCACTTCAGACCCAGCAGGGAAGGTTTACAGATCCATTCCTGGCCCTTTGTGCTCCCAAATGACTTGTTATAGCAGGAGCCAAGTGAGAGGTTGTGGAGCTCAGAGCCAGTTCGAGTGTCTGACCGCAAAGTGGTAGCTGGACAGTTTTTCAGCAGCTATAAATAAATGCTGAATAAATGAGAAATAGCTTTTCTTTAAGCCTTCCTGAAAAATCACTTCTCAGCTGTGACAAGCATGAAAAGTGTCAGCCCCAGGGCAGTGGGAGAACAGGCTGCAGCCTGTTAAAAGTAAGGGCTCAGCCAGATCTGTCCCTCTCTGAGTTCCCCTCTGGGACCAGCAGGACCTGTGGACAGCAGCACTGAGTCTGTTTCCAGCACACAGAGCAGCTTTTTCCCACAAGGGCCTGGTGTTTCCTTGCAGGGGAAGCATAGAGGTGTATTTTTAAAGTCATGCTTGAAGTGTAAGTTCAGCTCCAAGGAGCCGAACTTGGATGTGTAATTCAGGCTGAGGTTGTGCCAGTGGTAGATGTCAATGGGTTTTTTTTCTCTACTTTTTGTCCCCCTCCCTTTCTTTGTGTTCTTTTGCTAGTCATTTGCTTGAAGTCTTGGGTGCATTGGGGCAAGTAAAAGTGTGTTTGGAAGCCGGTGAGACACTGTTTCTTTGCAGAAAGCATTCTTGCTGGGTGTGCTTGCCCTGATGCAGGGGAAATCTCCCATTCTTCGGGAGTGTCCTCTGGGGAGCCTTCTGGAAGCAGCTGATCTCTCTAGGCAAGCACTGATGTGTTTTGGTCAGTAAAGCCTGGGCAGTTTAGGGGTCTTTTGCCAGCCTGCCGATTGGCATCAAGGCTGTCCTGGTGTTCAGGCTCCTCTGGTTTCAGTGGGATTTGGCCTTGGATGCCTCTCTATTTCTCTTCCTTTGCTGGTGAAGTCATCCCTGCATCGTGTCTTGTTCCCTGCAGCACTTCCTCTGCTGTTCCTGCCTATTTCTTCCTGCCTGTTGGAGGTTGGGGGGAAGGAGTGGAATTTTTACCATTCTGTTGCCAGGTAGCTAACGATCGGTACTTAGGGGCATTTACTCTCACAAAAGAGACAAAGACTTTCTGGCTGGGCGGAGACGGGAACAAGAGATATGGGAACTGATAAGCTCACTCCTCGCTGGAGTTTGGAGGAGAGAGGAGTGGGAAAGAAGGGCTGTCTGCTTTTTTTTGGCTGCGACTGCAGGAAGAGAAGCCTGGCTCTGCACTAGCTTTTTTCTCTACCTGGTGAGTGAGTTGCTCGGGGCACGGGACTCCAATCCTCTTTTCCCCTCCGGGAGGGTGCATCTCCCAGCTGCGCTGCAGTGGAACGGGACCCCCGCCTGCTGCTGCTGCCCGGCGCCCTGCCTGCCACCACCCTGCCCTCTGCCTGCCCTAACTGCGGAGTTTTCCTGCCGCCTCCTCTGCTGGCCGGCCTGGGTGTGCTGACCCGGCCACTCCATCTCCCGGCTCTGGGCTCTCTGCTGTGCCCCGTCCATCTGCGCTCCACCTTGCTCCAGCCCGTCTGCCATCACGCGCGGCACAGATCCAACCTCACGCCACAGCGCCATCTGCAGCTCCCCGGGAGTCATCGCACCTGCCCTGCTGGGCTGGGAGCCCAAGAGCGCCCCTGCTGGCCGTGACCGTGACTGCACCAAACGGGAAAGCGCCTGGCAGCCCAGGGACATTTGCCACTGAGTTTTTTTTTTGTTTTGTTTACCTTTTTTACTTTGTTCACTGTTCTTTTTGTTACTGATTGTTTATCTCATTATAGATACTAGTAAAAAACTCTTATTCCTTTTCCCATACCTTTGCCTGAGAGCCCTTGATTCTAAAATTATAATAATTCGGAGGGAAGGGGGTTCACATTCTCTGTTCTAAGGAAGGTTCCCACCTTCCTTAGCTGACACCTGTCTCTCAAACGAGGACACTGCCTTCAGTGGAGACTTGTTTGGTCGTGGGGTTTTTCCCCAACAAGGTTTGTGGTGCTGGGCTGGCTTTTGTGAGAAGTATTGCTTCTCTCTGAGTTTGATGTTCTGTTCTGCTCCCCAGACTGAAAAAATGCAGATGAATTGCTTTTCAGCTTACGGAGATGTGATTTTTGGGGTTGTTTCTGTTTTATAGTTTCTCTGTATGTTTCACATAAACTATTCCTATCTAATTTGGTTCTGGCTTGGATGAAACCTGCTCGGAAACGCGAACAAGACTGAAATTGCGGTAATTTAGAGAAGCGTAGAAGAGCTTTGCTGGTGTCAAGTCTTATCTTCCTGTGCTCTCTTAGAGAAACTCAATTCAAATTACTGCACAGCTCATTTGTTCCCTCTACTACTGGGTTCAGATGAAGTGGGGGATTGTTGATTCTCCCACATAGCATAAATGTCACTGTGCTTGTGGATCATTTCCATTGCCTGTGGGCCTGTCCAGTCATTGTCGCCCTTCATTTGCAGCTGCAGGGATTTCTAGATGAGGCAGAAGAAAGAAGTTTCCTGTTATCTTCTGCATCCTGATTAGGAGAGAGAGTTTGTGAGGGTTTAGGATTTTTTTTCATGGTGACAGAGCTAGAGAACTTGTTTTTCCTCTGCTCTGGTGTATTTTTGTGGAAGTTTGGGCTGAGCTTTTGTTCTTCCTGTGTGGAGCAAGCAGGGGGTCAGTGTTTTCCACAGAGCCTTCCTGGGGTCTGCATCATGAGTCATGTACAGATGCAGGCTTGAAAAAAAAAGCGCTTTAGTTTTCTGAAGGGAGAATGGGAACATAGTTTTTCTCTGATTATTGTATGCACAGTGACAGTTGACTGACTTCATGGTGGCGTCACAGGCAGGGAGCTTCTTTGGGGATGAGGTGTGTGGAGCCTGTCCTGGGGCTGTCCGTGCCACTGACCCTGCAAGTAGCAGCAGCCTACAGAACAGCACTGCTCAGCTTCCATGGATAACCATGGAGCCACGGAAGAGCCAGCAGTGAAATGGTCCCTAACCATGCAGGTTTCCATTCGCTTTTTTATATTTTCTTCACCTTCTGTACATAAAAAATTAATTAGTATAAAACCCAAAGCAGTGTGCATTTAAAGAGGACTGATAATTGTGACTGTGGAAGTTTACCCACAGTGCCCAGCCTCCTGTGGTGTACATGAGTGTCCCTCGAGTCTGAAGGGAATCAGCTTCTGTCACCCTGAGCAGATGCTTCCCAATCTGTCTCTTGCAGATCCCTCCCCACCACCCTCTAGATATTTGCATTTGCTCTAAAGCTGATGCTTGAAGGAGATCAGTCAGGAATAGTCTCTAAAGTGGCTTTTGCTGGGATGTGCTCTCACGGTGGGAGCAGGAGCATGGATAAGGCATGAAAAGCCATAACTCTGCTCACCCACCTGCAGGGAAGAGCTAATGTCCAGCTGGGCTAATGACTGCCCTGTGTGCCCTCCCTCTCTCCTCACATCCCTCTTTAGTCTCAGTTCTGGGCCACTGCACATTGCTCGGGGGGATGTTCATTACTTGCCCATCCATTTGATGTCCTCTCTGGAAAAATGTGGAAGACATGGAGATGATACAGAGACAGGAGACCTACCTCCTGGGTCCTTACCTGCAGAGATTCCTGTTCAGAGCTTGCCTTGGGGCTGTGTGGACATAGGGAGGTTTGAGGTGAACTAGGAGGGCTGTTCCATGGTGTGTGATGTGTTCCATACTGCTGAGGTGGGAGTGAGAAATGACATCCTCAATTGGGACCTAACTTCTTGGGTGCCATGGAATCTGTTTGGCGGCACAGCTCTAACCAAGCTTAAGCCAGGTCTTGGTGATGCAGTTTCCCTGCACAGAGAGGCAGTCTCCTCCTCCCATCTGGAACCTGGATGTGTGCTAATTTGTGCCAACTTGACCATGAAGGTCTGCAGTGTCCCAGGCAGTGAAAGCCTGGTAGATCAGGCTGTAATGTGGGGGCACATTGTGCTAGGTGGAAGCTGGGATTCCAGCTGGTATCAGTATTTCTCCATTTTTTCCAGGATCTTTGGGAATTGTTAGTACTTTGAAGTAAGTCTGAAATGTACTATGTGCTCTTTCACAGTAATGCTAAAAGGCTGTTGTTTCCACTGAGCAATGTGTCCAAGGAAAGGTATTCTGGAAAGAGCCTATAAATAGCAGAACATTTCAGTTACTAAAAATTAATTTCTATTAACCAAATCCATGCACTGAGGAAAGGATGTTACCCTGGGCCTCTGGGTAGAAATACTGTGCTGATTTTAATTAAAAGCCCCCAGAATTAAAAAATATATTGCAACAATGCAAATTACTTTTCATCCATGTTAGTGCAAATATGGATTTTGCAGGATCTGAGCACCTTTAGGGTGGTGAGAGTGGAGATATTTTGTGTTTTACATGCTCATTTTGATCTGGAAGGGGCCAGGTACACAAACCTTGAGAATAAACATAATCTGATTATCAAGTCTCATTACAAATTAATGTTTGCCTTAAAAGAGTACCTTTAAGTTTGTTCTTCAGCACATCTGTGTTTTCCTTTACACCAGAGCCCTTCATGTCCACACTCTGTTTAGCAGGCAAAGTGCTGTGAGTGGGAAGAGCTGCGACTGCTGCAGTTTCCCCTTTGCGGAGTCGTTGCAGTAGGTCATTGCACTGCCGTGCTGCCCTAACGTGTGAGCATTTACACCTGCTAGGAAAAGCCAGTTCACCGGCCCCTGGTGCAGCCCCAAGCAGTTGCATTCAGTCTTTTTATCATTGGAATAAAAATGACAGTGACAGCAGAAAATGGCTGTTCTCCCTGGAGCAGAGCTGAACTTCCCATTTCAAAGGTACCTTTATAGCATCCCTGGAGTCTCCAATAAAGGCCGCCTGCTCTGAAAGGCTGGCATCTCTCCTGGACAGCTGGGGAGCACATGTCTTTAGGGGCAATATTTACAGCGTTAAAGGACTCTGGGGAAATGGGAGCAAGGGTTACAGCTTATTTCTTTGCCTTTTATTTCCATAACTGTACAGGCATGTTTGCCTCTGGTTGCTGTTTCAGGTCACTGAAGTAGATTTTGGAGCTCTGGGTTTGATTGCCAGGTGTGCTGAGAGCCCATGGCACTCAGAGTTTACATGCCTCCCCTCCAGAGCTTTGTCTAGGAGACAGAACTCCATCGTGATTGAAAATGGATATTCCTGAAAGTTCCACTTGAAATGCTCTCTGCTTTCTGTGCAAGTGATCCCTCCTTGTTCTGCAGTGAGCTCCAGTGTCCCTTGCCCTAGCTTTGCCTTCCAAAGTAGCAGTGTTTAATTCATGCTTTATCAGGTCTCGTACACTTACTGGCTATTTGGCTATTACTTTGGCTATTTGGACATGAAGAAACGTTTGGTACTGGAACAAGTAGTCAGTTTGTGGGATTTGGTCTATGGGTAAGGGCTGGCGGCAGGACTTGTTGCCCTCCTTCCCAGGGCTGGTGGCCACAGGCCAGAGCTTGGGTTCAGTGGTGTGTACCTTTGTGGTTAATTTTTTGTTCTGTTTAATTTTTTGTCCCCTGACCGAAACCCCAGGATTCTGCTTGTTGTGTCTGTCTGTATATGGCAGTTGACTCTGTTACCTAAACCTTCTTGCATTCTGTTCTATAGGCTCTGGCTGCCTGTCTGGTCAAGGCAGAGGAACAGTCAGTGTTCAAGAAAGAGCTGGGCAAAGTGAAGGATGCTCAGCCCCAGGATGCTGATACCCAGGATAGTGGCACATGGGATGCTTGGCCCCTGGACACTCAGAGCATCGTGTCTTTTCTGAAGCTGTTTCAAGACACAAATCCTGAGCTGAGAGCAGCTTTCCTGGAATGGGAACAAGACAGTGGAGAAGCCCCACATCAAGCAGGTAGGAAATTGGGTGCAGCCTCTGGCAAAGTGAGTGCAGCCATACAGGAAAAGCAGAGAAACCCTGTATCCTTGGATGTGGGAGGTTTATCACATGCTGGCCAAGATCCTGGAACATTTCTGCCTGCAGCAGGAGGTGTAGCTGTGTAGGGCTCTCCCCATTGCTGCCTGGAGGGCCGGATCAATGGCTGGCAGCCAGCGTGGGTCAGAGCACAGCTGAGCCTTGGGATTGAAAACTTCTTTTTTACTTGAGTCTAGCACAAAGCAGTGGCCTTGCAAACCTGGTGTTAACCTCCAGCTTGCTTTATAGCTTTGTGCTCTCTTAGATAAATGAGACATTTTCCTTTCATAGAGTTTAAAGAGAATAGTAAAGTGATTTTCCTCTGCTGCTTGTGCTTGGGATGAGCTTTGCTATTCACTTAGATCTTTCAGAGAGTCTCCCTTGCTTCAGGAACCTGTCAGTTCCTTCAGACTGACTTGTTTCTTCTCTTGTGTTTCTGAATCTTTTCCCCCCAAGAGAGACAGCTGAGGAAGAGATGCTGACCGCTCGCTTGCTGTGCTGCAGGGAGGAGCTGATCCAGAGCGTGACACAGCTGAGCCCCATCATAGAGTTCTTGGAGGCAGTAGGAAAGGGACTCCTGACCACCTAGGAGAAATGGGTAAAAAAATCTGAAATAAGGCAAGCTGTGTGGGTGAGGTGGGGTGTGTGTGTCTGCAAGGCAGCATCGTACACATGGTTTGCAGGGGATAGGCAATCCTCACCTGGCACTTTCACCTGCCTTCTGCACAGCATGGACTGCACATGTGTGTGGTCTCAGGTCCTTCTGTGCTGGACTGTGGGAATAGTGAAAACTGAGCAGTGAAGGCAGCCTTGAGGTCAGGATCAGTGTCAGTCTACCTCTGCAAGAGGAGCCTGGGGCAGAGGAGGTGCCTGGTACTCCTCATACCCTGAAAAAGCCTTTTTGGGAACAAGGACAAGGCTCCATATGAGAGTTTGAGCAGCAGCACTAATACCTCTCTACTACTTGCTTGTCAGTTGCTGGTCATCAGCTTCCCTTTCAGCTGTCTCCCAGCTTTATGTCTTTTTTGTAACTCTTACCACATGGTTGCCTGCAAGACTAGCACATCCACTAATTGATTTGGTTTTATTTTATATGTATTGAAGGCAGCAGTTGGTTGGGGGGACTGTTGCTTTTCTTTCCTGTGAGCAATTGCACTTTGTATGCTGATTTACAGAAGCCATAAGGGACAAAACGCTGTGTATAACCTGCTTTCCTTTGTCTTTGAGGGGAGCTGGCTGTACCCTGTGCAGCTGGAACTTACTGGGTGCCCTTACATGCTGTGATCAGGACACAGCTTGAGACCTCCTGTCCTAGTTTGTCACCTTATTGAGCTCCCCTGACACAGGATGATAGTGAGTGGAAAGTTGTGCCCAGTGGCATGAATGATCTCTGCTTTCTGCCTGAGTGAGCCTGACCAGAGCCATGACAGGTGGGCTGAGAACTTCTGCATGGCTCATAAGACCCTCAGTTAAGGTCTCATGGTCCTTCAACACATCCACTGTGGAGCATCCCTGAACACAGGTACAGATCGGAATAGGAAACCTAAAAAGATTTTGCCAACAGGGGCATCTGTCCTGTCCTCGTGGGCCAGGGTGTGACTGGTGTGACTGGGATGTGATTGGTGGCTGATGAATTTTTGCCTCTGAAAGCACATAGCTGAGCCTGGAATGGAGATGTGAGAGAGCAGGATGTGAGTACAGCAAAGGGTTTGGCATCTGCTGGGGACATTGTGGCTGTCAGCAGAGACCCGTGTGGGGGCCTGGAGCTGACCTCCAAGCCGTGGAAGCTTCATCGCCAGTGGGGAGATTAGGATTTTCATGTATGCCTGTTCATATTGCAGTATAGCCTTTCTTTTAAAGGCTTCATCTTTTCCCTGCACTCTTTGTCTTCGTGGAATTAGGTGGTTAAAATTCAGTAATTTTCAATCTCCCTTCACATTGAAAAAACCAAACACAGCCCCCCAATAATAAATGAAAACCATTCTGCCATCATAATTCTGCTCCTTGGGCACAGGATACAGCCTGTAGTTACATCATCATGTACTGCAGGGCTTCTGCCTTGTTTGGTGGAGGAACAGTGTTTCTTTTCATCCTCATCAGTCACCCTGTGCTCTGTTTGCTACAGAGCATCCAAACCCTGTACCGAATACCAAATTCTACTGCTCTCTATGGGATCCCTTTGTGCTCTTGTTTCAGCCTCCAGTTTCCTATCAAATGACAGATCTATTTGGGAGCACTGTGGTGTGGCTGGGGGCAGAGCTCTGCTGCTGTGGCACAAGAAAACAAGGCAGAAGTTACCAAGTATAGACTGGCCTTGGGGGGGGTTTTATTTGTTTAATTCCACCCCCTCTCCCTCAGACAAGTGGGAAAGTGTTTAATTATTCCAGAAGACAAACTGATAATAACGGTGGGCCCATGGCATGTGTGTAGGTGGGATCTGTGGTGTCTCAGGTGTAGGACTGGGAAAACGAACATGGAATTAGCAGCCAGCCTCTGAAGGTTTCATCTTACCTGGTTCATCCAGTGTTGCACTGGAGCTCTGAGTTGGCAGGGATGGGATCTAGTTCTCCAAGGGTTCATGAAGATGAGGCTTTCCTTTTTCTTCTTGCTGTCACTGCCTCAGTAGCTACACATTTATTCAGCAAGACAAGTGTGAGTTTCTCATGTAGCAGGCTATTCTCTGCAGCTGGGTTCTTTCTGTGCCTGGTCTGAGCTATGTGTGGAGCAAGTTTGATTTTCTTTGCTGGAAAACTAGTACATGATGTTTTGTGAAGCCTCTTTGTAAATCTCTGTTTTTTCTGGGTAACTTTTGGACCTAGCCTTTCTCTTTTTTGAGTGCTTAATTTTGTGGCTTTTTGTGTGTTTATGTAATTGGAGAGGTGGGGTGGAGGATTTGCATACAGATTATCACTTCAAAGAAATAAACTTGGATACAGAGGAAGAGGGGGTAACCTTTCATGCCTGGTGTCCCACATGGCTTAGGTTGTTGCAGAATTCAGAGTGACCAGTCCACAATTCAGTCCTGAAGCCAGAAAATCAGTGTAGGTGGTAGAAACATCAGCCCTTTCCTTCTGTCCAGGCTCTTTTCTAGAAGGCACCTGGGTATTTTGAGCTATTTGTTTTCTCTCCCCTTTGACACCAGTTCCTGCACACCTTGGTGCTCAAGCCAAGCTGCTTCAAAGATCAGACAGGTATCCGGGACAGTACAAGCTGGCCACTGCAGGAGGAATCTTTACTGGGTGCACTGGGGATAGAGAAATCATGCTGCGAGCAGAATGGGGGGATATTTTCTAGCTGTCTCACCTGGAGTTGTCAGAATAAGTCTTAAAATGTCACAACTGCGTCTCCCACTGCCAGGGACATCACTTGTGCCTGGGAACAGTGGTAGGTTACAGCAGGAGCTCCCCAAAGGAGCTCTTGTACCTCTTTTTGTGTTCTCTCAGCAGAGGACTTCAGACTAAGGGATCCAGAGGCAGCTTGGTGTGAATTGAATGGGAGAATACATCAGCAGGTTCACTAACAGAGTTTGGGCTTTAAAAGGACAGATCTTTAGAAATGAGAGAAACCAATTAAGAAGTTCAGGTGCTCATTAGAGCACAGGAGGAGCTGTTGGATTAATTTCTTTTATGTTGAAGGTAGGAGAACTGTCGGAAGTTTGCATCCTGAATGAGAGAGAAGAGCTTATATGAGAGGTTACAGACCTGAGTGAGTGAATAACTTGAGGAAGAGTGTTAGGTCATTCAGGGAATGGCTGAAATGTCTGACAGTCAAAGAAACGTACTGTAGAGCTGTGGAAAGGCTTTGTGGCGCATCAGGCTGCTGGGCATCATGGCAAAACATCATTGTCTGACCAAGAAAAAGAATAAAGAGAGGAGATGACCTGCAAATTCATGGCTGAGCTTGGAGCCTGATCCAGGAGAAACACAGAAACAAATTTCCTGCAGCTGAAGGAAAATCACAAGTCAAATGACATCCATCAGCAATCAGTTAGGACCAATCTGAAAGCCTTCTATGATGGCACAGCAGGATGGGTCGACAAGGGGAGAGTAGTGGATGGTGTCTACCTCAAATTCATCAAGGCTTTTGACACTGTCTCCCATAACATCTTAGTAAGTATGCTCAGGAAATGTGAGTTAGATGAATGCACAGTGAGGTGGATCAAGAACTGGCTGAATGGCAGAGGGTTGTGAGCAGTGGAGTAGAATCCAGCTGGGGGCCTGTAGTCAATGGCATTCCTCAGGGATTAAATTTACTCAATTTGTTTATCAATGCCCTGGATGAAGGGGTAGAATGGGCCCTGAACAGCTTTAGTGATGATACAGAACTGGAAGGAGTGACTGATACAGCTGAAGGCTGAGCTGCCATTCAGCAGGACTTTGATAGGCTGGAGAATGGGGTGGAGAGAAACCAAATGAGGTTCAGTAAGGGCAAGTGTAGGGTCCTGCACCTGGGGAGGGATAACACCCAGTACCAGAACAGGTTGGGAGCTGAATTACTGGAGAGCAGCTCTGCTGAAAAGGCCCCGGGAGTCTTGGGGGTAACAAGCTATCTATGAGCTGGCAGTGTGTGCTTGCAGCCAGGAGGGCCAGTGGGGTCCTGGAAGGTATTGGGAAGAGTGTGACCAGCCTGTCAAGGGAGGTGATCTTGCCCCTCTATTTGTGCCTAGTGAGGCACATGGAGTGCTGTGTCCAGTGCTGCCCAGTACAAGACACAGAAGGGGCTAGGGGAGGGGGTCCAGCAGAAGCCACAAAGGTGATGAGTGGTCTAGAGCATCTCTCTTATGAGGTATGGGAACTCTCTTATGAGAGACTGTGGGAACTGGGCCTGGATAGTCTGGAGAGGACAGAGGGGATCTCATTAATCCATACAGGTATCTCAAAGGAGGGTGCCAAGAGGATGATGCCAGACTCTGTACAGTGGTGCCCAGCAACAGAATGAGTAGCAATGGCCATAAAATGAAACATATGAAGTTCCACCTCAACATAAGGAAGAACTTCATTGAGGGTCGCAGACAACTGGAACGGGCTGCCCAAGGAGGTGTGGAGTCTCCCTCTTTGGAAACATTCCAAACCCACCTCGATGAGTTCCTGTGTCACCTGCTCTGGTTGATCCTACCATGGCAGAGGGGTTGAACTAAATGGTCTCCAGCAGTTGCTTCCAACCATAACTGTTCTGTGATTTTGTGAACAGATGGGAAGAGCTGACATTTGTGGCCATGCAAGTGACAGCAAGGCTTCTTACTGTATTGTTCTCCAAGCTGAGAGTGGTTGCAACAGTTGATAAGCAGGACCAGACATGAGGAGAGGAAGGCAGTGATCTAGGCAGTGAGCTTGGTGGGTGCACAGGAAGGTATTGGGACAGGCTGGAGAGCACATACAGCTGAAACTTGTAAGCAAAAGAAAAAAAAAAACTCTAAAGGGTGTTCAGTTAATTGTTTCTGCCTGACCTGGGTTCTTTATTTGATGAGATAAAAACAGTTTTTTTCTGCCTTGATCTAGATCTAGAGCAAAGCATTTGAATTTCATGTGAGGAAGTCGTTAAATTAGAAGAAACAGTGATATTAAAAAGGGTGCATTTTACTGGGAGATAACTACAGGTTGTGCTGAAGACAGGACTGACAAGTTGAAGCAAGGTTACCAGTGGGATTCTTGACACTTGCTTAATATTAACACTGATGTTATGGACAGAAAAATACCAAAGCATGTTTAGCAAATCTTGATGATAAGCACAATCCACAGCTTTTGTGCACACAGACAAGGATCTGCAAGAGAGAGAAGAATGAACTGTGCTCAGTTTTGGGCCCCTCATGACAAAAAAAACTGAAGAGCTGAAGTGTCCAGAGAAGGAGCACAAGGAGTGGCTGAGGAGTTGGGGCACCTCAGCCTGGAGAAAAGGAGGCTCAGGAGGGACCTTCTCACTCTTTAACTCCCTGAAAGGAGGTTGGAGCAGGTGGGAGTTGATTTCTTCTGCCATGTAACAAGTAACAGGATGAGATGAAATATGCCAGGGGACATTTAGATTGGATAGTAGGAAAAATTTCTTCACTGCGAAGCTTATCAAACACTGGTATAAGCTGCCTAAGGCAGTGGTGGAGTCACCATCCCTGGATGGATTAAAAGGATGTGTGGATGTGGCACTTGATCATGGTGGTGGTGCTGGTTGATGGTGATCTTGATGATCTTAGAGAGCTTTTCCAGCCATAGTGATTCTATGATTCCATATGAATTCTATGGCTGGAGAACTAAGTAGTGAGAACGGACTGATGGGTCGTACCTGATGGGTACAGTAACGACAACTAAGAATTAAGACCTCATCTGAAATTTCTGTTCCAGTCTGGTTCAAAAAAGGTGAATTCATGCTGGAGCTTGACAGATCTGCAGTGCAAAGTCCAGGGGAGTGTAGAAGCTGTTTTATAAGAGGAGCTGCCTTATTTAGACAAGGGAGATGAAGCTTGAGAGGGAATATGATCATGCTCTTATAACAAAACTGGAGAGGAAGGGTAGGGTATACACCTCAGAGAGTTTAGAAGGCTTTTTAAGCTAGAAGATAATGTTGGCACATGAACAAACAGGTATACACTGGCCTTAAATTAATTCCAGCTGAAAATTAGAAGAATCAGCAGGGGAATGAGATTGTGGAAGAGCTTTCCAACCAGGGGGAAGGGAGCAAAAATGTAACTACTTTTAGGAGTGATCTTAATAATTTTATTGATGGGACTGTGTAGTGTAGGGCTTATTGTCAGCAGGGAACTGGGCTAGTGCCCTGCCGAGGTTCTGCTCAAGAGCACAGCATCTGTGGAAAGGAGGTCAGCCTGTATTTGCCAAGTGCCTCTCCCTTGTAGGAGCCTTGTAGGTATTTTACAGGCATTCTAGAGCTTTTCCAAACTACAGTGCTTCCATCTCATGTAAGAGATGTCTCATGTGGCCTCATCACAGAAATAATAGTAATATAATAATAATAATAATAATAGATGCTGATTTAAATAATAAAAGTATTTTCTCTGACCATCTATTTTTTGATGGCAAGCAGAAAAATTGGGGAGGCAAGGGAGACGAGCCTGTCAGTTTTAAAAGTATTCGCTAAAAATATTAAATGAAATGTTGTTTCAAACACTCTCTTTAAGTCTTCTTTTGTTTCCTTTAAAAAAGTGATTTTTGCTTGTCAGCCACTTCCAAGAGCTGGACTTGGTGGAAGAACCCACTAGGCTGGTTTTCAAGGTGATGCATCTGTTACACCCATGTTCGGGTGTTCCTGTAACTACCACCCCATAACACCTCCCAGTTAAACCGTGTAAGCAGCGGGAAGGGATCTAGTGCAGTAATGTGATACTGTTCCTGCTTTTGTGATCTCTGTTCAGATCCAAGAGTTTGTAGGAAGCTCTCACAGACAGTTTTGTGGCTGTTTCTTTGTTACAGGTAGTTTTGGATTGCTATGAAGGCAGCTCTCAGAGGGAAACTATGGACAATCTGCTCAGGAAAGTGGATGAACAGAAAAACCTGAAAGTGGAAAGCTTGGTCAAACTTCTGTGGGCTATGAAAGCATCCTTCCCTGGACTCCAGCTTCTGCTGGACAGCTTGGTGGCAACAGAAAACATCTCTGATGGTAAAGGTAAACTAAACTTCCGTTGGTGACTTTACTGTGTGGTACTGACTACCTTTGAAAGCAAATAGCTAAAAATACCCCTAAACGGGAGATGTCTTGACATTAAATACAGTGTCTTATCTGGAATTCCATGTGATTGAGGAAGATGGGGGGGAGATTTATTTGGCCTGTGCTTCTTTCCTTGATCCAGGTTGCATTTCTGCTCGTGTTGGTCACTGACTCATGGTCTCCTGTGTGGGGCAGAGTGTGCTAATGGGAATCCTACACTTAGTGTCCCTGTTACACATCATTCTGTTGGACGGCCAGGCCACTCCTCCTATTTGTTTTGTTGGGATTTGTTTGTTTGCTGCCTGCCTGTGGTGGTTCAGGGACTCAGGAGCCCCCATCTTACGCCTGGTGGGACAACCTTTCAAGTTTAGGTGGGTTTAGGCACACCCTGAACAATTCAGATCAAGAGACTCTGAAGTCACATAAAATTTGAAACTAAATTAACATGCAGTGAAATGTAAATGAGTGTTTAATAGAAAGCAAAACTGTGCTCATAATGCTGATAATTTCCTCTGTAGCAAACATTCCCGACAGGCACTTGGCTTTGTCATTTGTTAAGCATGATTGCTTTCTTCAAACACCAGACTCCCAGCATGGTTAATTATCTCGTGGTAATACCCATTCCAAGGAGGAGCATTCCTTAATTACACAGAGCTGAATTTCCTCAAATTGCAGCTTGAACAAACAGAAGCAAAAATATTTCTTATAATGAAAATGAAGAGGGAGGGGATGATATGAGTCTGCTGGCAGCTGATGGATTAACTGGTGGTCCCTTTGGTGTCTTGTGCTGTCCAGCTAACAGCGAGCAGGAGGTCCTGTGCTATGGCACAGGGCATGTGCTGGTTCTGGAGCTCACCTTGGTATGGCAGCAGAGCAGAGAGTGCATTCATACCAACTCAAGTTTGTGTCATAAAATCAGAAACATTCTGATGGGAGAAGGAGAGAAATACTTCATCTGTGAATTTCCTTTGGCTTTGCTGGGGATCAGATTCACATCTCCAAGTCTTTGTTCAGGGAGCTGTTCATAGGAACTCAGAATCTTCCACTGGACATTCTCCCAGCCTGACGTTCCCTATCCCTATCCCTGAGAGTTTTCTCTTCTTACATGGCACTGTGTATTTTCTGGGTCCTAGAGACTTTACCTTTTTCTCCCCAAGCTGTATTTAACTGCTTTTCTCCCAGGTATTGCTGTGAGAATAATGGATTATTCTGGTTGGTACTGAACCAGAATGATTAAAAGACACAAGCACAAAAATCATGCATGGATGTCTGGGATGAACTACAGGTTTTGGGTTTGGTTTCTCCCACAAAAGTATAACTGCACACCTTCAATTTAGTAACTGCAATGGTGAAAAAATCCTTTTCAGATTCATCGATTTGCCAATTTCCAGTTTTATTTATCAATTAATCAAGTGACAAATACAGTCATAGATTACTTTTGGGACACAGTAGATTTTGCCCAGGTCTCTTCATTATCCTGAATGAACACTGTTCCTTTTCCTTAGACTTAGTCTATTGTGTCCTGATGCTGGGATGTCTTTAAGGGGTTGGGGTTTTGCTCTGGAGTCATCATTTTTCTGATTCATCAAGGCGAACTCAGCAGATCCAGCTTGGAATTAGGAGAGGAGGAAGGAATGAGGTTAAAGTTGCATTTTTTTGGTGTAAGAGAGATAAGAAGGTACAAGAAGTGCTCTGCAATCACAAGTCTGTTTTGTGTGCCCTTAACATTTTCACCAAGGGCAACTCAGCCCACTGAGTTCTTGATTGCCTTGGACCACCCATTTGTAAAATGTTGCTGTGTTTGACAGTCACACAAGGGCATGTGAGGGACATGAGCCAGGGCATTTCAGAGCTCCTTCTTGGTGGAGTGGATCAAACACTGACTTGCAGACCTCTTACAATGAAACTCCAGTTCAGAGTCAGTAATGGGGTCTTTGTGATTCCAGGGCATCACAAGAGGCTGATGAACATATCGAGGTGCTGGAGATGTTGCCGTCACAGACGTTGCCTTCACAGACAAGGCCACATGATTGTGGATCGGATACTGAACATTGAGACTTTCTTCTTCTGGGCTGAGACTGGGACTGATCCTCAGGAGACATTGGGGTGCCAAAGATCCATTTCTTTTGGTATGTGGGGGTAGAAGATATTCTGTGTTGCCTCTGCTTTGGAGAAGTTCTGATTTGTCATGCTCATTCTCTGCTTGAAGGTGAATCCTGGTGTGCTGCGCATTAGGCCCTGAGCATTAGTGACCCAGGGAGCACTGGGTGCCTGGGCTTTTTCTGTGTCCCCTACCTTTGAAGACCTTTGGGAAGATGGTGCAAGATGAGCTGTTCCTTTTCCCATTCACTGAGCCCAGAGGATTATGGAGCCAAACTGTTGTGACAATATGGAGAGAACTTCGTGCAGCTCCTGGCAGATGCCCAGCTGCTGCTGCAGGGCATCTCTGCTGCATGGAGCCTGGCTCCTGCAGAGACAGGTGAGCAGGCTCCTGCACTTATACAAGCAGATACTGAGCTTTCATCCCCATCTAGGGTGAAATCCTGGATATCCTGAGGACTTGGTTTACTACCTGCCATGGTGGGTTTGGGGCAGTCCTCCAAACTTGGTTTAATGATTCCTTAGTATTCTGTAGTGGGAGTGAGGCAGGGTAACGTACACGAAGCTGAAGATTAGCAGCTAAGAGAGGCTTATTTGGGCTCTAAGGAGAGATATGAAGCTGAAGATTAACAACTAAGAGTGGCTGATTTGGGCTCTGAGGAGAGATGCTTGTTCACAGTGAGCTGAGGGAGTGGCTGATGTGTTTAGGCTCTATGTGGTCACCACTTGAGTTGCACTGTGAGCCAGGTCTGCAGTGGGTGGGGCCAAGGGAAGGCTGGGTCTGGGTGAGCCTCAGTCGTGCCCTTGTGCCTTCCAACTCAGAATATTCTGTTATCCTGTAGGATTCTGTCTAAGTGTGATGCAGGAGGCAGGTGGATGGGGACCCTCTTAGTGCCTCCTTGAGAGTCTCTCCAAGGCAATGGAACAGGTTGCGAGCAGGAGGCAGTGGTTTCGCCTTCTGTGTGTCGGCAGTGCTGGAGCATCAGTCCTTGTCTGTCTCAGCTGTTTGGCAGCTGCTGATGGCTGTGCAGGAATCTGCATCCCTGAACTTGCTCATGAAGAATATCCAGAAACAACGCAGCACAGAAGTTTTCTTCCAAGCAAGTGTCCTCCTACTCTTTCCCTGAGCTTCTGGTCATGGCAGCAGCTGCTTTGAACCTCCTCGCCCCTCCCTGGCCAGTAACCTCTTTTCTTTCAGTGGCTCTCAGCACCCATGGCCTTGGTGAAACAGTTACTGTTGGAAAAGCACTTTGGCAAGCACAGCTGCTTTGCTTGTGGCTCTGTGCATTCCGGTTTTATAATGAGCAAACCTTTGAGAGCTGGCCACCATCCTGTGGGAACAGCCAGCTGGAGGCCCATCAGCCTGAGAGCCCAGGGTTAGTCAGAGGTCTCTGTGCAGCCACCATCCTGTTCTCCATAGTCTTGGCCTCTGGCTTTCGGTTTTCCTGCTGTAAAACCTAAACTGTGCTTTGTCTCTTGTGTGTGCTGGCCCTGTAGGCACAGAGCTGGGGCTCACCTGCAGCCAGGTACCTCCATCCAAACTCCTCCATTCCCTCTGTGCTCAGCCTGGAGAAACCAGCACCTCTGGCCCCTGGTGCATCCAGCCAATTTTCATGTGGCTGTCTTCAGATGAGGCGAATTGTGCTTAGGAATGGCTGTTCTCTACACAAGTCAGAATCTCTATAACTGGGGAGAGAAGAAATCCTGAGTCTTGAGAGAACCATGCCTTGCCTTTTGAAGTTGTCTCTGTCTCTTCCAGCAACATACTTTGAAAAACCTGATCTTCTCACCTG
This sequence comes from Origma solitaria, assembly GCA_013397895.1. Taxonomy (NCBI): domain Eukaryota; kingdom Metazoa; phylum Chordata; class Aves; order Passeriformes; family Acanthizidae; genus Origma; species Origma solitaria. The sequence continues at coordinate 372,790 of VZRL01001446.1, read as the reverse complement.
AAGTTGGACAAGCAGTGAGAAGAGAGGTCTGCTAGGGCCTCATGCTATGCTGCAATTAGTACAACCAAAGCTTGAATGTAGTAGTTTGCTGTTTTCTGTGGCCTGAAGAAGTCACTCCTGTTAACAGCTCAGCTTCAGGGTCTCCTTGTGTTTTTTGTTTTTAAGACCTTTGCTTTTTATTTGCACCTTCAGTGGCCACCAGTGAGAGCACAGCCACTGAGATATCCTGCGGCGTGGTAAGATCTCAGAAGCCATCCGGCAGAGAGAAGACCTGAAGGGCTTGGCTCTGGGGGAGGCAGGGCTCAGAGAAGCAGTGAAAGAGGTATGAAGGGATGCCCTCAGAGCTGGCATGTTTTGGGGCTCAAAGGGTGGACAGGTCCTAGTGTGCACTGAGATCAAGGGACATTGCTTAGGTTGGGAAAGCCATCCAAAGTTGGAAGTGCCCCTTTGCTGAAGTGAGAGTGTGCTGGATGTTTTATTGGGTGTTTTATATAAATGAGGACCTAGAGGAAGACTGGAGAGGGACTTTCTGCAAGGGCAAGCAGTGACAAGACGAGGGCAAATGGCCTTAAGCTGACGGAGAGCAGATTTAGATTAGATATGAGGAAGAAATTCCTCCCTGTGAGGATGGGGAGGCCCTGGCCCAGGTTGCCCAGAGAAGCTGTGGGTGCCTCACCCCTGGAAATGTCCAAGGCCAGGTTGGATGGGGCTTGGAGCAACCTGGGGTAGTGGAAGGTATCCCTGCCCATGGCAGAGGGGTTGGAACTTGATGATTTTAAGGTCTCTTCCAACTCAAACCATTCTGGGATTCTGTATAAATTCTGCAGGAGTTCTTAGGTATAAGAAGGTGCCAGTGAGATTCTCAGTTGAAGATGTGGATATTCAAATGTAGAAAAACTGAGCTTTGCAAGGTTTCTGAGGTCCTGGGGAAAGCAGAGCTGTGTGTTTCCATTTGAATTGACTGTTCCAGCTGAATGGGAATGAAGTATTCCTACAAAATGCCCTGAGGATGCTAGAAGTGTGTAACATCCCAGAGTACCTTGCCCATTGTCCCTTTGACAACAAAAGTGTTTGAGTTAGGTAAGCTGGTAATGCTGCCAGGTGTTGAGGAACAACCTCTCTTTCAATGCAAAGGTGGTTTTAAGTGGGCTAATACCAAATCAGAAAGTCTGAGAATTTAATTTGTTGTAACTTTTTTTAATCCTGAAATTCTCTCAACTTATGCATGTATATCTGTGGAGGAGCAAAGACCTATAAAGAAAGGGATTTATTTTCTGGTTCCTCAAAGCAGGTTCCCAGCAGTAGAGGTGAAACAGAAGGAATGTACCCTTACTCCCAGACCATCCTGAACTCTCACAGCCCAAAATCTCTGTCATGTGATCTTTTATTCTTCTTACCTCTCCAGCTACTGAGTATTTCTGCTCAGACTGAAAGTTGAGGCCTCTTTGAAAGCAGCTCTGTGCACAGCCCAGGAGAAGTCTATCCCAGCCATCAAGATGTGCCAGCTGCTGTGCAGTGTCTGTGAGTCCTTCCTAGACCTGCAGCCAGTGATGCAGGAGCTGGGCCATGTGGGTAAGAGAAGCACAGGGTTTACCCTTCAGTGGGCTTTTACACATGGTTATAGGGGTCTGGCGCAGTAAGGTGGTGAACCAAGTGTCCTGGTGGCCTGAGGCCATTTCACATAGCTACTTCTGGCCACATGTTGGGGTTGTACTTGTAGGAGGATTCACAGGGGTGATCTCTGAATCCAGGCACTGGAGTGTGTGTTTCTCCTGCTGGTAATTTGCACCATGTTAAAATCTTGTATGTTACGAGGGTTATGGAGCCCACAACTTACCTCATATTGGCGTTCCTTAACTGTGTTTGCATTTCTCCACCCCAGCCCTTGCTCTGGAGGCATTTAAGCAACTTAGTTCTGTAATTTGTTATCTGTATGGGATTATTTTTCACAATTATTATCCTTAAACTGTGATGTTTCATTGGCTCTTCCTGTGCTGTCGGATCTGTATGAATTTGTACTTACATTACTGTGTTGGTTTTGCTTGGCCCAGTTTTTGGTGGGGGGGGGCACAAAGATGGCTTCTGTGAGCAGCTTCTGGAAGCTTCCTCCATGTCCAGCAGAGCCAATCTCTGATCGCTCCGAAGATGTTGGACATGCTGCTGGCTAAGGCTGGGCCAGTTAGGTTGGTTGCACCTCTGTGATGACATATTTAAGAAGAAATCAAAACAAAGGGAGCACACAGATTTTTTGCAGCCAGAGAAGGAGGAGGAGGTGAAAACATGTGGGGGAAAGAAACATGGAGACACCAAGGGCAGTGGAGAAGGTGAGGGAGGAGGTGTTCCAGGTGCCAGAGCTGAATTTCCTCTGCAGGCCATGGTGATAGCCATGGTGGAGCAGCTGTGCCCCTGCAGCCCCTGGGGTCCATGGGGGTGCAGAGATCCACCCCCAGCCCCTGGGGTCCATGGGGATGCAGAGATCCACCCCCAGCCCGTGGGGGGGTGTCCACGCCGGAGCAGGTGGATGCCTGGAGGAGACTGTGATGCAGTGGGAGACACGGTGGAGAGAGGAGGCCCTGCTCCCAGGCTGGAGCAGCCTGGCCTTGGGGGACTGTTGCCCATGGGAGGCACTCATGTTGCAGCAGTTTGGGAGGACTGCTGCTCGTGAGATGGACCCACGCTGGAGAAGTTCACGGAGAACTGTCTCCCATGGGAGGGACTCCACGGGGAAGCAGGGGAAGGACTCCTCTCCCTGAGCAGCAGAAGAAAGACCTTGGTGGTAACCTGACCCAAACCCCCACACCCTGTCCCCCTGCACTGTCGGTGGGAAGGAGGGAGGGGTTGGGGGGCAAGAACGGTGTTTTAAGGGCTTGTTTTAATTTTTGTTATCCTCCTCGGACCCTCTTAGTAATAAATTCCCTTTGCAACTCTAAGTTGAGCCTGTTTTGCCCTTGAAGTGTTTTCTCCTGGTCTTTATCTCGCTCATGAACCCTTTGTGTTAATTTTTTTCTCTCTCCTCTACCCAGCTGTGGCAAGGGGGAGTGAGTGAGCAGATGTCGTGGGTGCCTGGCATTTGGCCAGGGTCAAATGATGACAGTTTACATTCCCTTGACTTTCTATGTGTGTTTGGATTTTTCAAAGGCTGCAGAAAGGTCATGACAGAGCATACTCCTCTGATGACCATGATGGTGCGGTTTGTAGTCCCAGACTATTTTCTGAGTTAATTTTCTTAGAATGCTTTAATTTGGCCTTGCTCTGTATGCACTTTATAGACAAATACTTCCCTGTGAGGGTCCCACAGCAGTGGGACAATGTTACATGCTGCACTAGTTTGGCAAAGTTGTAGACAAAACATGTGCAGATAGCAATTTGTGAACTCCAGAACAAATGCAGAGTAATAACCACGTGTGAGTCCTGCCCTGAACTGTGAGAGGCTTTCCAGCTGAGCCCAATTGCATCTTTGCATCCATCATTTGAAGGAAAAATGCTTAACTGAGTTTGGTACTTTAATGGCAGGGATACCAGAGAGTCAAGAAGGTAACTGCAGGTGTGTGTTCTTCCAGAAAGGATGCCAATGTGACTTGCTTATTCTGTTTGCTTACATACATTTTCATCTGTTTCCCAGCGTATCCAGATTCTTGGACTGCAGAGTCCACTGGGAAGTGCACAGGGTGGTTTTTGTCCAAGCATAGGCTCAATCCATTCCTATTTTCTTATTGTGCCAGAACTGCTTAGCTGACAAGCAGTGTGGAAATGCCATCGGATTGCTGGGAGTAAAAAGCAGGTTGCTATTAATGTGTTGGATTTTTTAGGGATTGAAAGTTTAATTACTTTGTCTGAAAATTTGGGTCAAGGCCTTTAGTCTTTATGAATTAACACAAGCCTTGTGGATTTGACACTTGCCATCATTTTGTGTTTGACAGGGACAGGCAAAGCCTGTTCCCCATGTGCTGAGCGCAGGTCACCGTCTGCACCCTGGGCTTGTTGGCCTGTCTGTGCTCCTGGGCAGTGAGGAACTGCTGCTGGGGTGGAAGGTGAGAGTGTGTGACTGGAAGCAGGGCAGAGGTAGAAGAAACCGAGGCTCTCCATGACTGCTCTAGCTGTAGGGCTTGGAGGGTGACAGCATGTGTTCCACTCCCCGTCCTCGCCTCAGCGGCCTCCTGAGAGATGTCTTACTCTGCAGATCCAGTATTCATGCCCAGTTCAGATCTATGTACTTTCTTCTAACTGCCACCAAGACCTGCCACCCATCCAGCTGGCATTTTCACCTGACCATGGCTTTGATCTCCAGAGAAAGGATGATTCTTTCTTATCTGCCATTCATTCTATCACCTTCTGATGCTGCAGGCACTTGTCCCACTCCCCCGACCCTGTGCGTCTGTGGGATGGGCCAGGGCCGATGCCCTGATGGCTCTGGAGCAGATGAGCCAACAATTCACGTGTCTCTGAACGCACAGCCCATGTGAGCTCCTCTACACCTTGCGGTGTGTAGCAGAGGGGCCTGGGGAGTCAGCGTGACTGCTCTGGCAGCTGCTGCTGCTCTGGCAGCGATATCAAAGAGAGCAGACTGCTGCCACTGAGTGGCTTTGCAGGGCTTCAGGCCAAGGTTGAGACGAAATCAAGCAAGAAGCAACATCAGGAAAAAAAGCCCTGGAAAATGCCATTTACTTGGCAAAAACATCTGTTCTGGATGAAGTGTCCAGAGGAGAATTGCCAGCCTCTTTCTGGGATCCTACAGATCTTTGCACTGAACTTCCATATCTTAATTTCGAGGCCAGTCTGCTCAGCTCTGACATCACTGCTTACCAAGCCCAAATATTGCAGGTGACTTTATGGGCCTCGTGGCTTTTGGCATGAGATATGAGTGATAACCATAGACGTCATGTCTGAGGGGTGTGAGCTTCCTATTGAAACTGAGGAGACCTTACATTTCTGAGAATGTATATGCTGCATGGAGATGTGTTCATTTTGCACTTCCACTTGAAAACAACAGTTTTTGCATCTCTACTGCAAAAAAAACCCTCAGAAATTTCTGGTAATTAAATTAGATGAAGTGAAGCACTTGGAAGGCACAGACCATCCCTGTGGAAGAAACTGCATCCATCCCCAACCATGCTCATCACTGTTAGTAATGGATTGGTTTCTTTGGTGGAGGTACAACATGGAATCTCTTGTCTTCTCCTTTGGACCCTGCAGTAGTCAGAGCACTGTCACTGTTGGCAGCTGGTGCATGCAAGGGCAGGGTTTGGCTTTTCCAGCCAACTCCATAACCTCCTCTCTAGCCATCTGCTTTCCAGGGTTCTCTACAGTCACTTCTAAGGAGATTATGTTTGTCGAGATTGGTGTCACTCTCAAATCTCAGAAATCTGTCAAGGACTCTACAAGAAAGGCTTTTCCTCTCCATGGTCTTGTGTTTTTTTTAAAAAAGACTGTTATCATCTAACTGGGAGATTTAAAAATCGTTCTTCACTTGGGTCAGAAAAACTGACACTGTTGGTTGAAGGGATGTGGAAAGAGACCATAGAGGTCACAAGTTAAGATGACCTTGACAGAACAGGACAAACTGTAAACCAGTCTTCCAGTCTGCTGTTCTCCCTTGATGTGTTTGCAGATTACTGATCATCACTTGGTGTCTTAAGATTTCCAGGTCGATTGGAATGTGTCATTTGGTCTCTAGCTGGTTGGAAATCTGGGGCAGTAGTGCTGTGCGAGGGGACACAGTGCTGAGCTCTTCCCATGGTGAGGGAGGCAGAGATGAAGTTTTGAAAGGCTGAATTTCCTGTACATTGGCAAAAGGAGAAGTCTCACCAGTTTCCATGGCCACACAGTTCCCGGGTTCTCATTATAGCAAAGAAGACATATGTATCTGTTTGTATTTTGATTTCTTCCATACGTACATTCCCTGTGGGTCTTTTCTGTAGATTGAGATCCTAGGCGAATTTTCCAGCTTGTGCTTTTTGAGATGATGGTGTTAGAGGGACTTGGGAAGGCATTTATGCTTTGTGAGAAATGAACATAATGAGCAGTTTAAAATACCTCAGGGCCCTGAGCAGAAGACTCAAAAGGGTCGTAGCAAGATTATCTGTTCCCTTTCAAAGAGTTTGTGTTTGTGAAGTGTTTCTGAGATTTCTTGTAATTAAGGGCTGGATATCCACTATCAGTGGCAGATTTAGACAGCATCATACCTGAGGCTCAAGTCTGCAAACATTTAAGCAGGGTTGTACCTTCATGTGTCTGAATGCTTGGAAGCAAGAGTTTGAGAAACAAGCTTTTACGAAAATCTGGCCCTGGCTCTTGGCATCTCATGCAGACCCTTGCATGTATGGTGGAGAAATTCAAGGATCATTCTTTATACATCTAACCATGCATGGCCAGAACCACTTCTGGGCAGAGCCATGTGCCACCATTGTGATGGGACAGCATGTCTGATGTGTTTCTGTTGCTTCTGCGCAGGGAAAACTATGTAGGAGCATTCAGGAGAGGGGAGACTGAGGGGCAGGTGCTCAGTCCTACTGGTCACCACCAAAACAGTAATTGTTATTTCCATAGGTCTCTTGACTGAGGGAAGAGGGGAGAAACCTGGGATCAGGAAGTGGAAAGTGAACAGGAAATCCCAACTTGAAGCTCTGGACAAAGATGAGGACAAGGCAGGAGGTGCCAGTGCCAGAAGCAAAGGAATCCCAAGACAGAGCTTCTTCCAAGAAGAGTTTTGTCTGCAAAGCCTGTATAAAGGTCTTCTGCAGCCTGAAGGTGCACATGAAAGGCTGTCAGGTGGCCAGAGGAAAGCAGATCCAGTGTAAAGAGTGCAATGAGATCAAATCAACAAAGAAGGAGCTGGAGAAGCATCAGCTGGAGGTCCATGGGATGGTGGGGATGGCTAAGAAGAAGAAGCGGCTCCCTGTAGCATGTGGCATCTCTGGAAGAGAGTTTGCTCATGCCTCAGGTAGGGTTGCTGGGAGCAGGGGTGTTTAGACAGAAGTTTGGACAATATAGCAAAGTGATAGTCTGAAATCTCCTCCTCTGTAGCGTTGGTTTCTTGGCAAGGACGGAGACAAAACCTCTGCAGTCAGTTTCAAAGCGTGGCGGGTTTATTTGGGAGGAGGGTAGGAAGGGAGAGAGACCGACCACATGACCGCTCTCGCAGTCCTGTGCCGGCCAGACAGGGAAAGGGTAGGAGGGCAGGGAGAGGAAATTGCAAGAGAGGCAAGAGCGGCAAGAGAGGGCATCAGGCCCGTGCAACAAGGTAAAACAGCTTCCATGATGAATATTCCAATTTCTACTAACCAATCTAGAATGGGATACAAATTCTACATCATTTGCATACAGCCTATGAGAGTCCTCATATTACCATAGCTGTTATATATTTAAATCTTACAAAACTGGTTTTTCTACTTTCGGATCCACTCCAGAGGAAATGCAAGTTTCTGTTGTAACATCATTCAGCTTGAACCCTTTTTTCTCCAGCTATCCACTGGTTGGTATTTCAAAGTTTGTCTTCATTTCTATTTCCTCTGATGCTTCAGCATCTTTTGCTAAGCAGTAATTTCTATAAGACCTTCCCATTTCTTCTCCCCCAACACTCCTCCTCCCTGCAGGTCTGTGAGTGCCATGTCTGAGAAACAGCTCAGCTCATTTTTCCTGCCCCACTGAGCACAACCACTTTCTGATTAGTTCTTTCCTAATTGGTTTTCCACATAGCTCATCAAGGAAAAGTGGGGCTACTGGCAAATTTAAAAGCCTCCAAAAGTAATCAAGCTGTTCCAGCTCCTGGCTGCTTTAGCAGGATGCATAAGAGGAGCCAAATCACTTTTCCTTTTCTGGGGCATCTCACGATGTTGTGGTGGACCTCCAGGCTGGAAGACACTGGAGGACCTTGGTGTCACTGGAATCCCTTGGGCTGGTGGATCTGCAGTAGGGTGGAGTGACACCTCTGCAGCTGAGTTAGGCAGGCCTGGTACTGGGTCCCACCAGTGCCACCCCAGTGTCCTGCCTGCCTCCCCAGGGATGCAGTACCACAAGTTGACAGAACACCTTGAAGAGAAGCCCTTCTGGCAGGAGTGCAGGGCCAAGATCGGGGCCAGCTCCACACTGAAGAACCATGTGTGGCTGCACACGGGACTGTCCCTTCATGTACAAGCACTGTCTGATGACCTTCATGCAGGCCTTGGCCCTTGCCTACCACACAAGAAGCACGCTGAGGGTGAGCTTCCCTGTGGGAGCTGTCTCTGAGTTCCGCTTGCTCCATCCACCCCTTCGTGCCCTGTTCCTCCCTTCGCCTCCTGCCTGCTTCCCCATCCTTTGGGCTACCTCTGGGCATCAGGCTACTTCCAGATTTTCTTCACCTGCATGGGTTTGCTTGCAATTCCCCACTCTGCCTTCCCCTCATCGCCTTATCCAGGTCCTCAGATTACCCACATACTCCTCCTCTTCCTCCCCATTTCTTGTTTTTCTCCTGAATAGCTCTTCTCTGTTCCGTCACACCTAGACTCCAGCGATGCATCCTTCCTCTGGTTATCCTGCTTTCTCCTGTCCCTCTCTTTGGCTGAATTGCACATATTTTTTGTGTCACTGCTTCTCCTGCCCTGTGCTCAGTGCTGTGCACTCCTGGGACTGAGGCAGGACTCCTCCAGCTCATTGGCACAGATGAGGCAATGCAGGGGTTGTAATAAATGTGCTTGGGTATATTTCCCACTGTTCCACGACTGTGATGCAGTTGGGTAATTGATTCTGAATATGAGACACACCAGTGTTTAGTATCCCTGGAAGTGTGTAGTACCTCTGGGTACCTGAGGTCTGTAGTAATTTTATCCACCCTGTGCAGGTGTGTTTTTCTTCAGCACCTCCAGGATGTTTTGGATCTTGTTCTGAGATGTTCTGGCTGCCCCAGGAAATGGCTACCCCGTTCACTTCACAGTCTCTTCCCTCTCCCTCTGAAGTCAGGCATAGTCCACAGAGCTGCAGTGCGGTGGGTGTGGACTCTCACTGGGGTGTCTCTGCAGGGAAGATGTATTCCTGCCAGTACTGCAATGCCGTGTTCGCCCAGGCCATCGAGCTGTCACACCACATCAAAACCCACACTGTGGACAAGCCCTATGTGTGCTGGGAGTGTGGGAAAGGCTTTCTCCAGACCAACGGTCTCTCCATCCACCTCTGCACCTTCCACAGTGAGTGTGGCCGGCTGCCTCCCAGGCATGAACAGCCCAGCCTGCAGGTCACAGCTTCTGCAGGGCCATGGCAGCCCCATGCCAGGCTGTTTTGGCATCTGCTGAGGGTCTCGTGGGGGGACTTTTCCCTCCGAAGAAAAGTGAGATTTTAGTGGTTTGATGTAATGAGTAGGGTTATCCCAAAACCAATGGCAGGGGTGGCTTCCAGCACACAAGCTGCTGGAAGCACACCTTGGGAAGCTGTCAGTGAGCAGGAACAGTAACACCTATATGTAAAGCTCAAACTCCAGTTCTAGTTTTCACCTGGGAAGTAACACTTCTTTCCCTTCTTTTAACTCCCTCTGGGAATTTCCTTCTTAGTTCTTCTCTTCTTTTCCCTTGATTTCTTTGCCCTCTCTGGTTTTTGCTGTGTTTCTGGGCAGCAGACACTGAAGATCCCTGCAACTGCAAGAAGTGCCAGATGAGCTTTGCCACCCTGCAGGAGCACCGCAAGCATGTCCATGAAGCCCATTCCCAGGAATACCACTCCTGCCCTACCTGCTCCAAAATCTTCAGTGTCCCATCACTCCTGGAGCACCACATGGTGACCCATGTTGGGGGAAAGCCCTTTACCTGTGAAGTGTGTAACAATGCTTACCAGGTGAGCTGGTGCACCCAGCTGATCTCATATGCCAACACTGCTGTTGCCTGCTCCTGCACCAGGGTGTCTCTCCTGACCATGTGCAGCAGTTTGGAGTTGGCAGAGGGAAAAATTGTACAGAGGCAGAGTCCACAGGGAAAGGACAGGTCCATGTGGAGAGATGAGCTATGGCGGCGAAGGGCTATGTATCTGCCTATCAGGACCCTCAGGAATCTCATTCACGCAAGTTTCCAGCGGCCAGGAGGTGTAGGAATCAAAATAGTCATGTTGCAAATGGCATGCCTTGGAGGAATGTGTGTGGGAGCACATTCTACAAGGGAACAAGAATTCATACCAAAAGGAGACCTGCAATGAGTGAGACAAGGATCAGCGATTCAGCTGTGTTCAGCTCCTCAGGGACAATGGAGACACAGAGTGGGGTGTTAGTGCTTGTCCTGTGGGAAGATGAGCAGGTCTTGTACCTGCTGAGCACAGCTCCCCTGTTCTGTTGCTTCCCACGTGGTTTCTGGCTGTCATGCTGTCCCTGGAACAGAATCATCGAATGTCAGAGTGGGTTGGGTTGGAAAGGACCTTAAAGCTTGTCTTGTTCCACCCCCTGCTATGGGCAGGAACACTTTTCCCTATCCCATGTTGCTCCAAACCCTGTCCAATCTGGCCTTGGACACTGCTAGGTATGGGGCAGGCATAGCTTCTCTGGGCAGCCTGTGCCAGGGCCTCCTGACCCTCACCGGGAACAATTCCTTCCCAATATCCCATCTAAACTTGCTCTCTTTTCAGTTTAAAGCCAACAGCTTTGGTTGGTAGCCATGATTTGATTCTTGTCATTGCAGCAGCTATCAGGGGTATGGTATCACAACAGGATCCACCACCCTGATGTCTTTGCAGCTCAGAATCACCAATCCTCCAAGTTCTCCTCCCTGCAGTGCAGCTCCTGCAGCAAAACCTTCACCAGCACTGCTGCTCACTGAAAGCACATCAAGGCAGAGCACCCAGGTAAGAACCTATCGTTACTAATGTGGTGACTGCTGGGAGAGAGAGAATCATAGAATCACTTAGGCTGAAATAGCTCTCCAGGATCGAGTCCAACCATTAACCCAACACTGCCATGTTCACCACTAAACCACGTTCCCAAGTGCCACATCCACACCTTTTTTGAACAGTTCCAGGGAGGTTGACTCCACCATTGTCCTGGGAGGTTTGTTCCAATGCCTTACCATGCTTTCCATGAAGAAATTTTCCCTGATCACAGAACATGCTGAGTTGGAGGAGACCCACAACGATCAGTGAGTCCAGTTCCTGGCCCTGCACAGCACCATCTCCAGGAGTCACACCATGTGCCCAAGGATATTGTCCAAATGCTTCTTGAGGTCTGTCAGGTTTGGTGCTGGAACCACTTCTGTGGAGGCTGTTTCAGTGCCTGACCACCCTCTGGGTGAAAAGCCTTTTCCCTGATATCCAACCTAAACCTTCCCTGACACAACTTCAGGCCAATCCCTCGAGTCCTGTCACTAGTCACAACAGAGTTGAGATCAGTGTTTTCCCCTCCTTTTCCCCTCATGAGGAAATTGTAAATTGCTATGAGGTCTGACTTCAGTCTTCTCCAGGCTGAACAGACCAAGTGCCCTCAGCAGCTCCTCACACGGCTTCCCCTCAATACCCTCCACCATTGCCATAGCCCTCCTTTGGACACACTCTAATAGTTTAATATCTTACTTACTTCCTGGTGCCCAGAACGGCCCCAGGACTCGAGGCGAGGCTGCCCCAGTGCAGAGCACAGCGGGACAATCCCCTCCCTTGCCTGGCCAGCGATGCTGGGCCCGATCCCCCAGGACAGGGCTGTCCCTCCTGGCTGCCAGGGCACTGCTGATTCAGATCCAACTCGCCATTGACCATGACCCCCAGGTCCCTTCCTGCAGCTGCTCTCCAGCCTCTCGTTCCCCAGTCCCTACACACAGCCAGGACTGCCCCATCCCAGGTGCAGAATCCAGCACCTTCCCTTGTTGAACTTCACACGGTTGGTGATGGCCCAGTCCTCTATTTTGTTGAGGTCTCTCTGCAGCACCTCTGTGCCTTTGAGGGAGGCAGCAGCTCCTCCCAGTTTTGTATCACCTGTGAGCTTGCCTCAGATTCCTTCCAGTCCTGCATCCAAGTCGTTTANGCGGCCAGGAGGTGTAGGAATCAAAATAGTCATGTTGCAAATGGCATGCCTTGGAGGAATGTGTGTGGGAGCACATTCTACAAGGGAACAAGAATTCATACCAAAAGGAGACCTGCAATGAGTGAGACAAGGATCAGCGATTCAGCTGTGTTCAGCTCCTCAGGGACAATGGAGACACAGAGTGGGGTGTTAGTGCTTGTCCTGTGGGAAGATGAGCAGGTCTTGTACCTGCTGAGCACAGCTCCCCTGTTCTGTTGCTTCCCACGTGGTTTCTGGCTGTCATGCTGTCCCTGGAACAGAATCATCGAATGTCAGAGTGGGTTGGGTTGGAAAGGACCTTAAAGCTTGTCTTGTTCCACCCCCTGCTATGGGCAGGAACACTTTTCCCTATCCCATGTTGCTCCAAACCCTGTCCAATCTGGCCTTGGACACTGCTAGGTATGGGGCAGGCATAGCTTCTCTGGGCAGCCTGTGCCAGGGCCTCCTGACCCTCACCGGGAACAATTCCTTCCCAATATCCCATCTAAACTTGCTCTCTTTTCAGTTTAAAGCCAACAGCTTTGGTTGGTAGCCATGATTTGATTCTTGTCATTGCAGCAGCTATCAGGGGTATGGTATCACAACAGGATCCACCACCCTGATGTCTTTGCAGCTCAGAATCACCAATCCTCCAAGTTCTCCTCCCTGCAGTGCAGCTCCTGCAGCAAAACCTTCACCAGCACTGCTGCTCACTGAAAGCACATCAAGGCAGAGCACCCAGGTAAGAACCTATCGTTACTAATGTGGTGACTGCTGGGAGAGAGAGAATCATAGAATCACTTAGGCTGAAATAGCTCTCCAGGATCGAGTCCAACCATTAACCCAACACTGCCATGTTCACCACTAAACCACGTTCCCAAGTGCCACATCCACACCTTTTTTGAACAGTTCCAGGGAGGTTGACTCCACCATTGTCCTGGGAGGTTTGTTCCAATGCCTTACCATGCTTTCCATGAAGAAATTTTCCCTGATCACAGAACATGCTGAGTTGGAGGAGACCCACAACGATCAGTGAGTCCAGTTCCTGGCCCTGCACAGCACCATCTCCAGGAGTCACACCATGTGCCCAAGGATATTGTCCAAATGCTTCTTGAGGTCTGTCAGGTTTGGTGCTGGAACCACTTCTGTGGAGGCTGTTTCAGTGCCTGACCACCCTCTGGGTGAAAAGCCTTTTCCCTGATATCCAACCTAAACCTTCCCTGACACAACTTCAGGCCAATCCCTCGAGTCCTGTCACTAGTCACAACAGAGTTGAGATCAGTGTTTTCCCCTCCTTTTCCCCTCATGAGGAAATTGTAAATTGCTATGAGGTCTGACTTCAGTCTTCTCCAGGCTGAACAGACCAAGTGCCCTCAGCAGCTCCTCACACGGCTTCCCCTCAATACCCTCCACCATTGCCATAGCCCTCCTTTGGACACACTCTAATAGTTTAATATCTTACTTACTTCCTGGTGCCCAGAACGGCCCCAGGACTCGAGGCGAGGCTGCCCCAGTGCAGAGCACAGCGGGACAATCCCCTCCCTTGCCTGGCCAGCGATGCTGGGCCCGATCCCCCAGGACAGGGCTGTCCCTCCTGGCTGCCAGGGCACTGCTGATTCAGATCCAACTCGCCATTGACCATGACCCCCAGGTCCCTTCCTGCAGCTGCTCTCCAGCCTCTCGTTCCCCAGTCCCTACACACAGCCAGGACTGCCCCATCCCAGGTGCAGAATCCAGCACCTTCCCTTGTTGAACTTCACACGGTTGGTGATGGCCCAGTCCTCTATTTTGTTGAGGTCTCTCTGCAGCACCTCTGTGCCTTTGAGGGAGGCAGCAGCTCCTCCCAGTTTTGTATCACCTGTGAGCTTGCCTCAGATTCCTTCCAGTCCTGCATCCAAGTCGTTTATGAAGATGTTGAAGAGCACAGGGCCTAATCCTCCCCTGGAACTACTTGTGGCCATTTCCTCTTGTCCTGTCACTTGTTATGTGGGAGAAGAGACTGATGCAGTAATAACTCTGATAGGACAAGCCTGCACATCCCATTTACCTGCAAGTCACAGTAGGTTCTTGTGACCTGTAATAGTCTCTTCTGGCTCATGTCAGTGTCTTGCAGCTAACTTGCTCCGGGGTGCATCTCTAAAGATGCTCCTCATGCTTGTGCGCAGGTGTGGTGGTGATGAAATACTAGAGAGCTCTGGTCTGGAAGGTCTCATGTAGATGACCCTGAGAGCATGTTTTTCTGTTCTTGGCTTTGTTTGCAGATGTGAAGTTCCACAAGTGTGAGTTGTGCAAGGAGCTGTTCCCCATGCTGGCTCTCCTGCAGGTGCACATGAAGTGCAGGCACTCAGGTCTGTCACCTTTGCTGCTCTTCAGGTTACCTTGTGAGCAATGATGGCTCCTCTTGGGGATGTTTGAGCTGTAAGCAGGAGGGTGAAGAGGGACATGGTGGGGAAACAATGTGAGGAAACAGAAAATAAGGATGAACTGGAAAAACACTGGGTTTGGTGAGGCTGGGACATGTCTATTCAGCTTCTGGACCTACTGGAATAATGGAAAGTTACGGTTTTGCTTGTTACAGTAGAGAAGAGAGCTAAGTGTAGGTGAGGAGACATCAGCATGAGGAATGACACACTGAACCCTGAGCACTAGGTTTGTGTACATAGCTAGTGGGAGACTGGAGAAAAAGAGAGTGTAGCACCGGAAAGATCAGAGAGAGACCTGGGCTTGGGGACATGTCAAGGACTCTTTGAATCATGGAATGATTTGTGTTGGAAGGGACTTTAAAAATCAACCAGTTCCACACTTTGGCAAGTTTGCAAGCTGTAAGGGCAGAGTGAACTGGCAGACCACGCTACTTCAGAAAATGGGTGCCCAGGGCAGTGCATGGGATAGCAGGAGAGAATATGAATCAGGAGACTTTGGAGGGGACAACCAACAGCAGCCTGGAGAATGAGGAAGGAGAAGACCTAGAAAAAACTCTCTCTTAAAAGTGGAGAACCCCTGAGGTGGGTAATGAGTTTGCAATAGCTGGATCAGGAGGTGCAAGCCAGGACAGCAAGGAGCAGTACTGGATGGTGTGAGGGAACAGGGAGAAAGGATTCTTGTAAGCAGGGACAGCCCCAGCTGCAGGTAAACCAGCCTGGCTTCTGGATGCCAGTGCTGCAGGGAGCCAAAATGGACTCAAGCGGCCGTAAACTGTTCGACAGCCAGTGGTGCAGCCAGGAGAAGGGACACTGGCACATGCCGGTCCCTGCTGAGTTTCGGCCCTGTGCGTCCTGGCCATTGCAGTTCCCTTGTGCCCTCAGGGTGGCCCTGCCTGTCCCAGCCCAGGCTCAGGCAGTGCTTCTCCTGTAGATTCTGCCGTTCTGCTGCTCCTACTGCTCCATGGCCTGCCACTCCCTGGGAGCCCTGCAGAGCCATGTCACCAGCCAGCACTTCACACAGACAGAGAGCACATTCACGTGTGAGCTCTGTGGGGAGCTCTTCCCCTCCCAGGGCGAGCTGGAAGGGTACCTCAGCACTAAGCATCCCAAGGTGGCCTTCTCCCAAGCCACTACGGCCCAGATTGTGCAGGTAAGGACTGCTCTGTGTCACAGCTGCTCCAGTTGTTCATCTGTCCTCCTCTCCCATCCTCTTACTCTTTTGAAATCCACCCTGTGGAACCTGTTCCTGCTTCTGCTCCCTGATTTCCCATTCTTAGAGGGGTGTGTGATGCAAACGCATAGCCCACAGTGCTCTGGGATTTCTGTGCTGTCATGAGGCGGGTTTGCTGGAGGGGAAGCAGCTCAGTTGTGACTTTAAGGAGCCAAGGAGGAGGATTGGCAGTGTGTGTGGAGGTGCCTGGTTACTGAGAGGGTGTTAACATCTCGATGACACACCATGAGACTACAGCTGTTTTGTTGGAGGCCCAGTGCTATCTTTGAAGCCATCCTCTTCCTCTTCAATACTCAGCCATCACTGGAGAAGAGTGCCTTGGATGAGGGAGCCCAGTGTGCAAGATTCCCCAGGATGGCATTCCTCCAGTGGATAATCACAGAGTGTTTACTGTCTATGACTGCTTGCGGAGCTAAATTATAACAGTTTTGTGGAGAGAAATATTTAAATTACTTTCCTATCTTCTCATGCATCACTGGTGTGTGTGGTTTGGCATTTCCCATTAGTCTCATGCCTGTTGTAATTGCAGACCTGTGGTGTGAAGCTAATATTACCTGAGCTGGGGCTGGGAACAGTTTGGGAAGCAAAAGGATCCAGGGGAAAGTGGTGCTGTATGTGTCTGACTCTTGGGTCATCTTCCTTCCACACAGGTGACTCAGATGTCGGAGCAAGGAGCAGCAGAGCACATCATCTCTTTTATGATGCCAAACTTGTGACATTGCCTGAATCCCAAGTGAGCCAAACTGGTTCTGAGCTGGTGGCAGTGACTGTGGAGGACTTGTTTGATGACCGTCACTCTGATTTGTGAAGAAACCAAGTGAGGGACAGTGGAGGGGACCTGTGCCTGGCACCTGGTATCCACTAGGCCTGTTCAGGAGCTCAGTGTGCTGCTCTACCCGGGAGATTCGGGGTTTCTTTGGGAAAGAAGCACAGCATGACCAGCGACAGGAGAGGTTAATAGACATTCACTTCCTGGGAGATCTCCCTGCAGTCAGCCAGTTCTGGTGAGGTAGACCACTCATCTCCCCAGCACATGAGAAATAAAGCAGCAGAGGAAAAGATGGGAATCAAGTGTGGTCCTCCACTGCTGTGAATGGAGGGGAGAGGACTAGTGCAGGACAAAGCTGGGCCTTACAGAAATGGGAAACCAGAAAAAGCTGTCCTGAGAATTTAGGATGGAGGTTTTTATGGCTCAGTCAGTGGTGTGCTCACAAGTATCTTCTTCTGCAAGGTGTAAGGGCTGCTTTGTTCCTTCTGATCTCACCTGTATTGTTGTGCAGCTGGGGAACTCTTCCAGCACAAAACTGAAGAGCTGACCTTTGGGCCTCTCTTTTCCAGCACAGACTTCAGGAGTTGTGCTAAATGACTTCATTGCTGTTTGGGTGGCACCTTGTGCCACACAGGTCTGATCCCATCCATGCTTTTGCTGTGGCTGTCTGTTAGGAAGGGTAGTCCCAGGCAGGGACATAACCTGGCCAGACCCAGGGTCCGGGCATATCCATCCTCTGCAAGCAAACAGCCCTGAGATCTCCCACCACCTTCGAATTCAGCAGGGACATGCTGAAAAAGGGGAAGGAGCTGTGCCTGCATTCCAGTGTCCTTTGTGGCGTGGCACTAATGAAGGTGTTGGAGTGTGGCATAGCTGCTGTGACTGCACATGAACATTACCCTGGCACACAGGGCACTGCCTCATAAAATGCACTCAGTCCCTACTGTAAAGTTTGCTTCTCTGGTACCAGCATGATGCAACAGCTTCATTGCACACGCTGGTTCCTTTAAGGCTAAATTTCATAAAGCTTTTTTATCTGCAGCTTCCTAAAATATAATCTGATAATTAATGGTTTGCTGAATCCATTATGAAGTTCAATTAGATAGATGCAGGGCTCCTGTGGCTCTGAGGCGACTGGTAGCATTTATCTTCCATTTCCTCATGCCAAAAGGTTGAACTCTGCCACTGCGATATTTACCGACAGAGCAGCGATCCCACTGGATCCCAGAGCCTGGGAACCCACCGTGAGCAGTGTCTGTTGTATCCTGCTCCCAGAGCCACGGCAGTGTGGGAGGGGAACAGATTGGAGCTTTCCAGAAGTATCTTGTGCCGGCTGCTCAGCGCCACCAGGCAGAGATGGTGGCACAGGAGCGTGCCAAGGTGGCTGTGCCAGTGAGAGAGTTTGTTCCCGTTATAACTTGGAAGGAGGAAGGGAGCAGCAGAGCTCCCAGGAGAGGGGCTGGGGGAGCTCATGGCGTTTTGTGTGTGTAGCAGCAAGTGTATGAGTGACACTGCTGAAATGTTGCACATGTCTTGAAGGACTCCCATGTGCAGTTTGTCCTCCCAAGCCTTGTGGGGATGGTGACATGAGGAAGCATGAGGTTAAGTTGCCACTAAATCCAGGAATGACCAGGAGATGGTGCTCAAGGCCTTGAGGATTAGTGCTAGTGCCCAGGTGCCTCAGCACCTTTGTGGAAGCTCCTCTGAGCTTTTGTAGGCCTTCCCCAGCTCCTGGGCTGCCATGGGGAAATTTTGAGGCACTGCCAAGCTGAAGCAGAACTCCAAGCCCTGGCAAGTCAGCTCCAAACCCTGAATATTACTGCTTAAAGAGCCTGAAACTGGGCCCTGGCCACCTGCAGAGGGTAAAATACAACTTCTCCTGAGGTGAAGAGGTGAAAAACCTGGGATGCCCCTTGGTCAGGAGGAGAGGGGCCAGAGGGGGAACTGCTGGAGCCCATCTCATGCCTGCCTGGGCACTGTGCATGGCACTTGGGATTGAGCATGGGAGTAATGACAAGCCACTATGTCTTGCTGGTTTCAGAAGAGACGTGTTTGGAGGAGATTAGTGGATTTTGTCCCACAGACTCATGGAGTTGGAATCTATTCCACCTTTTCTGACTTCATGGGGTCTGGGAGCTGTGGAAATCCTGCACAGGCTGTGGGAATGCTGTGGAGTGGGGAATGGATTGCCCAGACAATGCTTTGCAGGTGTCCTGGCCTTTATGTGTGAGCCAGTATCTGCAGGAAGCACTAAGGCGAATCTGATCTCCCTTTGTTCCTGAAAAACTATGGAGGGAGGGAAAATGTTCAGCAGGGCTTGAGGAGAAGTTGCCTTATTTCCAGCCCTGTCCTAGGGCAGAAGCAGCTCAGCCAGGGCAGAGCATGAGCATGGGGCCTGTTGGCTGTGATCCCTTTGGTCCCTGTTGTTGGAGTGTGGTCACAGCTGACAGAGGACAGTGTAGGTGTTACATCAGGGGTGGCTCAGGCTCACCTGTCCTGTTTGGGGCCTGTTTCTGCCTAGCAAGATCCTGTGTGGACATATCCTCAGCAGAGTCCTGCCAGCAGCACACACCCAGCGAGAGCTCTGCAGCTTGACAGAGCCCATCGAGCATCTCCGGTATCATTATGAGGAGATAATAACTCACATCCCCCCATTCCAGTTCCTTCTTGATGGATGAGATACGCACAGCAAAGCAAATTGCAGCGTTAGCAGCACCTATGTACTGCCCGGGAGGGAAGTGCATTTCCCAGACATGTCCTGGTCTGGTGTGCACCACACTGGAGATACTGATGGCTGGTGATTCCTTGTTATGCTGCTTTATTTCCTTTGTAAAAATAAAACGTGGAGAAGGAGAAATGTACCTCTGGAGTTTCACATGAAGCAATTCACTGTAAAGGAATATCCTTGGTTTTTGACATGATGATTTTTACAAGTCTTCTCCTTGGTGCTGGGTGACCCGTTGGGTTTTGGGGGGTCCTGTGCCCCTCTTGACCTTGGTGCCATCCTCTAAGGAAGCAGAGAAGCTGTTGTAAGGTCAGGCTGGAGCATGAGACCATCCTGCTCTTCACTGTGTCCTCCTGTTGCAGCTGCCAGATGCTTTTGGGGAAAGGGCAGAGTGCCTGGAACAAACTGGGAAGTGACATCCCATGGAGGATGTTAGATCAGGTAATGGTTGAGTGATAGGACAAAGGGCTTTAAGCTGAAAGAAGGTAGATTTAGAATGGATATTAGGAAGGAATTGTTCCCTGTGAGGATGGGGAGGCCCTGGCACAGGTGCCCAGAGAAGCTGTGGCTGCCCCATCCCTAGCAGTGTCCAAGGCCAGGTTGGATGTGGCTTGGAACAACCTGGGATAGTGGAAGGTGTCCCTGCCCATGGCAGGGGGGGGCACTGGATGGGCTTTAAGGTCCTTTCCAACCCAAACCATCGTATGATTCTATGATTTGTACATCTTTGTCATAGTTTAACCCGAGCCAGCAGCCAAACCCCTCACAGCCACTCACTCACTCCCCCACCAGCAGGACCAGAGACAGAATTGGAAGGGTAATAGCTGGAGAACTCGTGGGTTGAGATAAAGACAGTTTAATAGGGAAAGCAAAATCCACACACACAAGCAAAGAAAACCGGAATTAAGTCACTGCTTCCCATGGGCAGGCAGGTGTTCAGCACCTCCAGGAGAGCAGAGCCCCATCCCTGAGGGATGCAACTTGGGAAGACAAGTGCCATCACTCTAAATGCCCCCCCTTCCCCCTTCTTCCCTCCTGCTTTAAATACATATGTATACATGTATATATATATATGCAGACACATGATGTCATGTGGTCTGGAATATCCCTTTGGTCAGTTTGAGTTACCTGTCCTGGCTGTGCCTCATCCCAGCCTCCCATGCACTTCCTCCCCAGCATGGCCTTGTGAAAAACAGAAAAGGCCTTGGCCCTGTGTAAGCCCCACTCAGCAACAGCAAAAACATCTCTATATTGTCAACCCTGTGTTCAGCACAAATCCAAACCACAGCCCCACACCAGCCACTATGAAGGCAGTTAACTCCACCCCAGCCAAAACCAGCACAATTTCCTTTCATTAATTTGTGCCATTTAGGGTGCAAGACTAAGCCTGTGACCATTAGGAAATGTCTGTTTTCTGCACAACTCTCATTTTGAGCCAGTGTCTGCCCTGCTGCTGTGGCATCCTTCGGAAGAAGGCAGAGTGCCCTGGGTACAGTAGCGGCCCTGAGCAGCTCTCATTTGACATTTCCCATGCGAAGTGTCATTTCACAGTCCCCAAGTGTTATTTTAACACAATATATGCAAATTCAGTGCTCTAGGCTTTGTTTGGGGGTTAAGGTTTTTATTGTTTTTAAATCCAACCTGTCTGTAATTAGGTGCAAAGATCTGCTACTCGCCCAGAAGTGACGGATGGCGGTGGTGGGAGCATGGAGGCAGTTTGGATGTTCTTTGAAGCCTCTCTTGTGGGGGAGAGCAGGAGGAGAACGGATAGTGGTGGTCTGAAAACCCTCCTTGTCATTTGGACAAGCCCTGGCAGCCCCAGCTGATGCTGATGTCTTGGCAAATTTTATTATTGATCTGGCAGGCTGCCAGCCTGTCCCCAGTGAATTCAGGCACAGGAAAAGGGAAGTGATGTCTCCAGTGACCTCCATCCAGCTCAGCAAACCTGAGCGCCCTTTCGCAGCACAGAGATGCTTCAGCAGCCACAGGGACTTTCCCAAATTTTGGTGGTTTGCTGCAGCAGAGAGGTACGTCCCCAGGAGATGGGCTCAGTAACCTTCTGTCCTGGGGAGGAGCATGCTGACTGATGGGCGCTTGGCTGCCTCTCCAGCTTCAATTTATGTTCCTGAGCCCCCAGCACCATCAGCTGCATGGGGCCACCTTCAGTAAGTCACTGCAATTCCTGATTTCCTATGTTAACATATTAATTCCTTTCATTGGAAGCAGAAGTGCTTGCTTTTCTTTCCCTGCATCCTTTATTATCACTCAAAGCAGGAAATCTACCCAGACTTCTAATCATGTTAAGCAAACTTTATCAAGTGTAGTTCTTAGTCCATGAAATAGCAGACACACGATACCACACGGTGTAAGTTGTGGTACAGAGCTCTCATCTGCAATGGCAGTGGGGCTGGAACACACCCATGGGTCAGGCCATGGCTCTGGTTTCTGTCCTGCAAGGAAACAGAAAGCTGAGACAGAGGCTGGAGGAGCAGGAAGGAGCAGTAGGTTCTGAATTGCCCAGCACAGCTGAGCAGCTCAGCATCACTAAATGTCAGGCCATGTGCCTGGGAAGAAGCAATGCTGGCTACATGGGGACAGAAGGGGACTGATCAGGATGTGTGACAGCGTCCTGAGGGCTACTGGTTGGAACCGGAGGAATGTGGAGCCCTGAGCGATGTTTCGGGGCTTTAGGAGCTGCTTTTGGCAGGTCAGAAGGCATTTCCTGATGCGCCTGCTCTGAGCATTGCAGCATTGAGATGCCATTGCCTACAGCTTCTCACCCACAGCAGTGTGTGACACATAAATGACAAACTGGAGGCTGTGCAGGAAACAGCTACCAGCACGAGTCAAGAGGTGGGAAATCTGCCATAGAGCACAAGAGTGAAGGAGCTTGCACTGCTCGGCACGGCTGAGGAGTGAACTGGTGACAGCCTTCAC
The DNA here is from genome assembly GCA_013397895.1 of Origma solitaria. Lineage (NCBI taxonomy): Eukaryota > Metazoa > Chordata > Aves > Passeriformes > Acanthizidae > Origma > Origma solitaria. The sequence goes on along the minus strand of VZRL01001446.1, from coordinate 350,728 downwards.
CCCTGTGCTGGGGCTCAGTGCCATCTCTGCTCTCTAGCAAGTGCTGAAGGGCATCAACACTAGTCAGGGCCCATCTGTGCAGAACACAAATGCTTGGATTGGCCTTATTTCCCTTGTCTTGGACACCCTGGAGATCCTCAGCATTATGGGCAGTGCAGACAGTGGCCTTTCCACTTCTAATGGGAGCAGTCAGTCCCTGCCTCACTCCCAGGGAGGTCAGGGTCAAGTTTGTTGGCCTATATTCCTTCATCCCATGAATCTTAGAGCCCTACAGCATATGGAGAGCTCTTCTCTGTGCCTCCCAGACCTTCTTCTGCTGGCCCCAGAGCCTCCCCCTTATGGGGAGGGCTGGCCAGGATGGGTCTGGGGTGCACATCCTCACTTCCAGCACAAAGGAGCTGCCAACAAATGGGTCTGTCCAGATAGATTAGATCTAGCTTGGGACTGTGCAAAATTGTCTCAGCCCACATGTCTTCCAGCCACTGAAGGCTCGCTGCTGGAGATGGGAGTTTGCCCTCCTCCTTTTGGCTGAAATAAGGTGAGCAGAGCCCTGCCTCAGGTTTCAGTCTTCCTGGGGAGATAATCCGTGCCACTGCAGCTGTGCTGAACCTGTTGACGGGTGTGATGATGTCTTTCCCTGACATGTGAATCTGGCTTCCTCTGCCCAAGGAGGCCAAGGCCATATGTCACCTACTCGATGGCCTTGGCCTTCTGGCCAGCACTTTGATAGGGAAGAGCTGAGCTCTCGCCCTTGGCAGCGCCCTTGTCCTTCCATGTTGCTGTCCTTCACCTGGACTAGGTCTCTCTGCAGGTTTGCTCCAGCCCTCCACCCCCCTTCCCCTGGTCTGCCATCGCCCAGACCTTCTTCCCAAAGTTCATCCTGTGGAGGTGGCACCTCTTGACAGGTGCCTGCCCTATGCTCTGCTTTCTGAAGAGACTATGTGTGGAGGCATATCTGGAAATCTACAGCTGCAGGCAAATAATTCCCATTGTGGCCTTCAGCAGGAGTTGCAAGGAGGGCTCTGGGCTGGGTAGAAGATGGGTGGAGTGTCTGGAAGGATTCCATGGCAATTACAAATGTGGGGCTTGTTCCTTTTATCCAACTTCTTTTTTTTTTTTTTCCAGCTCAGATGGTCCAGTGAGATATTGCTTAGAGCAGAGCTGCCTCATCAATTGATACTTAATGCCATACTAACATCACCTTGGTTTATTTAGTACATCACACTTCAGACCTGAAGTTGTTTGTCTCTGAGCATGTAAAGCTGTTATTGAGCTGTCCAGTGGCCCACGGGGCTTTCTCCAGTGGGGTTATAGATGAAGGTGAGTTTGGTGGTACTCAGGAGCAGGTCAGATATCCCCATGGTGCATATGAACTCCCATTTATCAACACTGCGTTCCCCTCACAGCACAGCCAGTCTCTGTGAGCAGTGAATTCCCTCTGCAGCTCCCTCCAGCCTCTTACACGGACTAACCCAGATAATCCTTTGCTATCTGCCACATCTCAGTAGATCTATTAAACACACACGAGTTCTGATGTCCTTGTGTGTAATCAGGGTATGCTGAAAAATTTCAAATCCTCCAGTGTAGGATTCTATCAAAGTTTCTGTCAAAGTCTAAATAAATATACCCCTTTTACTCATCCATTTCTCTATGGTTCCAAGGGCTTTTCTGTTTTAAAGGTGAGGCATTGCTGTTCCCCCGATGAGCTGGTTCAGATCATTGGTGGTACAGCTGGCCAGGAGCTGATGCAGCTGATGGGAACCCATGGCAGGGGATTGGATTTGGGATTCCAGGAGCTTTGCACAGGCGAGGTTGGGTTTCCCTACAGCTCTAGTGGCAGATGAGGACAGGCTGGACTTGCTTTGGAGGTTCACAGTGACTCATTTCATGATGATGAAACCAAACCCTCAGCCCTGCCGTGTGTCCATACTCTCTGCCTGTGTCCCTCTGGGTTGTGCCCAGGTGTTTGCCAAGTGCTGGCACTGAGGAGGGCCAGCAGAGCAGGTAGCACAGAGAGCACATTCTTGCTGATACTCTCCTTGCTTGTCTCCAGTACCTGTCCCCGCCTCCCTGGCTCTCTGCAAAGGGCTCTACCACTGCTGCATTCCTAATGCAAACATTGCAGGAAGATGATTCAGCACTCGGCAGAGAATTGCAGACACTCCAGAGATTATTCTGAGCATCTTGAAGTGGCTCTAGGAAGCGATGGGGTGCTCAGGGTCCCTGTACTCCTCCAACATATCAGCCACATGCAGGGATGTGGGACACAGCCCTGGGACAGCCCCACACACTGCTGACTGCTGCACGCCTGTCCCTAAGCCTGCCTGGCTCCTCTCCCCCTTCCAAAACCTGCAGCACCGGCAGGGATCCCACGCTCCCCTTTCCCCTCAGGGAGCAGGAAGATCATCTTGCCAGAGCAATTCAACACAATTTCCTTTTTCTGTGTTACAATCTCATTCCTAGGGCTGTGCTCAAGCCAGGTGCTTGCAGGGAAAGATCTGTTGGGAACAATCCTTTCCCCTGGGCCAGGGGGATTATTCAGACCTGTACTTTGAGGGGGGACTAACTGGTGTTGGTTTAAATATGGAAACTCCTGTCTGCCATGATGGGAAGCAGGAAGAATCCAAAAGCAGCTGGAATCAATGGCTGCAGGTCAGGGGGATGAATGGACCCCAAGCTGGTGATGGGCTTCAGCAGGTGCTGCAGGATCTTCTCATCCCTTGGGGACACTGGCTGGGCCCTGAGGGTTCAGACATTGGCACCTCCAGCGATCCCTGATCCCTAGAGCACCTCTGCTGGCTTGGCCCTGTGCCCTGCTAAGCCCCTGCACTGATGGCAGTGCCTTGGAGGACACCACACTGCTGGAGCTCTAAGGACCCTAAAGAAGCCTTTGACAGTTTCACCTGCAGACGCTGTTTAATTGGGGCAGTGATGAGGGATGGGGCAGTTTCCCTCCCTGCTCTGCAGGGACCTATTCTCACCCTCTGCTCTCCTGTGTTTGGGGCAGGTCTCTGCTCATTGAGGAGCTGCTCCATTTTCTTCTGGCCCTGCCCACTTGTGCCATGTCCCTCCCTGACTTCAGTGAGCTCTCCTGGCGAGTCTTCCAGGAGAGCTTTGTACTGCCCGTGCTGGACAGACTGGACGAAGTTTCCCCTCCCAATCCTGTGGAAGTGCAGCCACAATAACTCTGCTGAGCCCCTTTGCTTCCTGCCTTGTCCTGGCATTGCTGATGGCCCTGCTGGCACTGAGTGCCGGGGAATCAGCCTAGTCACTCTGCCCTGGAGGCAGCAGGGAGGTGATGGGGGCCAAGAGTGTCCCAGCTGCCTGCCCAAGGGATGGTCTAGGAGGGCATCTTACATGCACAGATGGATCAGGGCACTGAATGGCTCCAGTGGGAAAGGGGAGAGCAGGAAGTTGCTCACACAAGGCCGCCTGTTCTCAGAGGAGGAGCAGTGGCAGAGCCAAGCAGCAGCTGCTGGGCAGGATGATGGAAGGAAGAGGATTATGACATATGGTATTATCAAGGAGTGCTTCTCCCTGCCTCTTTTTTTTAAATACAAGCTCAGATAATGCAGAACACATCCATGGAGATTTTGGCTCAGGTTTCTCCAAAAAACCCTTTTGTCTGTGATGAATCCTGAGACATCTCCAGCACAAAGAGTTCTTTTTTTTTTTTTAAGTCGTTAATACCTTAAAAGAGGTGTTTAGGAGAGAATGACCTTTGGTGTTGGTTATAATCTCACTGCATGAGTCTCCAATATCCCTTGCTCACACAAATACATACACCCAGCTTCCTCCAGAACATCCTTCAAGAAAATCGATGAGAAAATGGGATTTGCCATGCTGGTCCAGTTCCCTCAGGGTTCCCTCTTCAGAGGTGACTGGACTCATGCACTAAAGGTGAAAATCCTCTGCCCATGTGAACACTTCTGCAGCAGCCTGAGGGGGAAAGAAAGCCCTTTGGAGCACTGCATCACCTCAGATTTTAAATAAATATTTTGGCCATCGCTGTTGGAGGGCCAAACCCTGTTACACTGCTGCAAAGCCTATGGAGTTGTCCAGGTTGGAATGAATTTAGGGATCGGTTGGCAGGAGGTGTTCCAGGCCTCTCTTGTCTGGGGGAGCAACTGCAGGAAGCTCCAACTGTTAAATCATGACCTCAAAAAGAGTGCAACAGAGCAGTATCTGATGGGCTCTGTTGATGTTGATGTCACCACAGCATGCTGGCTGTGTGTCCTGCTGTGCCTCTGTGCTCTTGCACCCTGAGGTGTGACCAGCTCCACCAGTGTGGCATCTCCAAGGACTTAGTGAAGTTGGGAGAAAAAGGCACAGCAATGATTTGAGCAGGGCATTGTGGTGAACTAGGTGACCTTCAGAGCTTCTGTCCAACCTCCACTTACTCTGTGATTCTGTGATTGCAAATTTTTGACAGATCTTTTCCATTTTTCCCCTGAGGATTGAATCCATAGCTTTGGCTACGTTTCTCTAACTAGAACAGAAAACAATCGTAGAAACATAGAATGGTTTGTGTAGCATTGGGGAACAAAGGCATAGGATCTCCCCACTGGTGTGCAGAAAATCTGTTTATTAACAACAGAACAAGCGTTTTTATCCCATCCATTTGGGTGGGGTGGGCACAGATTGGCTGCATGCCTGTCAATCACATACCTTCCCACCCACTCATCACTGGGTGATTAATTGCAGTTGGGTGATAACCTGCAGTTATCTCCCACAGGTTTGGGTAGGCAGGGACATAAAAGCCCATCCTGTTCCATCCTGTTCCATCCTGTTCCACCCCGTTCCACTTTCCCAGGTTGCTCCAAGCTCCGTCCAGCCTGGCCTGGGACCGTCCCAGGGATGGGGCAGCCACAGCTTCTCTGTGCAACCTGTGCCAGGACCTCACCACCCTCACAGGGAGGAATTTCTTCCCAATATCCAATCTAAATCTACCTTCCTTCACCTTAAGGCCATTTCCCCTTGTCCTGCAACTACATGCCCTTGAAAGTGTCCCTCTCTGGCCTAAGCAAACTGTGAACTCAAGAGTGCTGTTTCCCTTTTTCAGCTAGAGAAAAAAATGGACCAACCCCAAAATACTTTTAGTGAGGGGTCCAGTGCAATCCTAGTGCCAAGACAGGGTGGAGCAGGACAACTCAAGGTGGACAATTTGTCTCACCAGGTTGCTGAGGGAGGAATATCTGACTCAAAGTTATGCCACTTATCCGGGGTGTGTGGTATTTTGCTGTGCTCTGTGCGGAGCCAGGGAGGTTTCCCGTGGTTCAGGTGACCATTCGACAGCTCTGTGCCCACTGCAGTAGCCCTGCGAGAGCACTGTTATGACTGCTCCTATTTTTATGATGAAACAAAGAGGCAGTTTCTCACCTATTCCACTTTCCACAGGTCCCACCAGCTCTGTCTTAGTGTGAAAGTGATTTGGACCCAGCTCTGGAGGTACCAAGCAATAGGTCCCTCTGTCCTGGGCCACACTGCCCTCTTGTCCCAGTGATACTCATCTGACTGTGCAGGTTCCATGAGTGCTCCATGAGACATCCAGCTGGGTGGCAGCCCCAATTGCATTTTCAGGGCTCAGGCTTGTTGTCACAGTGCAACACCACAAGGTATGTCCTAGAAGTGGTGTGAGCACACAGCTGAGTGGTGCATCACCATGAGCATCCTAACTAGGGGTGGGCAGAGACACCAGCACTTCTCTCTGAGTTCAGCCTCCCTGCTGGCCATGGCTGTTTGCCAGCCTGATGCTGTACTTCCAGGGGTTTCCTTTCCTTGAGGGAGCTGGTATTACTTGGTAGTGCCTGATGCCTGTTCCCCTTTTCCCTGGCAGGGCCAACCCTCCTCCCACCCGTGCAGTTGCTGCAGCTCCAAGCCACATGCTCCATCTGTGCTGGGGACACAGCGGCTCTTGCTGCCTGCAGGCACGTTTCAGCATTCACCGAGCTCTTCTAACTTCTGCCCTTCTGCCTTCTGTTCACCAGCTTCCAGATCTGCCCTTTCTCTCTCCACACTGCTGCCTCCAGGACTTTTCCAGCTCTAGGATGGGGTCTGGTCCTAGATGCAAGACATTCCCACTCTGGGCTGTCCTCAATGGCAGAGGACAAAACTCTCCTGGTACCAAGGTGAGCAGTCTGGTAGTGTTCACTTCAAAAACCTATTGCTCATCCAAGCTGTAAATGCTCCAGCCACTGTTATTCCTACCACTGCGGGTTAGCTCAAGTTTCTTTCTTTTAGCAATCACAGAATCTCAAAGTGGTTTGGGTTGTAAAGCTCTTAAAGCTCATCCCATTCCACCCTATGCCAGGGGGCAGGAGTACCTTCCACTATCCCAGATTGCTCCAAGCCCTGTCCGGCCTGGCCTGGGACACTTCCAGGGATCCAGGGACAGCCACAGCTTCTCTAGGTACCTGTGCCAGGGCCTCCCCACCCTCACAGGGAAGAATTTCTTCCCAATATCTGATCTAAACCTTCTGTCTTTCAGTTTAAAGCGATTCCCTCTTGTCCTGTTACTACATGCTCATGTAAAAAGTCCATCATGTTGCTCAAAGCAGCTACAACAAGGCTGCTGACTCATTGCTGGTCACAAAACCGAGGTGCAAAACCCACCCCCTCGTGTCCCACTGCCACTGCAGTGCTCCTGCCTGCACTTCCTCTGGGCAAATCCGATCCACTTGCAAAATCTTCTCGCCAGGAGGGTGCACAGAGGCATGTGAATCCTCTAATGACAGGTGAGATTTGTGAGTATTGACTTCATTATTCAATGATTAAAATATTCCAGCTTCATTGCGACACAGGGGTGCATTAATGATTTATATTATTGCATTTTGATTTGACACCTTAGCAACCTTTAAAAGCGGATTGTGCCATGTATTCTGCTGAAATCTGGAAATTAAATCTTAAAATTTAGCAGCTCATTGGCTTGAAAGGTAGGGCAGTGGCCTGGATGCACCATGAAGAAAATAATCTGCGAGTGAACAGTGACCGTGCTTCAGAGCGGTGTGGCTGCGCCAGCTGCCTGCGGGCATGGCACTGGCTGGGTGACACACCATCCATCTCCACATGTGACAGGGGGCTGGTGCCTGGCGTGGCTGTGTTGGCTGTCTGTCATTCTTGAGGGACCTTTTTCAGAGTTTTACGTCTTTTATAAAGTGATGGTTCCTGGGAGCAGAGGGGCTTCCAGGAGCATTTCCGGGCCATGGCACTTCTCTCCGTGCCACCATCCCACCTTTCTGTGGGACAGTGCTCTGTGACCATCTGTCCGAGCAGAACAGCCCAGCCCTTCTTGCTCTCTAGTGCAGAAGGCTGGGAGTGAGGCACAGTCGCTTGTGTCTTTGCAGTCCCTGCAAGGAATGCATCACTGAGTATCCATCTCCATCCTCTGCCTCAGCTGTTATTAGCAGCAAATGCTTTGAGACCTGCTTCTCTGAGTCTCTTGGACATGGTGGGGGTCCCCATCAATCACTTCATCTCTTACCTCTGCTCTTAGCAGACCCCTTTGTCTTTTCCTCTTGCCTGTGTCCTGAGAAGAGCAAGAGGGACAATTTCAGAGGCACAGATGGGAGGAGGGATTTTTCACTCCAGACATCCCTGTTGCAGAATTTCCCCTTGAACTGATGCCTGGAACAGCCTCAGCCCCTCGGGACCCACAGGTCTCTTTTGGGAGTGCCATCCTATCCCCTTTTATCTCCACTCCTTCCCAGCCCAATTAGCTGTTTGTTTAAGGTACTGCAAACCTCACTTGATAAGTTTACCTAATTGCTTCACTTAAGTTAATTACTTTTTGGCTGAACAAGAAAGCAACATAATTGATGTCAAAGCATATTTGTCACTTCAATTAGTGTCCTGGGAGAGGGGGAACTTGGGCCTCCACCACAGCACCCTTCCTTCAGCAGGCAGCCAGCAGCACCCTGCTCCCCACAGCTCCCGACGACTGCAGGAGAGTGCAGGTGGGTGCTGCACCTCAGGCAGCCCTGCCATAGCTGTGTGCCCCCCGGGCAGGTTGCAGGGTGCTGCTGATGCTGCCTCCTGCCCCCACTTCTTGCCACATCCTGGAAATGGGCAGCAGTCTCTAGGCACTCGGTAAATGCCATTATCTGGCACTGCCTGCCTGAGGCACAGGCAGGGCAGGTGAGGGCAGGGAGGCTGCCCAGAGCACAGGCGATGAGCCCACTGCGGACAGCAAACACCTCTGCCATTAACCATTGTGCAAGAAGGGATGATCCTCAGGGGTCCAGCCTGCTCACCCTGGGGAGCAACATCATGGGGACACCCTTGGGCAGACCCAGAGCAGACCCCGCACAAGGCTAAATCCAGTCCCTACTCTGGCTGCATGCAGGCTGGTTTTGGGCCAGGGCACAACCTCAAGTGACTTCCCTGAGTCCTGGCTGTTCACTGGGAGTTAGGATAGCTGCCAGGATGCTGGGCTGAGGTCTTTCCTGCTAAATGAGGCTGGCGGTGATTGTCAGGGAGTTTGCACCAGCTTCTTTCTTTTTTAGGGTTCTTATTTTTGTTCCCTTTGCATGTGAAAGGATTTGAGGCAGTAGGTTAGCTCATAAAAAGGTTTCTCTGGGAGCAGCTGCCTACTGGACTTGAGGTGAATGCCCTGGAGCAAACGCCTCCCACTCCAGTGAAATCTTCCTCCCGTGACCTGCACCAGGAGGTGAACTTTTGTGCGAGAGAAAGATAATCCCCTTTGCTCACCGGGACTGAAGGCTCTGTGATAAAAGCTTTATTCAAGATCAAAGACATATGCTGCTTTTTGCTTTTTTTTTTTTTTTTAAACTACTACCTTAAACAAAAAGTTTGGTTTATGCTGGATTGAAGCTCGAGCGGTGACAGCTCCAGAGCTCATCTTCCTGGCTGGTTGGTGCCAGCGGGGAGCGGGACAGTGTGGGGATGGAAGGCACCGGGACCATTATCCCAGCACAAAGAGGGTTCGGGGGCTCAGCTCCATTTCCCAGTGCATGAAACCACTCAGGGTTCAGGTTCCCTTTCAGTCAGAGGGATTATCAGGCAGCTGGAGCAAGCGGGGGGGAGCCTGGGGAATGGTTTGTGTTTGATCTTGCTCAGCAGTTTTGTCTGTGCGAGTGTCCGGTGGGAGCTTTGCTCAGGGGTCCAGGAAACCTCCTGTGCTGGAGGTGACATAAAGGGCTGGGGCTGTTCCTGGGGTGAGCTGGGCAATGGGGGGTGTTGTGCTGGTTTGCACTTCAAAAGCCACAAGATGGGCTTCCAACACTGTGGGCTCAGCTACAAATTGCAGGGTTGTTTCTTCATTATCGGAGCCCCAGCACTGGGACCTCTTTTGTTGCTTTCTGCCCAGCTGCAGACATTTCCCTGCAGCCAGCCAGGCCAATACCCAGTAAAAATCCACCCAAAGTGTCTCTTCTCAGGGTGCTTAATGTCCTGTGTCAGCACCTGTGTCAGGAGTGCCCATGCTCTGGGTACCCTGCAACTGAGGATTCCTTGTGGGGTTGGTGTATCACAGGACACGCAGCTGCAGGACTCTCCATGTCATGGGACACCCTCAACACACATCCTCCATGTCCCCAGATACCCTTTGTGTGTGACACCCCATGCCCCATCCTGCAGAACAGAAGAGCAGCTACAGTGTGAGAAGCTCGATTGCCAGGACCACGTGTTTCAGTCAGGGAAATAAGTCCCACATAACCCCGCTTTCACCCCAGCACTGATTTTCACATCACAGCCGTGCAAAATGGCAGAGGATCTCTCACTTCCACTGCTACATCCTCTCCGTGTTTAGCCCTTTGTAAAATGAGGGATCACAGGTTGAACTGTGTGCTCAGGATAACTCCTCTGAAGCTAATGGACTTATTATGGTCCCTCATTTCAGACCTAAGCTCAGCAAACCTGGTCTCAGGGGAAAAAAAAATCTCTCCAGGGATGAAATTCACTGTGTCATGTGTGACACGTTTTCCACGGAGATAAAGTTCCCTCTGTGTGGCTTCTGCAGGGCCTGGTCCCCTCGCTGTCCCCAGGCACTGCTGGGCAGGCAGCCCACAGCCCGTCCAGCTCTGCTGCACCTGGAGCAAAGTCTGGTCCCAATTGTGCTGAGCCAGCGATGTCAAATGATGTTTGCCACCTTGTTCTGGTGAAAATCTAGCAACCCACAGGCCAGGGCATTGGAAAAGACCGACTTGCCTTAAGCTGTTAGAGAAATGAAACCATTTAGAGAATTTGCTCTCCAGCATCCTCCAGCTGGCTGAAACACAACTGTCTCACCAGATCAGCATTAGGCTGGGAAAAGATCCTCCCCGGCAGGACCAAGGAGCCAGGAAGGCTGGACCAGCAGCTGTATGGCTGATAGGATGCCACCACCTGCAGCTTGAAGCCTCCTTTACCTTATGCTCCTGCTGCACAACCTTCCCCTGCACCCACATTGCAGATGCCAACTTGAATGTGTGGCCATGGCTACTGAGGTTGAAAAGAGAGAAGGAGGAAGCCCAGGGGACTGGCTGGGATGTCATGGGCCAAGCAGAGAGAAGGGGTTAGCCCACACAGACTTGGGAAAGGGGGACGTTTTCTCTGTGGAGCCTATTGAGACCATGGTCATATCATAGGCTGCTGCCAACAAATATGTTTTGAGAGGCTGAGATAGAGATTGTTCCTGATTCCTGCTGGGAATACACAGAACAGAGTGGAAAATCTGCACAATGTCCTCATACATCCCTCCAGAGCCAGGGGTGACAAGCATACCTGGTCCCTGGAAGGCCTGCAGGGCTCTACCCTGCAGTTTTGAGGTCTGTCTTTAATTAAGGGAGAGCAGTTGAGCTGGGATAGTTCCCAGATCTTGCAGAGGACTTTCCTTTCCTGGAAAGAAGATGCAGGAGGTTTGTGATGTGGGGAAGGGCTTTCCCTGAGGGATGAACTGAGTTCTGCTGTGCCTGTGGGTGGAGCAATGTCCCCTCAGATCTTGTGGCTGCCAAGGACATGGCCATGAGCCGCACAGAGCAGTCTGAGAGCAGTCAGGGAAGAGGTGGGCAGAGGAGAGGGGCACAACCCAGCTCTCCTCAGAGGGAAGCTGTCCTTTTCTTTAGAGTCAAAGCTGCACTGTCAAAGGGGTCGTTCTGGACACGGGGGACCAGCAGCACAGTGGCTGATGGAAGTACACTCTCACTGGGTAATCCAAGAGCTCTAATGATCTGCCTTTGATCTCCTATTCAACGGGGAGATTTATTACAGCTTTCATTTCAAGTCAGAACTGATGAATTTCAGTGGACCTGTCGAGGGGCTACAATCTAGAGGCATTTATCTTTCAGGTGTAAGAAACCGCCTCCTCTCTTTTTCTCTTGAAATGATGGGGGGAGACACGGTACCCAGCCAGCGAGGGTCAAATGATTCCTGCTGCATGCAGCAAGCTCTGCCTTGCTCAGGGCAGGCTCTCTGCCCCAGCTGTGGCACAGCAGCTGCTTCAGGGGCTTTTCTGCTCTGGTACAAAGTTAATCTGCTTAATACATGTTGCTGTCCCTCTTCCCTGCTTCTGCAGACAGCCCACAGGGGCTGAGATCCAGCACCACAGGCTCCCAGGGCTCTCTCCAAGGATCCTGTGGATGTGGAAGATGCCTCTGCTTCTCCACCAGAAGGTGGCCTGGAAACCTGGTGTCCAAAACCGTCTTTTATGTTTTGTGCAAAGAACCTCTGTTGCATTTAAACTATTTTCTGCAATTTAATCAGAATCAACACATTTTGCTTCTGACTGCTTATAGGTGCTGGGGAAAGCCCATTCCAGACTTTGCATGTAGGTGCAGTTTACCTGTCCCATCTAACTCTATTTTCTCTTGACACCTCCCTGCTGATGCAGGTCTGCAGCTGCAGACCCCTTACAGGAACTCTGGGATGGGCTGTGCCGTCCTGCAGCAGAGGAAAAGCTGGGGGTCTTTGCTGAGTAATGCCAAATTTATCATTGCTAAGAGCCACAGAAGGGCTCTCAGGCACTATTTGCAGCCTCTTCTCAGGTTGCTCCTTGTCAGGCTGCTCCTGGGTACCTCTTGGTGCTGTTGCTGCTGGTCCATGCCCACACCATGTGGCTGCAATGGCAGGAGGGTGTTTCTGTTACATGTTGGCACTGGTTTGGGATTTGCATTGACAGATGAAGTCCAAGTGCTTCTGCAGCTATTTCTCTGTCTCCAGAACAAGTCCCATTGCTTGGGTTCACCCTCTACCCCATCCTGTCCCCATCTCTCCTTCTGAGGAAGAGGCTTTCACCTGCTCAGAGCCTGCACCTTCTTGATGCTTTATCTCAGTGCAGCAATGTGTGTCCCAGGAGCACTGCACAGGTGAGTACAGCACCCATGCAAGCTCCCCTCTGCCCTGACCATACTCGTCACCTTGGCCCTGCACCACTGGCCAGGGTGTACCCTCCGCAGCTCTGCATCCTGTCCCCAGCAAGTCCTGCACTGGCAGTGGCACCTCGGTAGGGCTGTAACGCTCCTTCCCATGCACAGACAACAAAGAGACTTCAACGTGCTTCTACTCCTGAGCAGGGATGGGCTCTCCTGGGATGGGCTTGGCTGCCTTCCCTGGCTCATCTCTGCATCACGAGCAGTTGTCTGAGCAGTTGTCTGAGTATGTTGCCAGACCTGTGGACTCTGTGTCGAGTCCTTGATCCTTTGCTCCAGCAGGACCTGTGATGGCAGTGGGAGATCTTTCCTCTCTTTTCTTCCCTGGTCCCTTCAAGGATCTCACCCATGGGAGCCCCAGGGGCAGGGCAGCACAGGATGCTGCATATCTTGGGCTTTCCCTTGTCCATGCATGCTGCTGGCCCTGGTCACATGGCCCAAGGAAGAGTCACATCCCCAGAGCAGCAGAGCTCAGGCTCATGCAGGGGTTTGGGTGAAGGTCTGGATACCAAGGCCTGGTGCAGCCAGGGCCAGGAGACATGCACATGACTCATGAGGACAAAGAGGAAGTGCTGTGGAGAGACAGCACCATCCCAAAGGTCTTTGTGAGAAACCAGAGAGCAGTCAGAGTTCTGAAATTACCCAGATCCATTGCACAATCATAGAATCATAAGATGCTTTGCGTTGAAAGGAACCTTAAAGCTCATCCCATTCCACCCCCTGTCATGGGCAGGGACACCTTCCACCATCCCAGGGTGCTCCAAGCCCTATCCAACCTGGCCTTGGACACTTCAGATGTGGGGCAGCCACAGCTTCTCTGGGCAACCTGTGCCAGGGCCTCCCCACCCTCACAGGGAAGAATTTCTTCCCAATATCCAAATCTAAGCCTACCCTCTGGCAGTGGGAAGCCATCTGCCCTTGTCCTGTTACTCCATGCTGGTGTGAAAAGGGCAGTGGGATGGACATGGGCCTTTCTGGCAGCAATGCCTGGCCCAGCTGGCTGTATCTCTGTTGGTTAGCTTTGTTACAAGGGGTTTCTTTGTTTGGGTTTTGCAGCAGGCCAGGTTAAGCCAATTTAAGCCCAGGGTGCTGGGCTAAACCTTACCCTGAGCATGTTCCCTGGTGTCCTGCTGACAGTGGGACTGCACATGACTCCCGTGGGCAGATGCTGGTGGCATCACGCCATGAGCCCCTGCCGTGCACCAGGACTGGGCCAGCGCAGCCTGGGCTCTGTGCTGTGCCCCTGTGCCGTGCCCAGGAAGCACACGGTGCCCCGTGGGACCTTGGGGATGCGGAGTCCCACACAGCCCTGGGGTGCACACATGTGGCGGGATGTGACCTGCTCCGAGGGGCTGATCCCCTCATCCCCAGGCCTCCTGCTGCTCCACGCAGCACAGCTGTGATGTGAGTGTGCCGGTGGCACTGACAGGGCAAGAGCCACCCATTGTCACTCTGTCCCTAATCCATCCTGCAGACGAGTGGCTGCCTCCCTGCCTGGCAGAGAGCTCTGGGAGAGCTGTTAGGGCCTGCCAGGGATTGCTGAGGAGCAGCCTCCATATTGATTGGCCCTGCCACTGTGTGAGGGATGTGTCATGTGAGCTGCCCCTGGCATTAGCAGGCTGTTCAGGTGTTGGCTGCATCAAGGGCCATCAAGGTCCCCATCCCTGCAGGTGCAGCAGGGACAAGACTGTGGCTCATGGCCTTACTCAGCAATTCCTACCCCAGTAAGCCAGACCACAAGGATCTGGGATAGCCCTCAGCAGCACAGGAGTGGGAAGGAGAAGTCCAAGATAGTGTTGTGTTCTGGGCTTCAGGAGATTAAGAGATGCTTGGTGAGCACATCTGGTGAGCTCTGCATTGGCACGGGGTAGAAGTGTGGGTGCTTCCAGCTCATGCTTTGTGTCTGCTGGATTTGATAGTGCCTTCAGTGGGGTCAAGAGTGCACATGGGTGACTGAGGTTGGACAGTTTGGGATTTTTTCCACAGAAAATGCTGTTTTGCTAATCTTGAAGACATTTAAAATTAGCTTGGGCAAAAATACCTCTTTGGAAAAAAACAGAACTCGGGAGGTTCCAGATTTCTAAAGTGACCCCTTTGGAAGCCATCAAATGGAGAAGCTCAAAATCTCTTTGTTCAGAGCTGGTCTGTGCTCCAAGAACTAAAACTGATTCCTCTGCTCCTGCCTGGAGATGCAAAACTCCTTCACTGTCATTCATGTGCCTGTGGAGACTGCGGTGTTTGCTGGGCCCAGGCTGTTTGCAGATATTGTTTCTGTTTCTGGAAGGAGAACAGTGATCCATTTCCAGAGAGAAGAGTTGGGATGTTCTGCACCATCCTGTCTATGCAGCACCAGGCTCTGCTCCAACCTCTCCAAACTCTGCCCACTTGCATTTGTGTGTTGTTTATCTCTTGAATGGGGAAATAAGATATATGTAGTTTTCTTTTTCATCTGCCCCCTCATTAAGATAATGCTGAGCAGGAGAGCAGCTCCGAGCTGTGCTGTCAGACTTCATTACAGGGATCCAGCCCAAAGGACACGCAGCTCTGGGAGCTCGCTGCAAGGGCATCCGTCACCCAGACACAGCTGTCCCCATGAAGACAAAATGCCAGACCCCAGCAAAGAGAGGAGAGAGTGATTCCCTCGGCCCAGCACAGACCAAGCTACTCCTACCATTAATCCTTCCAGAGAATGTGGCTCCTTTCTTTCACAATGGCCTTAAGTTGAACGAAGGCAGATTTAGAATACATACAAGGAAGGAATTCCTGGCTGTGAGGGTGGAGAGGCCCTGGCACAGGGTGCCCAGAGAAGCTGTGGCTGCCCCTGGATCCCTGGCAGTGTTCAAGGCCAGGTTGGATGGGGCCTGGAGCACCCTGTGATAGTGGAAGGTGTCCCTGCCCATGGCAGGGGGTGGGATAAGCTTTAAGGTCCATTCCAACCCTTGTAATTCTTGGATAGCATTAAAGAGATCTTGGTTTCCTACTTACCTGTCTGCATTCCTGGGGCAGTCACCCCATTTCTGTCTCTCCAACTGCCTCAGTGGACCCTGGATTATTCACCACCGGGCACCAAGGCTGATGACAAATCCAGAAAGATCATAGAGCAGTTCATGAACACTTGAAACTGTGTTTGCCTTTCTGACAGATCCTTCTTTTAGGCAAGGTATTGAAGGGATGCTCTGCAGTTTGTGTGTGTTGGTGTGAAGGTCCCCTTGGAGCAGCAGATGGTAAATCCTCACCAGCCTACAGAAATTCAGATTAGTTCTTCCTTCTCTAACGCGGGGTGGTCATGGGGTGGATAGATCTGCTGTGCGTTCCGAAAGTGTCTCGATTGCTCAGACAGACACTCCTGGCCGGAGCATCCAACACTGTGCAGGCAGAGCTTTTCTCACCCGTGCCGGTGGATAGCACAGTCACACACACAGCCCAGAGCTTCTGATTAGCTCAGCGTTACCTGAGACAAAAGAACCAGAGAGCTCAGTCGTGTGGAGTTTCCAACGGTTTATTCTTCAAAGGTGCCCTGCAAGGAAAGAGGAAGAATGGCTGTGGCCATTTATATAGAGGTCCAGGACCAATAGGGTTGGGGAGAAGGCAGAGAGATCCAACCACAGCCAATGGGGAGAAGGGGGGGCGGAGTGTGTGATACAAGAACCAATGGGGAAAAGGGAAGGGCGGAGTCAGGGATACAACAACCAATCAGCATAGGAAGATTAACATACCTAGTGACAGACCATCCAATAAACCCTCGGGGAGTGTTTCTCAGGGTTGTCCCAGCAGCATGGCTGCGCTGGCGCCTCATGGCTTCTCCGAGACGGTTTCAGCTACCGCAACACTTCTCCACAGGGCACAGACCAGATCCCTGCCCTGAAAACAGCTCATGACCTAATCTTTCCCCCGCTGTGCCTATCCTGCAAACCCAGCTTTGTGCCCTGCTGTGGGCACAGTCAGCAGCAGAGGGGTGAGTTGGGAAAGATCTCTGGAAGGAAGGCTGTGGCTGTTCCTGTGCAGAATGAAGACACAACAACCAGTGCAATGGGCAGTGCCTTGGCCTGTGATCTGTGAGGTGAGATAAGCAAGATCCTGAGGTGAGAGATCACCCTGGGCCCACCAGTGCCTGCCGAAGGGTGTTAAAGCCAGTCTGTTGTCACTACTGTTGGGGATGGGACATTGTCAAACATCCCGTGTCCCTTCTGTCACACACAAGGGCCTCTGCTCACATCATTTGGACACTGTTGGGTGCTGAGGGCAAGTGGATGGGTTCATCTCGGAAATGGCATTAAATAAATCCCTTTCCCATTCATGCAGTCTCCCACTGAGGTTTGACATCCAATTCCTGCCTTTTGAGCTTACCAACAGGTAAAACAAGCAGATTTAAAAGGAGAATCTCAAGATCACTTCAGATGAGAGCCCTGTTGGATGCTGTGCCATCATGCTGGTCCCTGGACTGATACTTGTCTGTGCCTGGGACATGAATTCCCCACTCCCCTCCTCCAGCCCACTTCTCCCTGATCCCATAGGAAACAATCCTATGCTTCTCAGGGGCTTTTCAAATCCCTCAGGAAATATCCCAAGAAAGACCTCTCACAACACACGAGGCTCTCTGGACTCAGCAAAGGGATATTTGGGGAGCTGACACCCAGGGTGATGGCACCCTGTTGGCTCTTGTAAATGCTCACGTGCTGGAAACCTGCCCAGGGCTTGTGACTCAAGGACTGCTCTGTCCATCACCACCTCTTCGGGGGTTACAGCAGAAAATGGTGATATTTAAAGCCTTTCTCCCTAAGAGGAAGTGGAGCACACAATGAGAAGTTAGCGACGGCAGCTGTGCCCTGCAGGCTTTGGGCTCTGCCCTTCCCTTCCCTGCCATCCTCTCTGCTCCCCGTTCATGCCCCATCTGGATGGCTGAGCCAGCTGTGTTTGCCAGGACAGGAGGCAGCGGGGCAGGGGTGGGTCCAGCGAGGCACCAGCTGCTGCTCTTGTCGCACGGAGCAGATGAAAGGAGTGATCCTTCCACATTTGATGCAGGAACAGTGGTGTTACACTGCCTCTTCCAATCCTGTGGCAGCTGCTGCCTCAGAGCCAAACGTTCCAACAGAAGCAAAAAGGAGCTCAGCAGGTATGGATGAGGTTTGGTGCTGGGGTGAGCGATGGAGGTGTCTGGCCCAGCTGGGCAGGAGGTTGCTGCCCTTGCCCCAGGCACACTCTTGTTGGCACTGCTGGTGCCTGTGGAGGGATGAAGAGCTGCTGGGGAAAAGCAAAGCAGTTGGAGACTACAGCTCATCCCAGCTTCTGGCATGATTTTAGAGAGAGGGCAGTTAACAGCCCAGAGCTGAGGAAGTTTTGTTTCTGTCATGGCTTTCTGGCCATCCTGCTGCTTTCTCTGGCAGCCAAGTGACAGGATTACTGGGGAAATGCAGGGGATCGAGGTGAGACGCTGAAAACCAGGATTAGAGGTTTGAACTTCCAGCTCAGTCAGCGCCTTGCAGGAGGTGACCAGGATGTGATCCCACCAGTTGCAGACAGTCCCATCAAAGCTTGGTAGGGTTAGGCTGGGTATTAGGAACAGGTTCTTCCCCCAAAGGGTGGTGGGGCATGGAACAAACTCCCCAGGGAATGGGCACAGCTCCAAGGCTGCCAGAGCTCCAGGAGCCTTTGGACAATGCTTTCAGGGATGCACAGGGTGGGATTGTTGGGCTGTCCTGTGCAAGGCCAGGGTTTTGACTTTGATGATCCTTGTGGGTCCCTTCCAGCTCAGGATATTCTATGATCCTATGATACTATGAAAAGCAATCGTGGTGGATGTTCCCAGTGATCCCTGGGCACTGCTTTTCCTTCCAGGTTGGAGGTTGGTGACCTTGGCCAAAATGGCGTTGCTGCTTCAAGCCTCCTCCCACGCAGGGGACTTGGGGTTGCATGGCAGGAACACACACTCAGAACCCTGGCACCAGCTTCCCTGCTTGCTGCCCCTGCCTGGGATGTTGGGGTGCTGGGCTATACCACAGCATGGGGTGCTGGGCTATACCATAGCATAGGCTACACGACCTTCAGAGAGTCCCCACCCTGGTGCTCAGCCCAGCCAAGGCTGGGAAATGCAGTGAAATGCCATGAACTAACCAAGGTGGTGGAGAAAAACCTTCTCACTATGCACCCTGATGGTGTATTTGCTAGATTGGATCTGTGCCTCCTTGTGCCGCTTTGTCAGAAATCCAGGGAAAATCACAGCGAGGAGCTAACGATTTGGAGGACAGGCTCAGCCCTGGACTGTGTGACCTTTCTGACAAAACCCTCAGCAAAAGCCTCTGCTCAGCCTGTACTATGTGTGTTGGTGACGGCAGGAGCTCAGGTCTCCACCTGGGTTGGTGTAATTTGCATTAGCTCAGGAAAATGTCACAGGTTACATGCTCTGGGGCGAGTTCTACTCTGTCTTCTCCTGAAGTTCAGGGGGGAATTGGCCACACTCTCTGCCTCTGACCTGCTCCCAACCCCTCTCAGAGCCCTGTGAAATCTGCAGCCAATAGCTCTTGGCTCGAAGACATTCTGTGTCAAGACACCAGAGTGCCACTCTAAATCCCATCACATCAGCCTGGGAATGAAAGGAACAGCTCTATCCAACTGCAGCTGTCTGCCTAAGGATTCAGGCTGACAGGGAAACCTCTGCTCAGAGATTCAGTGCAGGCAGAGGAAACTGGATGTCCTGGGCTAGTGGAGCTGGGGAAAGGAGGAGCAGTAGCTGGCTACCTCCTGAAGAGCAGGAATGCTGTGCTCAGCCTCCCAGGAGAGGGGAGGGTGGTGTGGTGCAGGGCCTGGGAGATGAGAAGGGGTTTTGTACTCATCCTAAAACCCAGTATTTCTGGGCAAATCCTTGTTGGACTGAACTGGAGCAGGCTGACAGCCCAATTTTGCCTGCGTTGAAAATATCCACTAATGGGAGATGCTTCTTGGGGCCACTGGCCATCACCCTACTGTGGCCAGTCACTGGTTTCCAGTGTCTCAGGGGAGTCCCACCACAATCTGTGGCTCACAAGGGCCGTGAATGCCTGCACTCACCTCCGACAGGCACTTTGGGGATGCAAGGCACCTGGGGTTCAGGTGAGGAGAAGCCACTGGTGGGGCTGATGCTGACTCCAGTGTGTCTGGAAGGTGCTGGAATAAAGGACAATGTGGAAGAAGCCTGGGGGGGACTGTCCCTGCTTTTGTGGGACTCATCCTGGCTCTGCATCCTCCCAGTAGGCTGTGATGAGCTGCATGTCCTGAACAGCACATCAGCTCTGGGAACGGCCAGTCCCTGGGCTGGGACTGAGGAGGCCCCCTCTCCCCTGGGCACCAATTTGACTCCGCTAACGAGGCAGCTCTCATTTGCATGGGCAGCAGTGCTGTGGCCAGGAGCTCAGCTCCGAGGGCACTGGACACAGGGACAGCACTGACCTGTCTTGTCCGCCTTCCCTGCGAGCGCCAGCCTGGCCCCCTTAATGGGAGCTTTGAAATGACTCGCTCATTTAAACTAATGCAATAAGAGCCTGGTTTGAGTGTGGGCTTTGTGCGGGAGCAAACTGCCTCTGCTCCCTGGAAAGGCAGCATTATGCTGTCTCTCTCACTCCAATATGCTAATACACCAACTCCCTGCAATTTCATTTTCAACAGGGACTAATTTAAAAGAAATGACCAGCCTGCCAGTGGACTTCAAAGATATCTTTTGATGAGTTTTAGCAGCTTCAGCAAAACTCTAATTTGAATTTCAGTGGCTGCTGTGTGATTTTCTTGGTGACAGTTAAGAGAGATGATAGCGCCAGCTCCATCTGTCATTGGAGCCTCTTCCCTCTTTTCACTGATTTGTTACAGAGTAGGGGAAAGGAGAGAGGGGAAAAATTGAAAGAGAGGATGGCTAAATTCTGATGCCCTTGTGCAGAGGCAAATGGGAAATGTGGACCTGGTGGTGGGAGGAGGTGATAGGGGCAGCTGGGCAGCATCCCTGCACCACAGACACATCCCAGCACAGGTAACATCCCAGCACAGGTAACATCCTAGCACAGGTAACGTCCTAGCACAGGTAACGTCCCAGCACAGACACATCCCAGCACAGACACATCCCAGAACAGACAGAGCACATCCCAGCACAGACACATCCCAGCACAGACACAGCACATCCCAGCACACGTAACATCCCAGCACAGGTAACATCCCAGCACAGACACATCCCAGAACAGACAGAGCACATCCCAGCACAGACACATCCCAGCACAGACACAGCACATCCCAGCACACGTAACATCCCAGCACAGGTAACATCCCAGCACAGACACATCCCAGCACAGACACATCCCAGCACAGGTAACATCCCAGCACAGGTAACATCCCAGCACAGACACATCCCAGCACAGACACATCCCAGCACAGACACATCCCAGCACAGGTAACATCCCAGCACAGGTAACATCCCAGCACAGACACATCCCAGCACAGACACATCCCAGCACACACAGCACCCTGCCTGCACAGGCATCGGGTTCTGCAGCTCCAGGGTTTGACAAGACGGTGCACTGGCTCAGGCAGTCTAGGTTAAACAGATAATGGCACAGAAGCATTTTCATAGGGAAATTAGCAATTGTTTTCTGTCCCAGCTTGCCACTCAGGCTGGCAGCCCAGTCAAGGTGAAGCACCCTGCGTGCTGCAATCCCCTTTGTGTTAAATACATTTCATTCAGGGTTGTAGCATTGGACAGCGAGCCCCAGCAGCTGGAATCGTGGCCAGGACTGGGGAAACGTGTCACCCAGTCCCTGTGCTCGTGAGACAACAGAGCATCACCAGGCAATGGCGCAGGGCCTGTCTCCATCTCCTCCTACGTGAGTCCTGTGCCCCACTGCCGCATGCACCACTCCCTACAAAGGCGGCTGAGCCTCCCGGGTGGATGCAGCACAGTTCCTGCTCCCCCTCACACGTCTGGAGCTGCCTGTTATGGTTGTCACCAGTGATTTCATGCTGCCTCTTACATCTTCAGCTTCTCTTGTCAGAGACAGCTTCATTGCTGGCTCCCCTGAGCCCTGGGGAGTCCTCTCACACTGAGCTGGCAGCTTTGGGGGCAGAGGCGCCGCAGCCTTTTGTTCCAGGGGGCCTGGATTTACATCCTCCGTCTGATGCCCATGGACAGAGCCATGGCGGGGCACATTCAAGGTCAGTCCCAGCATCTGAGCTTGCCCTCCTCTCACAGGGAAGCCCTGGCCCGGATGACGGGAGCCACTCGGAGCAGCCCTGGCTGGCCAGGGCATCTGGGCAGCATGGGAGCAGCTGTCAATCCCACTGTAAGCCCCAAGCAAGCTGCGCAGGACCTGTTCAGCTCGTGTAAAATCTGGGATTAGAGACAGGTTCAAGTGCCCCTGTTCCCAGTTACAGCTGCTCCCAGAGACCTAGGCCAGGAGTCATGCTGGCAAAGCCCTGCTTTCCTCTGGTTCCCTGCATTGCTGGCTGGTCCTGGGAACGGGGTGATCACAGTTGGGGTTTCTCAGTGGTGAGCACCCTGCTAGTGCACACTGGTGACACCCTGATGCCAGGCTGGGGGCAGGGACCCTGCCCTAACAGAAGAGTCTGGGAAAGGAAAGGATGTGCCCCATCCTCATGCACCCATCCCACCGATGTCCTGCCTGTGCGCTCTGGAGCTGTGCACTTCAAAACCCCTGGGAGCCCAGCCCTGTAGGGTCAGCGTCAGGAGGTGCCTGTGTGGGGCACGGTGTCCTGCCAGTGGGGCAGCCAGACCCCGAGAGCTGGAGATAGTAACTCTCTGTAGGCCCTGGATGCAAAAGGTGCTGGAGATGTGATGAGAATCAGAATCATGGAACATTCTGAAGTGGAAGTGACCCAGAAAAATCATTGAGCCCAACTCCTGGCCCTGCACAGGACACCCCAACAATCCCAGTCTGTGTATCCCTGAGAGCATTGTCCAAATGCTCCTGGAGCTCTGGCAGCCTTGGGAGCATGACCAGCCCTGGGGAGCCTGGGCAGTGCCCCAGCACCCTTGAGGAGTGTCCTTGGCTGGGATCAGCTTCATGAACGCAATGCCAGCTTTGAGGGGTCTGCGCTGTGTGAGAGCATGACACTGCAAGGAATGAGACAGAAGCTGCAAGGAAACCCTGCAAAAGGCAAGTGAGAGTGTGCTGGGTGGCAGCTGCAAGGCCAAGGAAGGGCTGTATCCTGCCCCTGCTGAACTTGGGAGAGTTTGGACCAGGACTGCCAGTCCTGATGGTGGAGGCAATNTGCTGGCTCCCCTGAGCCCTGGGGAGTCCTCTCACACTGAGCTGGCAGCTTTGGGGGCAGAGGCGCCGCAGCCTTTTGTTCCAGGGGGCCTGGATTTACATCCTCCGTCTGATGCCCATGGACAGAGCCATGGCGGGGCACATTCAAGGTCAGTCCCAGCATCTGAGCTTGCCCTCCTCTCACAGGGAAGCCCTGGCCCGGATGACGGGAGCCACTCGGAGCAGCCCTGGCTGGCCAGGGCATCTGGGCAGCATGGGAGCAGCTGTCAATCCCACTGTAAGCCCCAAGCAAGCTGCGCAGGACCTGTTCAGCTCGTGTAAAATCTGGGATTAGAGACAGGTTCAAGTGCCCCTGTTCCCAGTTACAGCTGCTCCCAGAGACCTAGGCCAGGAGTCATGCTGGCAAAGCCCTGCTTTCCTCTGGTTCCCTGCATTGCTGGCTGGTCCTGGGAACGGGGTGATCACAGTTGGGGTTTCTCAGTGGTGAGCACCCTGCTAGTGCACACTGGTGACACCCTGATGCCAGGCTGGGGGCAGGGACCCTGCCCTAACAGAAGAGTCTGGGAAAGGAAAGGATGTGCCCCATCCTCATGCACCCATCCCACCGATGTCCTGCCTGTGCGCTCTGGAGCTGTGCACTTCAAAACCCCTGGGAGCCCAGCCCTGTAGGGTCAGCGTCAGGAGGTGCCTGTGTGGGGCACGGTGTCCTGCCAGTGGGGCAGCCAGACCCCGAGAGCTGGAGATAGTAACTCTCTGTAGGCCCTGGATGCAAAAGGTGCTGGAGATGTGATGAGAATCAGAATCATGGAACATTCTGAAGTGGAAGTGACCCAGAAAAATCATTGAGCCCAACTCCTGGCCCTGCACAGGACACCCCAACAATCCCAGTCTGTGTATCCCTGAGAGCATTGTCCAAATGCTCCTGGAGCTCTGGCAGCCTTGGGAGCATGACCAGCCCTGGGGAGCCTGGGCAGTGCCCCAGCACCCTTGAGGAGTGTCCTTGGCTGGGATCAGCTTCATGAACGCAATGCCAGCTTTGAGGGGTCTGCGCTGTGTGAGAGCATGACACTGCAAGGAATGAGACAGAAGCTGCAAGGAAACCCTGCAAAAGGCAAGTGAGAGTGTGCTGGGTGGCAGCTGCAAGGCCAAGGAAGGGCTGTATCCTGCCCCTGCTGAACTTGGGAGAGTTTGGACCAGGACTGCCAGTCCTGATGGTGGAGGCAATGGCACTGTCCTGTGTCTCTGAGCATTCTCCTCTTTGGGCTCAGTAGAGCTACTCCTGCTGATGATGGCTCATGGATACAGCGCTTGCCCTCAGGTGGTACCCCAGGAGGACACACATGTGGGGACCCCCTGCAGCACATCTCTGCCACTCCCATTGTCCCCTGATGCACAGAGCTGGGGCCAGTTGCCATCTAAGCCTGTGTGACAGTGCTGTCGAGGCTCCCTGGTGGGGATCCAGCTCCCAGAGTCAGCCTCTGCTCTGAGAGCCTCTGTGAAATCACTCTGACGTTAGGCACTTCCTAATAAAGCTGTCACAGACACCCCCATTATCTCCCGGCTCAGCCCCCTGCCCTCTGTTTAACCAGATAATCTGCTTTTTAAAAATACCTTTTCCTCTGGCTCAGTGGAAGCTCAGGTCTGTCCCAGTTCCTTGTCACCGAGGCGCACTGAGGAATTATCAGCATGCAGGGCTTTTTTATTTTCCTTTGTCATTGTGTGATACTGAAAAGTCTATTTTGTGGCTAATTATGCTGGCATCTGCGTGCCTCCCTCAGCATGCATCTGAGCCTGTCCCTGCTGCAGTGGAACAGTCTGTGTGGGGAGGCTTCTCTTTCCATTAGATATGCAGAGATCAGACCTGAAATTTGTCCCAAGCCCTATGCACAATGCTGATGCTCCAATCCTTACGCATCCTTTTGTCCTCGACCCTGGGAAATTCCCATTTCTCTCCCACAGCCTGGGGGATGAGAGGCTTTTCTCTCCAGCAGCAAGGTCTGCCACCAGACGGTGGCTATGGGATGTGTCAGGATTTGAGAACATTCCTGGGATCAGGCTGCAAATGTCACTGTGGCACCGTGGTCATTCTGTCCTTTTCTCCAGCCTGGCCACGTCCCACACTGTCCCTGCCAGGAGACAGTGCCTGGGTGGCCTTGGGGCTCTGGGCAGAGCCAGTGCGGCCCCAGGCTGGGACCCAAGGGGTGCAGTGCTACTGCAGATGTCACCGCAGATGTCACTGTCCCTTAGACTCACCCCAAGGACCCTGGTGTGAATCTATTGCCCTTCCCCACTGTGCCCAGCTCAGGTAACTTGCCCATGGTGATTGTAGCCTCAGGCATTGGGGACAGATGGGGACAAACAGCACAAAGGCTGTTCCCACCTTGTGGAGGAGCACTAGGCTCTCTGATCACCTGTGAACCGCCAGGACACTCCCCACGGTAAGGTCTGACCTTCAGAAAGGCTCTCTAAGCCCAGCAAGCACTCGGGCAAGGCAGCATCTCCCTGGGCTGTCCTCAAGGCTGGCACTTCCTCTCTGTGTTGGTCAGCTGCTGGTGGCCTTTCCTTTCCTGGCAGGAAAGGGACAGAGTGGAAAGGGTTTGCGTCTTGAATTTTCCTTCGAGTAGGGCAGTGGCAGGAGGAGCCACCCTGAGCCCCACCATTCCAGGCTCTGCTGGTGGTGCTGGTCAGGCTTGGTGTGACACCCGGTCATCATCTGGAGACCACACTTAAAACCCATTGGCCATAAACAGGCAGACCCCAAATCCCAGCTGCTGTTGTTAATGCCTTGGTTAGTCACAGGGGAACTGGTGTAAAGCATTGCACCGTGCTGTGGGGGTCAGGAAAAGTGACATATCAGCCTGGAGAAGAGGCTGATTTATATTCCAGGACTGAGCTACCATCTCCTGGGAGGATGATGTCTCTAATCCTGCTCACCTTGCTGAGACAGAGCACCTGTAACACCCACAGCCTCGCAAAGCTGGAGGCAGCTCCAGCTATAATTACCCAAGTTCACATCAACGTGTCCGGGGTTAAATTGCTGCTTTGGAGAGCTACTGGAGCAACACTGCAGATTTGTGTCAGATAAGAAGTGTGACATTGTTTTGCAGAATAAAAAAGAGCCTTATCAGGAATGTACCAGCGCAAGTGTTTGTTCAGCTCTGTGAGCAGCTGACTCTGGGAGTGGCAGGGGGGGCTGGATGCTGGATCTCAGGTGGGAGAGGTGCTGCCCTGCACTGGGTCCCAGCACTGCTCTGTTGGGTGTAACGGAGAGGCCGAGCCAGGCAGTGTGAGCCTGGCCAGCTGCTGTTTGCAGTATTTCCAGCATGGCACAGCTGGAAATGCATCCAAGCCATTGCATTCCTCTGAAGGGATGGCCATGGTGCCATGCTCCTGGTATCCAGGAGAAAATTGGTGAGGAATCATGGAGAGGCACATGGTGTGTCTTCTTACAGCAGCATGAGAGGATGAAAAGAAGGAAATTAAAGGTGCCAATGCAACAGCTTAGAGGAGGATCATCCGAAGCTGGGAACAAGACCCTCGTATGTGTTTCCAATGCCCCTGCATCAAGGCAAGGTCTGGGAATGGCAGCAATGAGTTCTCACTGGGGGATGGTATTGCCACTAAAAGGGAGGAAATGAGTTTTTCCACATGCATTAAGACAAGACATGCCAGCGTGAAGGCAGACATTCCACGCACCCAGAAATGCACGGAGAACTGCTGTGTCTTGGTGTCTCATCACAGTGGATACAGCAGAAAGTGAAATCATGAAAATGATAATGGGTGGAGAATGATTTCCACATGAGAAGAGAGAAGAAAGGAGCTATTTAGTTTGAGAAGGGATGAATGAGTGGGAACACAGTGAGATGGAGAGAATAATGAATGGGACAGGGGAGACGCATCCAGCACCCACTTCAGCAAAGCAAGAGGTGCCTGGGGAGCTGAAAGGGCGCTTCTTGCAAATGGATGTAGAGAGAGCATTCTTAGGGTTCAAGTGATCTGTCTGTGGAATCTGGGGCAGCAGGGCTCAAGTGACCTGTGGGATCCAAGGCAGCAGGAAGCAGAGAATAAACTACCAGCGCATTTCTGCCTGCAATGTCTCCACGTCTCTCCACCTTCCCACTAGCATCGAGCAAGGATCTCTGCTCTGATCTGTCTGCTTACCGAAATGGCAGAGATGTCCAGCAGCTTCTGGTGTGGTGTTTCCCTCTGCTGTCACACCAAGCAGGCTGTGGCTGTAGCCACTCATAGGCACAAAGACCGCGGTGGGCCCTGGCACGTTGCAGACAAATCAGCCAGGTACGAAATGCAGCAGCTCCCAGAGAGTGCTGGGCACTAAATGCCTTCTGAAATGACTGTATGACAGCTACAGCACACACATCCATGGGGATTGGAGTGCCCACGCCCCAGCTGCACATTCCCACCCGTGCTGCGCCCCAAGGCAGTGAATGCAAGGTGGGATGAGCTCCAAGACAGTTCCCTGCTGAGTTCTGGCCAGTCAGTGCATGTGTGACTGGGCAAGGAGCTCTGGAAATTGGGAAATACTGCCTGAAATGCTGTTGTGTACTCCTGAGTAAAGGTGGTGTGTGAGGGGGAGCTGGCTGCAGGGGAACTGCATTGCACAGAGGCTCAGAGGTAGGTGTGATGTGGAAATTGATATCCAGAGGATCCCTGTAGGATTTAGGAACAGTCAGAAGGGAGTTACCCATCCAGAGTGAATGGGGAAGGAAAGCAGCATTAATACCATCTTTTGTATGTCCCTTCTGGTCTGCTTTCTCCAGGGTCAGACAGCAATGTGCCTCCTGGGGCTTCCCGTGGGATAAGGAGTGGCTCTGTCCTTTCCTTATGGAGTGGGGAACTGCTGGGTCCCTGTGCCCCCTCCTTGGGGCACTGCTGTGCCAGGCACACAGGGCACACTGGGCATACTGGAAGCTGGTGGAGGAGCCAGTCCACAGCCCTGTACCCCTGCCCCTACGTGGTGACAGTGACAGGACGAGAGTGATGCTGTGGACAGTGATGTGGTGCACGTTGCTCCCGCAGAGCTACATTAGGATAATTTTGGGTGTTTTTCCCGGGTCTGCTGATGTGACAGTCCAAAAGGCTCTGCTGCCACTGGCAGGTGCTTTTCACAGCATTTCCATCCCAATCAGTGTCCCCTCCTGGGGACCACCTGTGTCCCAGCCTCACCATTCCTGTTTGGGCAAGATGGAGCAGGTGGGGAAGGAAAGACCTCAGGGCTGCTCCTCCTCCCTGCATCCCCATGGCATCCCCAAAGGTTTTCCAACCACGCTCTGCTAAGCAGCACAGCCTTGTCTCACCTCTGTGCAAAGGATCTTCCTTGCCCAATGGTCTGCTGTGGTGGGAATGGCAGGGCTAGGCAGCTGCAGGTGGTGGCAGGGGCAGGTCCCCACCAGCAGCCCCCCAGCACCCAGGAGTGATGCTGGCACAGAATTTGGAGTGAGCTGTGGAGAAGCCTTTCTGCTGCTGCCTTCAGAGCTGCGTCCTCCCAGGATGTGGTGGGTGGGTTAGAGTTCAGCTTTGCTGCTAGGCCTGGAAATAGCACCTCTAAGTCAACACTTGGGACCAGTCCAGAATGGTACTGGCTTCTTTTTCTCTTCTTTTTTTTTTCTCTTTCTGTCCCTCAGCATTTCCCACAAAGCAAAAAGTCAGAAAAAGTCTCTGGAAGGGTTAAAAAAATGTGTAGGTGTGGTGCTTAGGGGCATGGTTTAGTGATGGTTCTGGCAGTGCTGTGTTAATAGTTGGACTTGATCTTAGACAGCTTTTCCAACCCCAGTGATTCTATGATTCTGTGACTGTAAGTTGGTTTTGGGGTGAAGTGAATGATTTTTGCACTTCAGCATCACTTAAGGCTCACGGGCCTGAGAAAAAGGATACACAGGCAGGGAGCTGGTTGGGTTTTAAAGGCCATGGACTTTGCAGATGCCTTGCAGAGGAAGGAGAGCACACGGCCAGGAAGCTGCACACACCGGTTGTTGCAAGGGGATCCACTGCATCATCGGGGATCCACTGCATCATCAGGGATCCACTGCATCATTGGAGATCCAGTGCATCATCAGGGATCCAGTGCATCATCAGGGATCCAGTGCATCATTGGGGATCCAGTGCATCATTGGGGATCCAGTGCATCATCAGGGATCTATAGCATTTGCCAGCCACAGCCTGCAGCATGTCACCTCCTTACCTGAGGGAATCTGTCCCGGGGCTCCTCACTGGTGACCCCCACGCGCTCTTCTGGATCCACCAAAGGCTGGGGCTGAGCCAGTGTGCAGGGCTCTTGCCAGCCCCTCATCTGTAGCGACTGGGAGGGCAGGATTCTGTCCAGCACATCCCTCTACTTTCCATCCGGGAGTGCCTGCACTTCCCGACACTGACAGGGTAATTGCAATATTGTCATGACATGTAGCAGATCAAAGACTGGGTGCAGGGGAGGTGGCAATGGTGGTAAGAATGACATGCAGTTTGCATTTAGAAAGCACTTAAAAAGCAATTATCCAGTGCTGGAAGCCCTGGCCAGAGAGTGTGGCTCATGTATTTTAATGTGGATTTCAAAGAGATGAAGATTGGTGCCCAGCGGGAGGCCTGGCAGTGCAGGCAGCTGTGTGCAGCTTGCTGCAGGCCCGGCTCCACTGCAGTGGCCTGGCAGGAGCTGCAGGCACAGGCACAGGCACGGGCAGCTGCCCTGAGCCCTGCTCCCGATGCTCTGCTGCATCAGACATCCCTCCTCTTCCTCTCCTTGCAGCACCATCCTGCAAGTGAGTGCATGAGGGCTGAGGAGGAGGAGGAGAAGGGAATCTTGGCATCGACCCGAGGCATCACTGCTTTGGGACAGCTCCTTGTTCATGGAGAGGGAGGTAGGGTTGTCTGTGCAGGAGACTTCCATGATCCTTGTGGACCCCTCCCACATAAGGACATTCTGTTCTATTCTATTCTATTCTATTCTATTCTATTCTATTCTATTCTATTCTATTCTATTCTATTCTATTCTATTCTATTCTATTCTATTCTATTCCATTCTACTCCTATTCTATTCTATGGGATGCTGGGGTCTGCTCTGGCTGCTACAGCCAGCTGCATCACCACCAGCTTTCCTGCTCTAGCACAGGGGCTCAGGGCCTCCCTTGTGCCAGCCACTAACTGTTTTGCTGATGGGGAGGGTCTGTCTCAGGCTCTCCTGTTTGCTAAGACCAAAGCAGCTGCAACTTTGATAAGCTGGGCTTATAAAAAAGAGGAAAATAGAGTTTTTGCACAGGCAGACAGCGATAGAACAAGGGTGGACGGTTTTAAACTAATTGAGGACTGTTTTACGTTGGGTGTTAGGAGAAAATTCCTCCCCCTGAGGGTGGGGAGGCCCTGGCACAGTTTGCATAGAGAAGTTGTGGCTGCTCCATCCCTGGAAGAGTCCAAGGCCAGGCTGGATGGGGCTTGGAGCAGCCTGGGCTAGTGGAAGGTGTCCCTGTCCATGGCAGGGGGTGGAATAAGATGATCTTTAAGGTCCTTTCCAACCCAAACCATTCTGGGATTCTCAGATCCCTCTGTAATGGGTTGGGTGCCTCCTGTGCCCCTGTGATGCACAGCCCTGCCGAGGGCTGCCCTGAGTCAGGCAGAGTCCCTCGCACCACCCCAGCGCCTCATTGCTGCATCACTGCACCGTGCGAGGGCAGCGCTCCTGCAGCTCCACTTCTGCTTAGCAGAGGGCATTGGGGATGGAAAGGAGAGACTACGCAGGACAGGCAGCTGGGTCCTTGTTTTCTAATTAGAGTATAGAATCTTTCAGGTTGAAAAAGACCTTTCAGATCATAGAGTCCAACCATCAATCCAGCACCACCGTGTTTACCATTAAACCATGTCCCCAAGTGCCACATCAACACATTTTTTTAACAATTCCAGGGATGGTGACTTCTCCACTGCCAGGGCAGCCTGTTCCAATGCCTGAACACCCTCTCAGTGAAGAAAATTTCCCCAATATCCAAACGAAACCTCCCCTGGCACAGCTTGAGGCCATTTTATCTTGTTCTGCCCCTCGTTCCCTGGGAGCAGAGCCTGACCCCCACCTGGCTGCACCCTCCTGTCAGGAGTTGTGGAAAGTAAGAAGGTCCACCCTGAGCCTCCTTTTCTCCAGGAGCTCCATCAGCTGCTCCTGGTGCCCCAGACTGTTCCCCAGCTCTGTTTCCTTCTCTGGATACACTCCAGCCCCTCAATGTCTTTCCAACCCAGGATTTGAGGTGGGGTCTCACTGGTGCCCAACCCAAGGGGACAGTCACTGCCGTGGGCCTCCTGCCCACCTGGGCACACACGGGCTCACGTTCAGCACCCCCAGGGCTTTTTCTGCCCAGCAGCTTTCCAGACTCTTCCCCATGCCTGGAGCACTGCCTGGGTTTGGTGTGACCCAAATTCAGGACCTGGCACTCGGCTTTGTTGAATCTTGTGCAGTTGGCCTCAGCCCATCAATCCAGCCTGTCCCGATCCCTCTGCAGAGCTTTCCTGCCCTCCAGCAGATCCACACTCTCACTCAGTTTGGTGTAGTCTGTAAACTGCACTCAATCCCCTCATCCAAATCATTGGTAAAGGTGTTAGACAGGACTGGACTCACTACTGAGCCCTAGGGAACACTTGGGACAGCTGGGACCTCCTGAGTGAGCCAGGACTGCTGATAAATGATGGAAAGCGGCTGGGTGAGCACTTCCGCCAGGTCCTTCAGATCCCATCTGACCCCAGAGATTACTGCGTGTCTCTCTGGCACAGTTTGCTGACCATTAACCCTTTTATTATGGGTCTGTCATTCTGCTTCCTGGCCCTGTCTTCCAGCTCAGGGGGAACAAGCTTAGACAGAGTAAGCAGGATGAGCAATAATGAATAAATTATCACTTGTAATTATCATAGAACCCAGAATGGTTTGGGTTGGAATGGACCTTAAAGCTCATCCCACCCCCTGCCATGGGTAGGGACGCCTTCCCCTATCCCAGGGTGCTCCAAGCCCCATCCAACCTGGCCTTGGACTCTTCCAGGGATCCAGGGGCAGCCACAGCTTCTCTGGGCACCTGTGTCAGGGCCTCCCCACCCTCACAGGGAAGGATTTCTTCCCAATATCTAATCCAACCCTTCTGTCTCTCAGTTAAAATCTGGTTAAACTTCTTCATTGCTGGGTGGAGCAGCAAAGAGCCCTAACCTGAGCTGGAGACCTGTCATCTTCCAGGCTGCAGCCCTCCAAGGTCTCCCAGCTCCTGGGCTGCCCCTAGGGAGGGCAGCCAGCAGTGCCCTGGAGCAAGTCCATCCGTGGGTGGGTGCTGTGCTGGACCCTCAGCATCTGTGTGCGAGGAGGTTAAGGACAGGGGGAGGCCAAGCGGGTGCAGGTGGCATTGCACCACGCCCTGTGCAGGCCCCTCAGCCTTCTGCAGGACCAGACGGAGCTTGCTCCTCACGGACCGCAGGAAAGTCCGGATGTGTCTGCCGGCACCAGCCCCAGCCCGTGCTGCCGCTCCATGTGCTGTTCCCAGCCCTGAGCCCGGCAAGGACAGGCTGCGGCCCCGGCAGGCGCTGGCCCGGCCCGGGGGGCTGTCCGTCAGCCCAGCCCGGGGGCTGTCCGTCAGCCCTGTCCCGGGGTCTGTCCGTCAGCCCAGCCCGGGGTCTGTCCGTCAGCCCAGCCCGGGGTCTGTCCGTCAGCCCAGCCCGGGGTCTGTCCGTCAGCCCAGCCCGGGGGTCTGTCCGTCAGCCCAGCCCGGGGTCTGTCCGTCAGCCCAGCCCGGGGTCTGTCCGTCAGCCCTGTCCCGGGGTCTGTCCGTCAGCCCTGTCCCGGGGTCTGTCCGTCAGCCCTGTCCCGGGGCCGCAGCCTCGGACAAGTCGGTGCGGGGGAGGTGTGACAGCCGCTCCGGGGAAAGGGCCGTGGGGCTCGCGGCCGCTCACAAACTCTTGTCCGAGCCCCGCCCGGGTGAGTCCGTGGGGCAGCCGAGAGGGGAGCTCAGCACATCGCAGACCCCGAGCAAACCCAGCCCGCAGCCCCCGGTGTGCCGCTCCCTCCGCCCGCCATCGCCTCCTCCGCCCACCAGGGACCTCCGCTCTCTGGAAACGCTTTGCTCTGAGCTGTGGAGTGCTTCTCTGCTTTCCCAGGGGCTCAGAAAATCTGGGGGGTGTTTCCAAAGAGACTCACCAGCCGCTGTCCTTGCTCCCCTCCACCTGTTGGAGCAGGGAATGCCAATGGATTTGTGCCAAAGTGGGACAGGTTGAAGGTAACAGAGCTACAGGGATATTAATTCTGATTTCAAATCACAATTCTGACTTCAGTGTAAAGCTGTTTGCTCTGTGTTGCTGTTCCCATGCACAGTTAACACCTCCTGCAGTTCCCTCACACTGCCCTGGGATGATAACATCAGCTCTGCTGCAGGGAAGGAGAGGTGGTCAGTGGATCCAGCAGAGCCAGCAGAAAGTATCCGGCCCAGCCCTTAACTTCACTGATTGATTTCGGAGCCTTTTCCTTGGTGATATTTATGTCTTATCCACATTCACCAAATGATTTAGACAGGAGAAATGTTCTAGCTTATGTTTAGGTTTGTCTCCTCTGACATGTCCGCTGAGGAAATTGTCCCCTCCGTGGGAGACCCTGGTGCCAGGCTGGAGCCCATTCTTCAGGACATTTGCCACTCCTAGACATAGACTGTCCTCATCTCCTCTCTTCTGCTGCATGGGAAGTACTCACCGTGTCTTTGGGAGCATATAAGATAATTTTCCAACCCTATGGGCCAGGACAAGGGCCTTCCATGTAATGTGCATGTGGAGGAACTTGGAGTGGTGGTAGCCTGGCCAGGACATCTGCTGCCTGGGCTTTAGGGCATGGCAAGACTTGGGGAGTAAACCTGCAAGCAAAGGAGAGAATAGAACCCAGGTCTCCATCTGATGTGCAAAGGCAGTCCAATCCTCTCTGTCCCCTTCTCTCCTCTTCAGTAATCTTATTTAATAACTCCTGGAGCAGCAGCATTTTTTTCTGGGCAGAGGAAAAATATGGTCTGGAAATCCTCAAGCTTGGTCATGTTGTGGAATGTCTGCTGTGCAAGACAGAACTTCCAAGACAAGCAGGGAGATAAGATTTTTACTTGGCTGGTTAGAGCCAGGTACACTTCTCTCTCATGTGCCTCAGCTCCGGAGGTAACATTTTTAATGGGATTTTGGCACCACAAAACCAGCCTGGTTGGTGCAACCCACCTTCCCCGTCCAAGGCACCTGGAATAATTCCAAGACAGGCTGGAGTCTTCTGAAGCTTGGGAAAAGCTGAGACACTGGAATTTCTGCTCCTTCTGAGTTTGGGGCACACCTCAAATGCGATCCTAACTCCAGAGTTCTGATCTTCTGAGTTTGGTTTCCACATCTGACCTTGTTGGGACAAAATCTGTCTCTCCAAGCCCTGCAGAAGGATGAGCTGCTGCACGAAGCTCCATGCTCAAGGCTCACATCTGCCCAAGCAGTCCAACCGTGCACCATCTGCCAAAGGCTGGAGCACAGTCTGGAGAGGCAAAAGGTGGGGGCTGAATCCTCTTAGGCAGAGGGAGGTGTGATGCTTCTGCCCCACAGCACGGGTGAGTTTGCTGGTCACTGGTGCTGTATGCCTGCAGGGTTTATCCTCCTGACCTGCCCATTGGCTGCTGGGGGCTGGAGGAGGATGCTGGAGTTCCCTGGCCTGGGGAGAGAGCTTCAAGCAGCTTTCTACAGCCACTGGAAGTAGTTAGTTGTGGTAAAAATGAAGGTGTCAAGGCCTTATTTTTGACACTGGCTGGTTCTGAAGTGTTTGATTTCTCTGGTAGTGTTCAGTTGACTGGGGCTGAGCAAGCTAATTATGGGAGTGCGGCACAGAAACCTGAGGCATGTGTGAACACCATGGGAAAAAATGAAACATATGAAAGACATGGTTTAATCAGAGAGGACTGAAAGAAAATCTCAGAAGAGCTGGTGACTGATGTGTGGCAGCTGAGAGGGAGGCAGAGGCAGTGAGTGAGGTCTGGTTGCAGAGCTAAGGCCGGACACAGCAATTACAATTTGCCAGGCAGCAGAAGTTGCCCTGTCCAGAGTGACACCTTTGAAGGGTGAGCAGTGTGGAACCTTCATAAACACAGTTGAAAACACTTGACACCCCCAGAGTGACCCGCGGCAGAGATGAGAGCAGATCTGAGAGCAGGGATGAAGCCAGCACAGCTCCTGGATTCTGCATGGGCTCTGATAAGTGCTGAAAGCAAAGCGCCCGCAGCTGGGAGAGGTAGCAAATGCAAGAGCCTGTAAGCACCAGCAGATGCACGGGGAGGATAAAGAAGAAAGTGCCCATGCTATTAGCTCAGATGAGTTCTTCAAAGCAGTGAAGGAAAGAGCTCCTACAGAAGGCAAATGGACTCTAAATATCCAGGTCAAGGCAACTTGCTTTACTTTGAATACAGATACTTGAGAGCAAAACAGAAAGTATCTCTACAAAAGGAGCTACCTCTGAGGATGGTGAAAAGACTTGTCTCTGCTATGTATGAACGTCACCTGAGTGTGCCACTGACCAGATAAGAACCTATTTCTGCTAACATCAGCGCCTGAGTGCTGTAAGTGGAGGACCAAAGGAGTGAAACATGTTAGGGAATGTCCTCCTGCATAGCCAGATGAGAGGAACTCAGGGCATGGAGTCTACTGCAAAGCTTTCAGTGGCTAGATTAGGATGAGAGATGCTCAGGGCATGAAACAGCCAGAAGTGCCACTGACAGCAGAGCTGCCTTCAAAGGGAGCCTGCTGCCTAAATTAGGGCACCTCAAGACCCCGGACACACTGTTGGGGAAGGAGAATTACTATCGTGTTGAGAAGTATTTTCAAAGAGAACTTGGAAAGAAGATATGGACATAGGGGTGATGCCTTGGTGGGCTCAAGTGTCCAAGCAGGAGACAGAGTCTTGCCTTGCAGGCAGACCAAAGACTTGGGTGGGCTCTTGCCAGTGTCTGGTGCCCCACGGGACCTCCCACAGCACAACAGAGCCCTTGGCAGGGCTGCTAGCCGTGAGTGAGGAGCTTTGCTTCAGTGTCCTCGGGATGGGGTACTGGAGGAGCTGAGCAGCCATGGGGAAGCTGGAGTGACTAAATCAACTCTGCTTGGAGCTCTGTTTACTTTGCCTTATGGAGAGACTGTTTCCAAAGACAAAATGGGAAAAAATGTATATATTTAAAAATTAGAGACAGCTTGCTGTCAGTCAGAGCAAGAGGAATATCACTAGGGAGTGTCTCTCCTGCCTGTTCCTGGGCACTTTTCTCAGGCCCTGCAATGTCTGGGGTTTCATGACATTCCCACATGAAGCCATTTGACTTCAATTCAGCCCAAATTCCCCAAACCGGGGATAAACAAACTTCTCCCATGCTGCAGGCTAGGAAAATCTCATGATGTTTCAAAACATGGCATGGGGAAAAGTGCTGCCAGAATCTGGCAATGTGACCCTTTGCTCCTGACTTGGCTGCTGATCCCATTGTCTTTGGCTGAGCAGGCAGCAGCACAACACAGTTTGGTCAAGCCCTTGAAGACACTCCAGGGGCAAAACGGGTGCCTAATCCTGGAGCTGTGATATGAGCCAGTAGCCTTGTGGCTGGTTTAGCGCTGAGAAGGCTGTGGGGTGGCAGCTGTGGGGTGGTGCCAGATGCTGCCAGCCTTGGCTGCTCAGTGACTGTTCAACAGCTCCTCTGTGCAGCTGGGACTGCTCGCACTGACCTTTGGGAGTAGCAGACAGCCTCCTGCTGACCTGAGCAGGTGAGGTGTCTTGGTTTGAAAGACAGGTGTCTGCTAAGGAAGGTGGGAACCTTCCTTAGAATAGAGAATGTGAACCCCCTTCCCTCCGATTTATTATAACTTTGGAATCAAGGGCTTTCAGGCAAAGATAGGGGGAAAGGAATAACAGTTCTTTACTAATAGTTAGAGCAAGGCAATAATACAGAAACAATGGTTTAAATAGACAAAATCAGAACACAACCTGCACCCTGTTAGGGTGGTGCTAGCAGTGCAGTTCAATGGTGGCTGCAGTCCCGTTGGAGTGATGGATGTGCTCTTGTTGAAATGGTGATCTTGTGGAAAGGTCTCGTCGGTCTCTGGAGGTCCAGTGGTGGCTCTGAGCTCTTCTCCTCTGGGAATCCAGTGGGAAAGGTAGTCCAGTGTTCCAGGGTCTCTCTCTTATATGCAGGTAGGAATGTTCAGTTCCTCCCCTCTGGGCGGGGCATCTCACAATGGCTGATGGAATCTGTGAGTCACTCCTGGAGACATTGATGGCCATGAGCAGAGATAGCCCCAATGGTGTTAGCAGGGCTGGGTCATGCTGAATATAAAGAACACTGCCCCAACCTCTTTTTAACAGCTTATGGAGATGGGAATAGAATACATACTTTGGGTTACACCTAGGACACAAGGTTCCAGAAGAGATGTGTGGCTTCTCCTCTCCCTCTGGTCACGGTGACAGCGTGGTCACACTTTGCTTCCCGCAGCAAAGCCTCAGCTCCAGGCTGAAGGCTGGGCTTTGTCTACATCTGAGTGCCAGTCCTCTCCATGTGAAATACGTGTGTCCTCCCTGACCTTTTCCACCTTCTATTAAAACATAGATTGTATTCTGGACAATTTCCAAGTGAATCTGTTAATTTTTTTCTGAGACAGTATTAATTGAATACACTCTCCTTACAAAATTTCAATTTGTTTTTTCATCTTCTGCTGATCCTTGAACTAAAGAAGGGCTTTTCGCTGACCCCTCACACCCCACAGGAAGTTAAATCTCAGTGAAATAAGGTGGAGGGGTGGATGTTTGAAGAAATTAGGCTGCAATTCTGAAAGCTTACCCAAGGTAACCTGGTTATTTATAACTTTCTGCAATAGCCAGGGCTGGGTGCATAGGTCCATTTCTTCCTGAATATTCCTGCATCCAACATCCCACATGAAGGAATGCTACTGGGCAGGAGGCTGGCTCCACACTGTGTACACAGAGAACTATGCTGGGTAATAAATAGGCCCAGCTGGTGGTATGGTCCCTGCTACAGCTGAACTTTGTCATCAGAGAGCGCAAATATTAAACCTGAAGCTGCAGCTGGGGATCCTGGGATGTGTAACCAAAACCAGAGGAGTAAACTGTGGCTAGGGACTGTCCTTTGCTGTTGCCAGCTGCATGTTTGCACATTGATGGCCTGTTCCTAAATTCCCTAAAGTGGCAGATAACGCAGACAGAGCTCTGAGAAAGCATAGCCCAGGTAAGTAGGACCTGTGTGCCACTCTCTGGGAGCAGCTCCTGCCTGACCAGTGCCTCCCTCTGCAGAGGGAAACCCTGCCAGGGCTCCAAAGTGGCTCTGGGTGTTCCCATATGTTTTGCTATTGTTCCCCCATTACTCGCCCCATTTTAAATGCAGCTTTGTTTGGTTATTTTTAGAGAATCAAAATTAATTTTGGACAGCATCTCATTGTCAGCTTTCAAAAGGATTATGTCTGGGTCTGCCCAGCTCTATAATTAAGTCTCTTTGAGATTTCCACTTCCGGCAGAATCAATGTGTTTGAAGCGAAGCCGACAGTTTCAACAGCATCAGAGCATTCTCTTGGCTGTGCAAGGGATGCCTGAAATGGGGCTGGAGGTTTTTTTTGTTCCTCTTGTGTCTTTGCCCTCAGCACCAGTGACCTGGGACCAAGCAGAGATCTTTAGCTTGGGATGGCAGAGGCTGGGAATCACCCAGTCAGCACCCAGCCCAAGGGTGCTGACCCTTGCTGTAATGTACTTCCAAGGCACGCTGCAGAACTCTGGAGGTTGCTGGTCTGGTTGTCCTGCTTTCCAATTCATGACAGTGTCCGAAGACATTATTTTGGTCCAGAAACCACAAGAAGAAGCAGCAATGTAAGTGCCCCATTTGATCCTGTGGAGGATTTGTATCCCATAGCAGAAATATCAGGGGTTTTGGGTGCTTTGGAGAGCACTTGTCTCATTGCTGCTGAAGAAGCCTGGTGGTGCAGGCAGGGTGGGCTTGAGCTGGGTGCAAAGCAACCCCTGAGCAACTTGGTCTAGGGGAAGGTGTCCCTGCCCATGGCAGGGGATTGGAACAAGATGAGCTTTAAGGTCCCTTCCAAACCAAACCATTCTGGGATTCTGAGATTCTGTGGAAGCAGTGACCAGCTCTGTGAATAGAGGAGGCGGTGATGGGTGGCAGGGGATGGGGACGGAGGTGCCACAGCCATCTGGCAGGCACAAAGCTGTTCATCTGTCCATGTGGGATAATGCCCCAGAGACAGGACAGAACAAACCATGCACAAGAAAGGAAAGAGCAAGGACAGAAGGGAGTGAAGAAAAAAGTGTGGAATAAATCAGGAGGAAAGCAGCACAAGTGGGGTCCAAAGACACAAGAGGAATGCCCCAGAGCAGGGCGATGGCAGGGTCCTGTGTGGGAGGGGGAGTGAGCTGGGTTGCAGACTCAGCTGTCCTGCAGGGACCGTGTGTTTTCCCAAAGTCGGAGCGTTTCAAACTACCTGCTTAGCCCACAAAGCCATTCCCTTCGGCAATATCAGAACTGCTGGGCTCTGGAGACTGGAGTTAAACACACGCTGTGCTGCCTGGTCTTGTGGCAGCCCCTGTTTTATTAGCTGCAGCTAATTTCTGTTTGTTTGTACCAGCCCTTCTCTAGAGAGCAGTGGGGCTGTCCCTGTGTCCCTTTCTTTTCCAAATGCATGTACAGTGGATGGGGGCTGCCTGCCTTCCTCCGTGTCTGCTGTCTCTCACAAATGCCATGGGCAGCCTTGTTATTTTTGGGTGCTTTCAAGCCCCAGCTTCTGGAGGCCTGTGGTTATTGCAGCACAGCCTTTGGCCTCTGTGACCATTCAGAGCAGAGCCACAGACACGCCCGGGTCAGAAACTGGAAGGCAAAGGAGAGATATTAAGAGCGCTGAGGTGTATTTGTGGCTCTTGTGCCATTTTAGCACCTGATTCATGGCTTTTGTGTCATGATGTGTCTTTGAAGTGGTTGGACTTGACTGTGTGGCACCTCTGCTTCTTCAGCCAGCAAAGCATCATTGCTTGGGCTGTCTGCTGAGAAATCGTGAGGCTGTCACAGCCCTGCCTGGGTGTCAGAGCTGTAGTGTGGGCTGGAGCTCCTGCAAGTAGCTTGCCATGCCAGCATTGCAGACAGGCTTGAAACCCTCTGCAGAGCAGCCCAAAGCTTCTGCTATGGCCCTGCGTGGCCCCAGCCCTGCTGTCGGCCCATGCTGTGGTGGTTCCCTCCAACACTTCCATAGCAATGTCCCCATTTGGGAAGCTGAGGAATGGTCTCTGAGGTCATTACAGCACTGTGTGTGCCCCCAGGGCAGAGGTGTTCCCCAGATCTCCCTTCACGCAGGACACAGAAGCATTTTTCGCCATGCTTGGAGATGCCTGGAGATCACCAGGGCTCACTGCTAGATGCATTTCAAGGGTGTAGCCCATCCCTCAGGTGCTTCCACCTTGGGCCTGGGGCTCTTGGGGTGATTTCTCTTGGGTTAAACTTGTGACTGCTCATCCCCATCTCCTCTCAGGACCAGACTGCCCTGCCAGGGCACAAGCTTACATCTTCTTTTGGGCAGCAGGGGCATGGTGGGACTGGGAGAAATTGGGACCCAGCTCATGGTCCCTGGGACACTTGCTGTGCATCTCTGTATAGCCCTGGTCCCTAAGAGCTCCAAAGCCACTGTGTGCCCATGTTAGGCAGCAGAGACTTAGTTCCACTCCAGCAAGACACAAAATAGGCAAGAAGGCAAGTGCAACCCTGGCGCTCTTGGATAAAAGGACATTAATGCTGTTAATATCCAGCAATCAGAATTTCTTAGAGAGAGAACAGTGCTGCATCCCCTTCCCTCCTGCTCATCCCTGCTTGTTTAATGAAAATCAGAGACAGCCCTTAAAGAGCTGCTTAGCATTTCAATACGTTTAATATCCTCACTGATAAGGGAACGATGGATATTACCAGAAGGCCTTTCTTAAACTTTCCCCTTCTGCAGCCGGTGCTCCTGGCTTGTGTTTGTCTCAATTCCAATTCCAAACAGTCTCTTTCAATGAGGAAAAATCATGATAAGATTATTTTTTGAAATCTAAGGGATATTATTACACAGCATTTCTTATAATGACAAGGAGGAGATGCATGCCCAGCCTTGACCTGAATTAATTGGGTGCTGATTGCTCAGCTGGCCAGTGGTTCCCACAGTCGTACCTCACCATGAGTGATGCCAAGGACTGGCCCTCTCTGCTGGCATTAATGAAACCACCTGGGCACCTGCCTGTGATAACGAGGAGGGAGCAGCACCCTCCACCGTGCTGAAGGACTAGGGGAGATCTTCAGCCATGGCTTCTCATGAAAGCTCCTGGCTGAATGGCTGCTCCCCTGGGTAAGAGGCTAGGCAGTGATGGAAATTCTGGTGAGCTCCAAGGAGGACTGGGCAAGAGGAGAAGGCACCTGCCTGAAAAAGGGTCTTGGCACATTAGGAAAAGAACAAACCCAGGGCACTGGAGAGGAAAAGAAAGCCTGTCAGGCTGCCCAGGAGGCAGGGAGCAGGTGAGACATGGTCCCCGTGATTCTCAGCCTTGCATCTGAGCAATCTGTCCCAGGCCTGACACAGCACAAGGAATTACAGTGATTTAGCACCCAGATTGCTCCAGGTGAATTGTTATAGGGGTGTAGGTAACTTGTCAGCAGGTTTATGTAGCAGGTGCCAGTTAAAGGGCTGTCCACAGGCACAGGTATGTGTGGCACACTGGAGCTCCCTGGGAATTCCTGCTGACAGCTCAGGCTGGGGCACCAAATGCAAGCTTTGCCAGGGGATGCCACAGCCATTGGAAGTGTGTGGAGGGGGATGTCCCACCTGCATGGGTCTGGCACCCTCCTCCTGTCCTGTGACCTCTGGGGCTCTCTTGTAGAGCCAGGATGGAGAGCTCTGGGCTGTGGGGGAAGACAGTAGGAATCTGACTTGCTAAACCTCGGTTTAAAATCTCCTTGGATTCAGGGCTGTTGCCTAGTCAAGACATGGATAGAGCATTGTTCAAGGCCATGTGGGTGGAGAAAGTCCCCCAGGGGTCCTGTCCCCCTTCCCACAGCGATCAGTGCTTTGCCAGGAGGATCCTGGGCCTCTGTGCAGCATTGCCTCTGCTCAGGGACATATTCAGCTCGTCCCTGTCCTCCTTCTGCAGACACCTGATGAATGGGACAAGTACTTGGGCTTGGGAGGGGAGCCCATGTCCCATCCTCCCTCCTCCTCCTTGGAAGGGGACGTACAGCAGGGGACAGACGGATGAACAGGTGTCAGAGCTTACAGAGACCTGCAGCACGGCTCTGTCCCTGCTCTGAGCATCCCCTTCTCCACAGGGGCTGGAGCAGGGAGTTCAGCTCTGCTGTTGTCCAAAACCAGAGCAGCATGGGTGTGGAGATGGTGCAATTCCCTTGATGACTGCCACCTGTGCTGCCTCCCCCAGCCTTGACCCTGAGGCACATGGCCCTGCAAATGCTACAGGGGAGCAGAGGTGGCTGGGTGTGCCAGGGAAGTGCAGGGACATCAGAGGCAGGGCTGCGCTCCCCAGCCCAGGCACAGATTTGCTCTTGCAGGGCTGCAGTGGGCAATCCCTGGGTGCAAAGGGCAACAACCACTCAGGTCTGAGCTACCGAGTTAGCGAGAAGGTTGTGCCTCCCTGCTGAATGCACAGTGGCCCGGATGGTGCTAAAAGGGTTACCCTTTTAGCTGGTACTGCTTTTGCCTGGGCTGCTTCCCTCCTTTGCTGATCCTCCCTGTCTGAGCTGCACTCTCCTCTCTCCGCTGCATCTATAAATATCCTCCCCATCTTGGTGACAGCCAGGTGAGGGACCATGGCTGAGGGACGTGGTGAGAGCCTCACCAAGGAGTGGAGGCGGCAGCGCTCAGCAAGGTGGGGGAGGCAGCTGGGCTCAGGCCAGGGAGATCAGAATGGGAGCCTGGGGAGGGCTGCAGGTGGCCAGAGGGCCAGGGATCCTGGTGTGATGCCCTCCATGCTTCTGTTTCCTGGTCTGTTTGGGGTTCCTGGGATGCCTTGTGACCATGTCCATGGCTGCACATGTATCCTAGCACAGAGGGGGTCTGCATTTCCAGCCAGGAGCATGCCAGGAGTGTTTGACCCTGTGCCAGCTCCAGCACCTCTGACTGCACAGCCTCCAGGCACACGCACTGATTATGCACACGAGGCACATCCTGACCACAAAACCACGTGTCCAGGGAAACTAGGATGTCTGCCCCTACCCCTAGAGCCCTTTGGTACCCAGTGTGTGTGCCCGTGTTGTGGTACAGAGTTCACACAGACCCCGCTGCACCCATTGCTGTTTGCAGGCACCCTATTACACACCTTCCCTCTCCCCCGAGCTGACAGTGGATCTGAGAGGCCTCCCATCCCCTGGAACGGATTTTGGGGCATTCCTGGAGTGGCTGTGTCTTGGCTTCTGCAAAGCTGCTTTACCGTGTGTAACATTGCTCAGCCAGCACAGCTTCTCTGGGATCCTGGGGCACAGCAAGGCCAAAACCTGTGGGGAGCTGCAATAACTGGTAGCTCTTGGCACCTTTGCAATACCTGGAGGGCCCACGTTCCTGTCACACATGGAGCTGGGATGGCACCAGGCACCTGGAGAGCCCATGTGGGTAGCCAGGAGGTGTTGAAGGTCTGCATGGCACTGGGAATCACTCAGTGCTGCAAGGCCAAAGCTGGCTTCTGCCTCCCCAGAGCTTTTTCCAGAGCTTAGGACTGAGATCATAGAATCATAGAATTGTTTGTGTTGGAAGGGACCTTAAAGACTATCTCGTTCCATCCCCCATCCAACAGATCCTGTTGCTCCAAGCCCTGTCCAGCCTGGCCTTCAACACTTTCAGGGACGGGGCAGCCACAGCTTCTCTGGGCAACCTGTGCCAGGGCCTCACCACCCTCAGAGGGAGGAATTCCTTCCCAGTATCCAATCTAACCCTGCTCTGTATGAGTGTGAAGCCATTCTCCCTTATCTTTTCACTCCATCCCTTGTCCAAGGTCCCTCCCCAGCTCTCCTGGAGCCCTTTTAGGCCCTGGAAGGGCCTCTAAGGTCTCCCCAGAGCCTTTTCTTCTCCAGGTGAACACCTCAGCTCTCCCAACCTGGCTCCAGCCCTTGCAGCATCTCTGTGGTCTCCTCTGGACTTGCTCTAATGGGTCCACAGCCTTCTG
The DNA here is from genome assembly GCA_013397895.1 of Origma solitaria. NCBI lineage: Eukaryota > Metazoa > Chordata > Aves > Passeriformes > Acanthizidae > Origma > Origma solitaria. Next base: position 306,926 of record VZRL01001446.1, on the reverse strand, counting down.
ATATTGGGGACCCCAGAGCTGGAGGCAGCTCTGCAGGGACGTCTCAGAAAAGCCAAGCAGAAGGTGGTGGCAGTGTGAATGGTGTCCCTCTAGAATGCCTGGCTCTGCTTGGGTACTGCAGGACAGAGAGATGAGGAATCCATCACTGAGCTGTGACAAGCCCTTTCAGCACATGGAGATGTCTGGGTCAGAGTAGCAATGTGATAGCTGGCAGGAAATCTGCCTTCCCAGCAGCTGCAGGGGTGCAACTATGGTGGCATCATCTGGGGCTTCCTGGTGGCTTGGTGCAATTTGGGAGACCGTCAGCTGTGACCCCTTTGCTGCAAGGTGGACTGCAAAGGACACTGTGTAGCTGCACCCCCGGCCCGACAGCACTGCCTGGGCTCTGCCAGCTGCCTTGTGACCGCCTGGCGTCTGCCTGAGCCACAGCTGTGTCCCTGCCTGAGCCACTCTGCAAGCCCATCCCATGATACTGCTGATGACAGGATCTCTCCAGTGCTGTCTCTGGACGGACGGCTTCCCAGGCAGGCAGGGGAAAAAACCTGGAGGGATCGGAGGCTCTGTGCCGTTCCCAGGTCCTGGTGATGAGTGCTGCAGACATGTCCCTGCAGGCACAGTCCTCATCCGTTCTGAATGAAGAATTGTTGCCACTGTGCTGGGAGTCAGGCAGGGAGCTCCTCTCACCCCTGCGTGCAGGAAGCTGCTGGGAGCACCATGGGGTGCCCCAGCAGGCAGTCCAGCATCTCCAGGGAACACACAGGGTACACAGAGCAGAATGGAGGGTGAGCAACAGCCTCTCTCCCTCCCTGTCCCTGCTGAGCAAGTCTGGCATGAACTTTTTCCAAGGGCCTGACAGAGAAACAACAGAGAGAGATGCCCATCCTGCCCTGTGTGCCTTGTCTTGGGGTGGTGTCTGGGGCAGGGCAGATCTGCAGTCACAAGGCACTTGCCATGAGTGCGTGAAGGAGCAAATAACTCCCTGCACGTGGTGTAGGCGGGAGTCAGCATCTGTGCTTACCACAGGCGGGTATTAATGATTGTTCAGCATTTAGATGGGGAAGCAGTTGTGGCTGTAGGGGGTCTGTTGACAGATGTTGGGTGTTTAATGCTGAGCAAGGTACTCACCTGGCTGGGCGATTCTGGTGGCTCCAAGCAGGAAGGATGCAGAGGCTGTGGGAAGGATGCTTTGTGTTTCCCAGGGAGCCCCAGGTCCCTGTCACAGAGCACACTTGCCCAGTGCCCAGCCTTTCTGCCTTGGCACAACTGTTGTGTCCTCCCAGACTGCTTTGGGAAAGGCTGACCCTCTCTCAGGTGGCCAACGTGGCAGCAAACAAGGCGTTGTGAGCCCCGGCTGTGCTGTCCCCTGCTGCCACTGCCACAGGTCAATTGTGAGCACAGTGTCTATCCCAGAATGATGTGGCTTGGGAGGCATCGGGATGGGGGTGTTTTTCCTGTCTCCTTCAGACGTGCAAGGGGAGTGCTTACAAGGGTTTTCCTCTCTGTACACACCGGGAGGGACAGGTAACCCCAAACCCTCTACACCTGACCCCGACCGAGTGCACAGCTCCCTGCAGGGCTGCAAGTTTGGCACTCGCCGCGGCCAGTGAGAACAGCGAAGAGGGATGGGGGGCACAAGAAGCAGCGGGGAGTGCTGGAGCATCCCGAGGGCGGGAGGGTGGGGGACAGTGCGAAATGGGAGCCCGAGTCCGGCTGCCGGGTCTGGGTCCAGCGAGCGCGTGTGGCGCGGAGAGGGGGGCTCAGCGCAGAGCCCACCCAGCCCATTGGCTTGCGAGCGGTGACGGGCAGGCTGCTCCCTCCCTGCTCGCTCGCCTGTGTGGCTGCGAGCAATGTGCGCAAAGTGCCTTTGCATTAGCCGGCGAGTGCCGTAGCTCTGGGCAGAGCTAGCTCGCTCGCAGAGGTGCTGGGACAACCGAGGTGGCCCTGTCCTGCGCCTGGTGGCTCTGCCGGACCATGGCATGGGCACAGGGGGATCTGACATCCTCGCTCTCCATCGTCATCGCCTTGGCTGCCTGCCTCTCCGCCACCACCAGCGAAGGTAGGAACCGGGGTGGCCCTAGAGTGACGGGGCAGTGTTGGGGGGACCTGCGGGATCGCTGTGCCTGTTTGGATGTGTCCACATGGGCTCAGCCCTGCCGGGCTTGGCTTCTCCGTGCTCCCAGGGGAACGCAGCTCCAGGTTCCTGCCTGCCTGAGTTTGCTAATCCTGGAGCTTTTGCACCAGAGGCAAAACTTCGGAGCTGGTCAGGAGAACCTGATTCTGCAGCAATGCCGGCAGCTCTGCCTCCCTCCCCTGCCCGGGCTCTGCTGCAGCATGCAGGGGTGGCTGCAGAGGGGACAGGGACACTGGCACCGGCTCAGCCATAGCGATCCCCATCACCGGAGCTGGCAGCAGCGCGGGGCCGAGCACGTTGGCCGAGCGGTGTGGGCTGTGATGGAGTGAGTGGGTGGGCATGAGATGTGCAGAGGGTGAAGGGAGCTGGAAAGGGCACTCAGGTGGGAAACTTCTCGTGAGAGAAAGGGCTGGAAACTTCTGAAGTGGAAAGCAGGGATGCAGCCAGGGATCCTCTCCCGACATCTTGGTGTCAGCCACGTCAGGCCTGCTCTCTCCACCCAGCCGCTCTACCCAGCTGCGGCTGCCCTCATCCCTGGCCCTTGTTCGCACCCCTACTCCAGCAGCTCAGGCCCCCCTCAGTTTCGGCAGTGCTGCTCCTGCTCCTGCCACCCACCGCTCGCCTGCCTCACTCTGCGCTGGCAGCGGCGGCACGGCAGCTTCCCAGGTCTGCTGATCTTCGTCGCCAGAGATCTGCCGTTCCCTCTCCCAAGCGTGTCCTTGGCACTGGCAGTAGCATCCTTCCTCCCTTCTGCTGTGCCTGAGAGCCACGGCCAGCACGGCACAGCCCTCTGCAGTGAGACCCAGGGCTGGTGTCCCTGCCCCTTGGAGGTGATGGCATCTCTCCCTTCTCCTGCCCCTGCATCTCTGCCATCCTTCCAGCACGCTGAGGCCCACGGGCTGCCACCGCAGCACCTCGTGCGCTTTGCAGCACCCTGCCGGGCCGGGTCCCTGCGCTTACTGCCATAGTCCAACACCCATCAGCATCTCACTCCTTTTCCCCATTTCCAGCGATTTTGTGGTCTAAACCCTGTTTTCTGCCCGATGCCCACTTCCCGGCCCTCTTCCTGCTCCTTTTTCCATCAGCTTTCCTGCCTGTGCCGGGTGATGCAATGGGGTCTCACTGTCGGGGGTGGGCTGTGCGGGTGCAGGATAGGGCCCCAGGACTCTGGCACTCGCAGCCCTCGCTGGGTCTTTGCTGTGGGATGCAGCAGCAGCCCCGTGCCCTAAGCCCCAGGCAGGAGCGGTGCAGGATGCTGCCCGTGCCGTGCCGGGCTCTCGGCGCTGCGGCCCTGCAAAGCCAAACAGCCCTACCTGGACTTGGCACACCCTGGGCATGAACAAGCGAGGCCAAGGCATCCTTGCTGTCCTCTGCGGAGGAGATTGCTGATGCTGGGTTGGGTTTTATGGTTGTCTGCATGGACAGCCAGGCCCGGACTGCTGTCTGCCTGTCGCCAGCTGGGAAAGACCTGGCTTTCCCACAAGACTTGTTGGAAAAGAAAGCTATCCTGAATTACAGCCTTGGTCAGGAGGTTGCACGGGGCTGGGGATGAGCCAGGCTCTGGGGCAGACCAAGCGGGCTGGATCTGGATTAGACTCGACAGAAGGTGCTGGGTGGCATCAAGAAAAGATGTGGGCGCCTGCGGAAAGCTGGCGGTGCTCCCATCCACTGCCCCAAGGACGCTCATGGCCCCGTGGATGCCATGGGATGGGCACTCAGTGCCAGCTGGGCCCCCCAGCGAGCTGTGGAGCTGGGATGTGGCTGTGGGCTCCACCAGTTCCCTGTGTCCGTGGTGCTGGGAGCAGCCTCCGCGCCGGGATCGGCTGCGGTGCCAGGATCAGCTGCGGTGCCGGGATCGGCTGCGGTGCCGGGATCGGATGCGGTGCTGGGATCGGATGCGGTGCCGGGATCGGCTGTGGTGCTGGGATGGGCTGTGGTGCTGGGATCAGCTGTGGTGCCGGGATCAGCTGTGGTGCCGGGATCAGCTGTGGTGCCGGGATCGGATGCGGTGTCGGTCATTGGGCACCCTGGCATGGGATGGCACTGGAAATGTGGGAGATGGCGCAGAGCACAGCCCAGCCCTGCTGTGTGGCACACTCTGCTTGTGCCAGGCTTGGCTGACCCATTCCAAAGCGTGTGGTGGGTGTGGGAATGGTGTGAGGGTGTAGCACCTCTGCCTGCTGCCACAGCCTCTCCGTGCCCTGCGTCTCGGGCCGTGCTGCCCAGCAAACCCAGTGCTACTTTGGGAACTGCAGGGTAGGAAATTACAGCCGCAAAGCATATTTCAGGCCGGGGTGTGTTATGCTCTGCATGCGTGTATTGGGAGGAAATTGGTGGATAAAAATATGTATTTACCAAAAAACAGATTAAATCCTAAGTTTTTCTTTCCAAGAGCTCCCAGTGCCTTTCTCTTACCTGAAAGATTCGTTCCAATAAGTTTTAAGCTTGTATTTTTTATTCCTTTCAGTCTTGTTTGCAGAGGTGCCCAAGAAATAGGAGGAAAAGGGAATCGCCATTCCATGGGAAATTCCCCATTTCAGCACGGCAGCCATTGCGAAATGCATCGAAAGCCGAAACTCAGAATTTTTTTAAAAGAAGGTTAAAAATTTGCAGGATTTGGAAGATTTTTATTTGGAGTACTGAAAAAAGAATTTTCTGAAATTATTAAATTGCTTTAGAGCAGGGAGGTAGAAAAGTTATTTTCAATAATATGAGTTATGAGAAACTAAAATATTTACACTATTGCACACTGAGTTTCATAGGTGAAAATATTAAAATGGGTATTTTGTATTATATAATGAATTGAAATTAAACAACAAAATATGAAATATCTTTATTATATTGAAAGAAAATCAGATGAGCAGAAATTACCACATTTGGAGCTTGAGTGGGGGGTAACAAAATTGTGTTTTCTGCCAAAAAATGGCACTTCAAATGCTGCTGCTGGGGGTCTGCTCCCTCCTGGGTGATGTCCCAGCTCAGCTCTGCCCTCCATCCTTGAGGTGGGTGACCTTCCTCCCCATCACAGCACAGACCCCCATGGCCCATGGGTGAGCTTGGGGGGGTCCTGGTGCAGCAGGGAAGGGGATCTGGGGACATTTCCCCCAGAATTTCAGGGTATGTTGTGCTGGCTGAGGCAAACAGCAGGTGATGGGGATGGGGTGATGTCCAGGGGAGGATGCAGAGCCGATGAAGGGATGCACATCTTTCCCTCGTGCCACGGTGTTGGGGTTTTGTTCATCCACTCAACAGGGATGGGGTGCAGGAAAGCACCAGGATCCTTGGGAAAACCCAACTGCTTGCTGCGCTGCCCAAACGGGGGCCACACAAAGAGCTCGTGGGGGTCTCCCCCACTAATCTCTCATTGTAATCTCATTAATTACCCCTCTGCTCAAACAGAAAAAGAGGTAAAAACTCATCTGTGTGTTTATTCAATGCTACTTTCCTACCCCTCTGCAGCAATGCCGAAGTCGGGGCTGCGGCAAAAGCAAAGCTCTGAAAGGGAGAGGAAATCGTCTTTTCCGTTTTAAAAAGGCTGTGGGGATGTGTGCTCCTCTGTAAGGGTAGGAAACGAGCGTTTAGGCATATGGACTTTCAGTGATAGGGGATGTAGAAGAATTGGTTTAAAACAGGGAGTTGATTTAGACTATGTTTGTAAAAAAAATAAAATAAAATTTCGGGGTATTTAATTTTTTGATTGCTCCCAAAATGCTGATATAAAGCAAATATTTGCGTGATTTTAGGTGGGCTTGCGGGAATGTTTCTGGTGTCATCTCCATTTCCATCCATCTCATATTAATAGCTTATAAAACTTCTGGAAAATCAACCTCCAAAATTTGCAGAAAAATAACACACCAGTGCACAAAACACACCTACTTTGGCAGGTTTTTTCATTCTTCTTGAATTCTTGTTTCCTGAAATTGCAAGGGGTTGTTTCCAGTGACAATAAATGAGCACCCATTTTGGCGATGGTGGAAATGGATCCGATGAAGCCAAATTTTAGTAAACTGAAAACCCGATAAATTGCTACGGGGAGGAAACAACTCTGTATTTTTTTTGATTGCTGAAAGATGATTAGCAAAATATTTTCCTCAAAAAACCCCCAACAGCCCAGCAATGAACCCCAGCCCCAAAGATGCTCGGGAAGGGCGGATGCTCGTCCCACACATCGTGGAGTCAGCGCTGAGTCCTCGCGGCAGGACTTGGGGAGCACGGGTCTCATTGAGCCATCCCGACACCTCCGCTCTTTGTTCTGCTCGGGTCCTGTGTTTTGCCTGTCCCTGCCAGCCTCGCTGGCAGCCTTCGGTGCTGCCTTTATCTCCAGGGGGACATCCATTCATATGATAACTCTATTCATACCCTGACAGTTTTTGATAGTTCATTCTCCTAACCCAGCCTGTTTGCCTGGCCAGCACTTAAAATGATTCCTCTGTCACAGAGGCGATTAACCCCTTCGGCCCTACCAGTTCCAAAGTGAGTGGTGGGATTGGGCACTTGTATTTCCTTTAAAATAAAATAAAATGAAACAAAAGCCCCATGTCCTGCCCTCGTCGATGCGCGGCACTCGGTGTCATAAACAACTTCATAAAGGATGTAACTCCTTAACGGATCAGATCCACCAATAAACACCAATAAAGCCTAATGAGGTGTGCTTGGACTAGGGATAGTGTCCAGAAAGGTATTCACCATTTATCTGAAGGCATCGGCAAAGGCAGCCCTGCTTTTAATAATCCCTTCCAAGGGTTAATCAGCCCCAGCCTTTAAAAATCGGCCCTCTCTTTCCCTAATACAAATTTCCCTGGCTTCACCTTCCAGTCATTTGTTCTTGTTAGACTTTTCTGCAGGATTAAAGAGCCCATATTTTTTTGCTGTGAAAGTGCTAAACTCAACATGGGCACCTCACAACCCTTGTGGGCACGAGCAGGTCTGGCTCTGCAGGTTCCCTTCTGTGGTATTTCTTTACCTCCAGAACTGGTATCACAGTTGTGCCTGTGATATCTTCTGCTCTGTCTCCAGTTTCTCATATTTAAAATGCTTATTTAACCACATTGGTGAGTGGCAACAGCGCTGGCTGCAAGCTGGATAGATGAGCTCTGTCCCAGCATCAGTGATGCCATAAGTTCCTGGGTCTTTCCTTGGATGAAATACCTTCGGTGTTATGTGCCTTCCATGCAGTTTTTAAGGACTTCTGTGATATTTAATTACCAGTGGTATGAGATACTCAGCCTGTCCCCTCAAACACAGTTAGTATTGGTATTTTTGTCTGTGAAAATGTTCCATTTTAGAAAGCTATTTTTAAGAGAGCAAAGGCAAAAGCCTTTAAAAGAAATTATCTTGCTTTTAAAATGTCACTGGGGTACAAACAGCTCAGCACGGTTTAGGGTGTCCAACTGGTGTGAGAGCAAAGATGTCCTCAGAGGAATTAGGGAAGAAGCCTCCGACAGCCTGAAAAACTGCCATGCAAAGCTCCTCCAGATAATCCAGATAAGTGAGCACATTTGTAAAACCCACGTTTCCCTAGTGAGGATTCCAGAGAGGATAACATTCAAAGCTTTGCCAGGACTGCTGGGACACAGGGATCTGTGGGAAGGACAGGGTGGCATTTTTGGGGTGCTGCAAGGTTTACCCTGGCTCTGATACAGGCAGAGATTTCCAGTGCCCGGTCTGCCTGAGTCACTGTGGTTGGCATGGGAAGTGGCAGTTTGGGGTAAGAAATCTGCCAAACCCCAAACAGGCAGGAGATAACTGAGTGGGCATGCGTCTTACAGGTGGGGAAGGAGATGCTCTGGGAAAAGAACCTGTGACAGTGTTAGCAACTTACCTGGCATGAGCTCCAATGCCCAAAAAATGCAGCAGAGGTCAGAAACCTCAGTGACTAAAGCTGAAAATGCATTTGTGTCTCTTTTATTATACTCAACAGATGTGAGAAAACAGAAGAGGGACTCAGGACTGGTGTGAGGATACTGGGACAAATCCCTCTGGACACAGCTCCCATTTCTTGGAGTGTGTACCACAGAGATGATGCTGACTGCAAGCACAGGACATGTATTTTGGGTTAGAAAATCCTGTATCATTTTTAAAGCTGTCACGATATTGCATTACTGGTACCATGAGGTGTTTAGGCTGTCACTGTACCTGGACTGCAGCTCAGCAGGAATAAGTCCCGGTGCAGGTGCAGGTTCCTCAAGCTTCTAGCTTTGGGGGCAGCAGTCAGGGATGACAGGAGCCACCCTTTGGTGGCATGGGGGTTGAATGGATCAGTTCTGGCAGGGCTTTAGCCAGATGAGATGCCAAGGGGTGGCAGAGCCAGGCATGGGCTCCTCTCTGCTGATCGACAGGGCTGTCCCTCAGGCTGGGGACATTCTGGTGGAAAAGACTCGTGTGACTCCCAGATGGCCAAATCCAGGCCTGGGGACACCAGTTGTGCAGAGTCCTCCTCCGGGGCCACCGAGACCCCTGTGCCCCTTCCCCAGCCTCCCTTCAGTCTTGCTTCTTCCCCTCTCACATTGGATGTTTCCATGGAATTTCTTGCCTCCCTGACCTTTCTCACCCCCCATCCCCAGCATCTTCCCACCTCCTCCTCTGGCTTCTGCCCTGAATGACAACGAGCCCAGTCACCCCTAGAGCCTGAAATAGTTCCTTCCTTATGGGCTCTGGGACCAGGGACATGGAAGTGTGGGCTCACCCTCACTCTGAGCCCCATCCAGCCCCGCACACCCCTCCTTGAGCCCTGGCACAGCCCAGGGGGTCTGACATTTCCAATTTCATCTTGTATTGAAACTAGTGAGGGCCACGGTGTGGGGCTACCCACGTGGACTGGGGATGGGCGCACATTGGTGCCAGGGATGCACAGCAGTACCGGGGGTGCACCCCAGTGCCAGGGATGTGCACCAGTACGGGGGTACACACCAGTACGAGGATCCAGGGGTGCACCCCAGTACCAGGGACATTCCCCAGTGCTGTAACCCCCTGCCCAGTGGTGGGTAGTGCAGTGTGTTTAATTTGGGTCTCCCACACCAGCATGCCCAGCTCTCCCTGTCTGTCCCACTGCACACAAGCATTGGCAGTCTCAAAGCGAGCAGGAAATGCGACCATTTTACATCTCTATTTTCTCACCTGTAGTTTTGAGAGGGAACGTCTTTTTGTTGTTTGGCTTTTGATGCGCTTTTTTTTTTTCTGGGAAGAAAAAATCCTGCCCTATAATTTCAAGGGTTTTAGCCTTAGAAATACTTTATTCAGGGTGTTTTGTTTTGTTTTGTTTCATTTTTTGCATTATTTCACAACACCTCAATCCTACCACAGGTTATGCTCTTGCGCTGTACATTATCTTACATGATATCATGCAGGGGCTGGAAGGATCAGGTTGATAATTTTATTTTTAAAACCTGAACTGAGGCTTTTTGTTAGCACTGATTGAACAAACAAGCTTTCTTCCTACATCAAAGTATCTCCTGCTCTGGGTATAGTGAAAAGGGGTGACCCTCTGGGCAGTCCTTATGGGCATTGCTGCTCCTGATGCATTACAAAATGATATAAAATTAAATACAGAAAGTTCACAGCAACAATCTGGAGGTCTGAGAAGAAATTCTGAAATGGGAATTAGGGCACAGCCAAAAAGCAGCACTGCTTTAGTTTGAAAATGTTTCTTTTTTGCTTGGGGTTTTTTTTTTTTGTTTGGTTGGGCTTTTTTCTTTTTTCTTTTTTCTTTTTTCCTTTTTTTGGGCTTTATTTTGGTTTGGTTTGTTTTCCAGCCTGATTCTGGCATTTCCAGAAGTGTGGAAATCCAACATTTTTGCCAGATTTGATGACATTTTTTAGATCTACCCGCAGTGCTTTTCCAAACGCCTTCTCCGGAGAGCCGAGGCCAGTAGGTGCCGAGGGGAGCCCCATCCCCACTGTGTCCTTAGTACATTCAGCCTTGTGGATGAAGAGCTGCTGGATAAATCCTGCCTGGATCCGCTGCTGGTACAGCAGAGCAGCTCCCCACTGCTGCCCCGGATCCGTGGGAGCATCCCTGCACAGCTCCCGAATGGGGAGAGCTGACCTGCCCTCCAGGCGTGCTGCTCCTCCCTCCAAGCCCCAGCACTTGGCCTCGTGTGTTGGGGAATAAATAACTATTTTTCCCTCCTTAAAGATAAATATTGTCCCAGGGATCAGGAGGCTGAAAGCGAAGCTTCCCGTCCTATTCCCCCCGCCATGTTCCGAGGCCCGTAAGACACAACTTTGTGTCTCAACTTTGCCTCCCGAGTTGGAAAGGTCATGGCTGCCTATTCAGCCAGCCCTTGGATTAAATGGTGGGACACAAATAGCTGACCCACCCCGGCCCCACCTGCCCCAGCTTACGGGAAGTGAATGCCACTGGCTCTTGTTCCCCTCCTCTCAGGAAGCCTCTCGCTGCCCCTTTCCCGGACTCTCTTCCCACTGTGGATGACCCTCCTGGTGTCGTTCCCCCATGCAGGGGGCTGGTGTGGGATGTGCAGACCTGCTTGGGGCTGTGGAGCTGAGCCTGCTGGTCTTTGGGTAGCAGGGAGCAGCCAAATGGCGCTGATAAGAGTTTAATTATCAATGCAAAAGGCGTTGTTGCATGGGGGGGAGCCTTGCTGTGAATCTTGGGAGGCCTTTGAAGTTGTGATGGAGAGGAACTGAAGCCCAAGGGAACAGGGCTGCTCCCACTGACCCTTCCTCCCCACGCCTGCGCTACAAAGCCCCTGCCTAGGAGGGAGATGGTGGAGTAATTAGAGGGAGGACCGCAGTGGGTTAACAATTAGCAAGGGTGCTCAGAGCCCTCTTTGGTCCCCCACTGCTCTTCCAGAGTTTGGGGCTCAGCGCATCCACCAGTGCATCACCCCCAGGCTTGTTTCACCACCCCACCATGAACCTGGGGTGGGCTGAGGATGCACAGGATCCCCGAAATACCACGAGCCCATTCCTGAGCCCAGGATGCTTGGATGTGAGACCCAAGGTGCCCCCACATCTGTTTGTGGGGATGCAATCCATCCCTGCAGGAGCTGTGGCCACCAGTGCAAGTATTGGGAAGGGTATCAAGCACTTTATAGATGATATAGATATAGATACAGATAGAGATGATGTAGATACAGATATTGACATATATATTGATATATATATATATAAGATAGAGACATACAGATATCGATATAGATATATGACAAGAGATATAGGGTCCCAAGAAAAACCCACATCCTCTCAATGCCAGTCCCTGTCTCAGCTCCCTCACTCATCCTAAGTGGGGTTTAGAATTTGGTAGATATGGAAATGGATACACATATAGATCCAAAAATAGAGATACAGGTATAAATACAACATACACATACATCATATACAGGTTGACACACTTCGACTTCTGCCTAGTCTGTACGTGTGGGGCTGCAATGTGCACTACTGATGCACCATCGCACGATGCAACTTTATGCAGCAAGAGGGTCTGCCTTCCATGAGGCTCTGTCTGCAGACCCCAGTTGTGCTGGGAAGCGACCTGCTTGCTCCTAGGTGCTTCCATTTGAACGGGCAATCAGGCTTGACAGCTTTTCCACCAGGGTGAGAATTTCCCCTGACACCTCCTGGTGTTTTGGCTCAATACACTGAGGCAAGGCCAAGGCACAGAATAGGGAAACGACAAAATGGTGCTAAGGAAAACAAAATGGAGCTCGCGGTTTGAGACTGATACGTGCAGACAGTCCATAACATCAAACAGAATTGCCCAGCAGTAGGAGAGAGGTCTCCCAAACCACCACATTTTCTAAAAAAAGTGTTTCAGCTGAAAGGGGTCCTTTGTGGTGGTCCTGCTCACCCTGCAGCATCGAGGGCGGGCTCTGAGCATCGCCCCCGGCGAAGCCGCGCAGCTCGGAGCTCACCTGCACGGGACTGGACAGGCACTTGTTGCACGAGGTGTGGTGGGTTCCCTTTGGGGCTGGGCTGTGACCTGGGCTGTGACCGGCTGGGTTTGGAGAGCGTTGCTGTCCCTACATCTGAGCCCTGCACGGACACGGGGATCCACAGGCAGGTGTGCTCCCCCTGAGCTAGCAGGAGCTCTCAGACACGCAATGCCTTTGTGTTTGTGCACTGCCTGCTGCGTGGGCTTAAAGCGCAGGGCTCTGTGCACTTGGCTGAAGTGAGGGAATAAAAGAAATAACTTACCCCTCTTCCTGCAAAGAGGAATCTGAGTATGGGTGGGGTTCAGGGATGCAAGCTCGCGTAGGCTGTCTGAGCACCAAAGGAACTGCAAGGACACAACTCCTTCAGGTCATCATGACATCTCTGTGAGACCGAGTGACGGCCCCAGGGTCAGCGTGGTGGGATGGGGTGTGTCAAGCTGGCTCCAGATCCCACACACCGTTGGCAGACGAGTCTGGGGTACACCCCACTATGTGCTCACCACACAATGCTCCTGCTGGACCCCAGTCCGTGCAGGCTCCTCCTGCTGCCTGCAGAGCAGTGGGAGGCAGCCACATCCATTGCTGAACATCCCAGCGTGGGAAAGAGGGTGCAGAGACCACGGTGGGGGGGAGAGAGGGTCTGCGAACGCTGTCCCCTCTCTGCAACCTGCCTGCTGAGGGTCACCAGGACTGTGCTCCTGCACTGTGAGCCGGGAAACTCCCAAGCCTGGGCTCCTGCTGGGCGAATTATCCAGGGAAAATAGGCAGAAAATCTTCAGATTAACAATAACAAATAAAAATGGATTTGAGATCTCTGAGGTAATTACTCCGTGCTGAGGGCAAGGGCCCTCTTTAGCAGTGGGAGCAGTGCTGCACGGGGAGTAGAGGGGCTTGGCCTGATGTTGGGCCAATGGAACCACACAAGAAACCCTGGAAATTCTTTCAAATTGTTCTGCTAACATTAATAAATGCCTCAAAAGCTCCTAATCTGCTCTGTCAGGAGCATGACGTCCGGGTGTTTCACAGCCAGCTCACGTCTCTGCTCCTCTCTCCCCTCCCCTCCTTCCCTGCCTGGTAATAGTAAATGAAAGTGGCACCCGTTCTTGGGCTACAGGGACCAGCCTCATGCTGAGCCCAGGCTCTGCTAGGACTGGAGCTGCTGTCCTGATGTGCCCTGTCCCTGCTGTGACAAGTCGGTCCTGGCAACAAGACTGCCATCCCTCCCGAGCCCCCGGACCAGCCCAGAGCTGGTGCTGCAGAGGGATGCTCTGACAAGGTACCTGCAGGTCCAGTTGGGTGCTGATCGAGGGTGAGGAAAGGCAGCAGCAAGGATGAGACTTCCTGAGGCATTGACTGCACTGGGGGGCTTCAGATAAAGGGAATGGGGAAAGGTGGAGGCACTGGGGATCCCTTTGGGAGCCTGGTGCTTTGAGGGGTGATGAAGCATTGGGGTGCTGGTGCCCACTGCACTCACTCACAAGGGTCGGGCACCTCGCTGGCACCCTCCCTCCAGCCTCCATCCCTCTGGATCTGCCCCGTGGAGCTGAGGCTTGGGCTCCTTCCCCAAGTGCTGAGCAAGTCAGGGTTATCAGACAGGGCAAGGCTGGTGCTGCGGGATCTGAGCATGGGGCTCACATGGCTCAGAGGCAGCAGTTCCGTGGCATCTCACTCTCCTCCGCTGCTGCCGCTGCACAGCTTTGCACAGGAAGCTCCTGAGCGCATTGGAAGGCGTCCTCGCCTCTCCCCCCACACAATCTGCTCCCTGTTCCTGCAGTTTGCCTGTGTCTCCTGGTTAAGCCGGGCTCCTGGTGGTGGCAGGGATTTGGAGGGTTTGGCTTCTCCAGTGGGGTGTAAGCCAGGACCATGGGGAGTCCCTTTGTGACGGAGCTGGGCACTGCAGTGTGCAATTACAGCAGCTGCTGGAGTGCAGACTTCAAACCAGTGCTGCTGGGAGGGAGAGGAGCCTAAAGGGCTTCTAGAGAAGTGTCCAGCCGAGCAGAGATGCTCCAGTTGCATTGGTCTTGGCCCAGGGTGGGACTGGTGGACACCCTGATGCTTCGAGTTTGTTTCCACAGCCCTTCCTCGCTTTGCATCTCCTCAGACCTGCAGCTTTGCAGCCTCCTCTCCTCCAAAAGGTCGTGCTGCTCTCAGTCCTAGGGCCAGGACTCAACTCTGTCTTGAACCGCGAGCTCTGGCGAGCATCACTTGTTGCTGTCCCCAAACTCCAGACCTGCCTCGTATCCAGCCAGGCAGCCCCTGGGTTTGACTGATGGGTGGGGGGCACATTCAAGGAAGTGGCATGTGAGGAGGGCCTCTTCATGGTGGCTCTGTTCCTCACCCCTTTGGGGGTGGGGACAAAGCTTTCTAACACAGCTTTTGCTCCTCTGTTTTCCAGTGAACTTGCTAGACACGTCAGCAATCCCAGGGGACTGGGGCTGGATGACTTATCCCTCGCATGGGGTAAGTATGAAGTGGCTGTTGGCACAGGGGGACCCCAGGGGGACAGGTCACCATGGGTCCCTGTGGCAGGGCTCAGGGGATGGATACGGAATGGACATCTCAGTCCCAAGTCAGTGCTGATGGGGCAAACAGACCATGTCTGTTGGGAAAATGCCAGCTTGGCAGACTGGCTGAGGGATGCAGCTGTTTTGGAAATGCCATTTAACCCTCCATGTGCCCTGGCAGGGACCAGGCTGTCACCAGGTCCTGAACTTTGATGGGACTCAAGAGCTGGCACATGCTAAGCAGCATCTCATTCCTCACTGCACGGGGTGAGCATCAGGGGGAACAGCCCCAAATGAGCAGGAAACGCCCAATCACCTGTGATCCGAGGGGTTTCTGTGGGAACTGGGCGAGAGGGGCAGGGGAACCTTCCCTCTGGATCACATCTTACAGGGAATGGGGATGCAAAGGCACAGTCCTGTGGCGTGTCCAGGAGGGGTGGCAGGGTGGTGACCCCCACGTGAGCCTGCCGTCTCCACTGGCTGGATCCTCTCCACATGCTCTATTCACTTGCATTTCCATGTCCAGGTTTTCCCACCACAGCAGCTTTCTGGAAATAGTGAGTTTCAGATGTCAGGGTGACCTGGCTGGAAGGATTTTGCTCATTCATTTAGTGAACAGAAACAATCCCATAAATACCCACAGGACCAACTGCAAGGCACAGTGGGGCTTTCTGCAGGCACAAAACGTGCGAAATTGGGGTGCCTACCTGGCTGTTGCTGCTGTGTTGATTTCTCATGTCCATTCTTTTTCATCCTCTCTCTGAACTAAACGGTCCTAATCTTTTCAATTCCACCTCCCACAGAAATCTTCCCAGGCCTCTAATAATTTTCATTGATCTGTTGCTTGCGACTTTCAGTCCCTGCACTGCTTGAGCAGGAGTGATCAGAACAGTGAATTCATAATAATACCAATGATCAGATTTCTATCAGACTTTATCATATATGTAAATATATTAAATTGTTAGCTCTAATTTTAGCAGTTAGCTGTTGCAATGATGAGTATCCTGGGAATGTAAGAGATTGAGAGGTACAAGGTCAGAGGGGACCGCGGAACTAATGTGATGTGATCTCCTGCATAAATACGGGCCTTCAGACCTGTCAATTCATTCAGCTCTCAGAGCAGCCCAGCTTTGAGGAAAAAACATCCTTGGCTGCAAAATCGCCGGTGCTGGTAAATCCTCCAGGTCCTGTGGCGATGCTGTTAATGGGCCCCTGTTAAAAAGCTGTCACTACGAGGGTTTGCCTGGCTCCCGTCTCCAGCCAGGGGACCTTCTTCTGCCCCTGGACGAGGCAGATGTTGTCCTCCTCATGGCTGCCCTTCGTTGTCACTACTGTCCTGTCACTACTCAGCTGTCATCCCAGCCCTGCTGCCGAATGCCTGCATCCTGGAGGAGCCTGATGCACATTCAGGGAACCAGGGACCATGGCTTCCTCTGCAAGGGAGAATGTTTCTGGGATTTTCTGAGAGTCAGGGCTGTTTTCCTTGGTCCACATCCAATGCTCTGTCCTTCATCACTCCCTAGGCAATTCCTCCCCATGATCAGACCACACACCGCTCGCAGAGCGCCCCAGACTCTCCTTGGGGATGACCCCATGCCCAGTCCCTTGCTCCCTGTCAGGATTGCAGGTGGGATCCATGGCATCGCCGAGGTGAGGATGAATCCCTGAGCCGGCTGCGCTGGGCAGCGCCTTGCACTCCCAAAGCAGACACAGCACTGAGCCTGCAGGAGCCTCATTCTCACCACGTCAGTGACTTCCATGGCCAGCTGAGGTGCAGCATCCTGTACTGGATATTCACAGATCCGGGGATGAATCCAGAGCCCCAAGCCATTTGGATTGTCAGGTGACCCCAGGGGCTGGGGCTGGGTCTCAGGGCTCTCTACAGCAGATGCCCAGCAGCTTCTCACCAGCAGGTCTTGAACACTGATACATCTGAATTCTCCATCTTACTAGTGATGTTTGTTAAAAATAAATAATAATATAATAACTAATATATTTAATAAATAACATAGAAATTGAATAAAATAATAAGTAAATTAATGAAAGATCATATAATAAATATAATAAAGAATAAAAAGAAATTATAATACTGGATGCCAAAAAAGGAAAAGAAAACCAGAAAGGCTCAGAACATTAGGTGCTGTGTAACACCCAGTGTCAAAGCCACCTCTTGACCATGCTGCTGAGTCCTACAGGACCTCAGTCAATCATGGGGTAACTCCAGTGTGCACTTACCCTGTGCTTTTCCCCAAAATGTGGCCGTTACCGACAGGATGACCACATACCTGTGTGGAAACTGTCCTGAACACCCTCAAGGAGGGGCCTGTGTTTTGATGTGAGAGTCTTGCACAAACAGCTTTGCATATCTTTTTCCAGCTGGATGTTTTAATGGCTCCTCTGAACTCTTGTCTGGACCACTGTTCTTCCTCTATGGGCCATTGCATCACATCATCCACAAAGAACATCTGATTCCTTTACCTTCCTGCTGGTCCTTCAGCCCCAGCTCTTTCTGAGCAGTAAACTTGCTCTTGCAGTCCCCAGGAGAGGGATTAGGGTGCTGGTGTCTCAGGGAAGCTGGGCTAGGACATTCGCTCAGTGCCGATGGTTTGGCTCGGAGCAGATGCCTCCCAAGCAGCCCCGACAGTGCAGTTCAGCCTCAGGTGTGGGAGAGCTGTTGGGATCCCTGCCCCGAGGAAGAGACTCGGTTTGTTGGTCACCATCTGCACCCAGTGTGTCCATGGGGTGGCTGTCCCTGCCCTCTGCCCCGTGCTGTGGCTTTGGAAGCACTGGGCTGGGGTTGTGCAGAGGCAGTGTACCGTGAAGCCTGATTCTCATTGAGGTCACTTATTTTTGCTGCCATTTCCTTAATTCAGATACTCTGGCTGAAAGATTGGTGGCAGTGCCTCCCCATCCCTGCTGCCTGCCAGCTGTCCTGCCTGGGCCACGCTGGAGCATGCACAGGGCGCTGGAGGGTGGAGGATTTCCCCATATCTGCTCCATCCATGGGCAGACACAGCCAAGGGACAGCACTGCTGGCTGAAGTCCTGGTTGTTTTGCTTTACCCACACCTCCATTCTCCCCAGGGCCAGCACGTAGGTGACAGTGGGAGGAGTGTAGCTCTGCCTGGGCCTTTTCATGGCACTAAGCGGCACAGAACTGTGGTCCCCAGCCTGAGGAGCTTCAGAAAGGGACTTGTGTCTGCCAGCTCACTGCCTAGTGCCCTGTGGCTGTTCCAGCACCTGCAGGTCCTGTTGCACCTGGGATCCAGAGGAAAGGCAGCAGCCTCAGAGGCTTCTACCTCTGACTGGGAGATCCCAGAGCTGCCTGCACAGCCAGGGCAACAGTCCAAAGCATCAGCACTGCAAAACTGGACAGGTAGCACTCACAAAGTCCTGATGTTTTCATCACACCTGTGGGCAAGGTGAAGTTGCCTCACTGGAAGGTTGCTTCCCTCTCTGGGCTTGCCATGGCCAGCAAGAGCAGCGGAGCAGGCGCTGAGAGCAATGGGCACGGTGAGGGTCAGCAGTACTGCAGGCCCTGGGGAGTGTCAGGCCATCAGGGAGCCATGCCTGGCCTGTTTTGACATTTTCTCTTGCCAGACAATTAACTGAGGGGTAATTGCCTGTAATTGCTGCTCAGGGGTTTAATTGCATCCCCCCCTCACCTCCACCCCAGAGACACGTGCAGGAAGCGGAAGGGTCATCGGGAGCATCCCTGTCCCGCAGGCTGCGGTTCCTCTCAATTATAACTTCAAAGGGCTCCCAGGAGCTTTGCAGCTCGCTCCTTTCCCAGAACAATTCCCTTTGCATTGAAAATTAAACTCTTATCAGTGCAGTCAACCCCTTCCCCTCCCGCGCCTGCAGTATCCCAGTTCTCCCCAGCAAAACGTCCCAGTGCCCCAGTGCCCTTCTCTCCCCTCTCCTTGCTTGGCACGTGACCTGCTGGATCAGAGGGAGCCTGATCGGCCCCTTTGCAAATTGCCTTTCTACTGACTAATTAAAACACTGATGAGATAAGTCAACATATTATTAATAATTATTGTATCGTCTACTTTGATTTACAAAGTCAAACAGGAAATTATTTTGTTCAGACACAGGGTATCTAAGGAGCCTGAATGATGCCTTGCAAAAACTGATTAGAACAGGAGCACCTTGAGTGCTGGAGAAAGGCCCCCCATGCTGCCCACAGCCTCCCTGTCCGCCCCCATGAGCACCTCCTGTGGTGGTCCCACAGCTTCCCCCTTGCTGCAGGGGCTGGGGTCAGTCTGGAGAGCTGCTGGGCATTGCCACCCAGGCAGCTGCCCCAACATCTGTCACTGAGTCGGGAAATGTCCTGAGCTGGAAGGACCCACAAGGGTCATTGAGTCCAACTCCTGGCCCTGTACAATTCCCAACAATCCCACCTGGCATGCTCCATGTTGGCTTTGCCGGTGGGAGCAGCAGGACAGACTTTGGAGGGGTTTGCAGCCCCCCATCACTGCCCCTTCGCTCCTCAGAAAGGGAGGTATCCTGAGGCCCCTGGGCACAATTAGCCAAGGGTGCTCCTGCTTCACCCTGCACAGAGAGAACACTGTCAGAAGGGCACCAGATCTGCTGGAACCCTCACTGAGAGCACAGACAATGCCACAGGATGGTCTCCCAGCAGTGTTTGTGCATCAAGGATGGGGATTTCAGCCCTGGGACTGAGCAACGCCAAGCCCTACACACCAGAGGGCTTTTTTTGCCTGGGTCTGGTCCTGCAGCAACAATCACCTCGTGGCTTGGATGAGCCCCGTCTGTCATGGAGCAGCTCTCCCTTTGCCCAAGCCCACCCTGTAAAACTCCATCCGCAGTCCAAGCTGCGCTGTATCCTTGCTGTTCCACCACCCTTCAGGGTCATCTCTTCTTCTCAGAGCACCAAGAGATATTGGGGCTCTCCCATGTGCCCAGGCTATGTCTGCTCTCCCTCACTTTGGTGTCCTTGTTGTATTTCTTGTATTTCTCTTCCAAGCTGGAGCCTCTACCTGGATTCAAGAATATCCGCAAGTTACAGCTCAAACTGTGGTGAAATTAATTTTCTTTGGGGGAGGGAAAAAAAAAAAAAAGATGTGTAGGAATGGAACATGGGAAAATAAAGATTTAGACTGGTAATTGAGACAAAAGCTCATCTCCCAGTGCTTGTTCAGTAAATGCTGGGTTATTGCTAATTCCCCAGATGCTGGTCACTACCAGGAGTTAATCACCTGCAGTGAAGCTCAGGGTAGTTAACTGCCTGACAAATCCCTCCTTAGCCACAGCAGTGACTGATTTCATGGGGATTATCTCCATTAAGGCCTCCCATCTAATGATTTATAGCTGCAATAACAGCCTTCTCTTTTTTCCTCTCCCAGTGACAATGGTGCAAGGAAGTGCCATGGCACACTGGGAAGGAAAGTGCTGGATGTCTCAGTGGCCACAAAAGCTTTGCTATGCCAGGCAGACCTGGCGTCCCTCCTGGAAGCTGTCCTAGGGCTGGGGACACTCGTTCCTTTGCACTGCAAGGATGGTGGGAGGCTGAGCTGCTGCTCCAGGGGGACAGTCTCTCCTCTGCTCCTCCTCTGCCTCCTCTTCTGTGCCACACAGGCCCTGGGAGGCTTATAAGACCTTACTCAGCTGCCCAGATATCTGGTGTTTGCATCTCTTGCTTTTCATAATCTGGCAAATTTTCTCATAACTGGTGTTGACTTTAATTTAAACTATTAGGCAAACTCCTGAATGCAGATGCAATCACGTCCCCCCCAGCGCGTGCGCTCTCCGCGTTAATTATGATGTTCTCATTTCCGTCTCGCTGGGGGATCTTATCACACTGGTGGGGCCAAGCTGAGCTTTGGTTCATAAAACCACTTCAAGGCGTGAGCCGAGAGCTGGCAGTATGCTCTTGAACTGGTGGTACCCAGTGTCACAGATGTCCCTTCCCACCCACAGAGCCTGGAACTAAGGTGAAACAGAAAAACCCCTCCAGTCATGGGGATTCCGCAGTCATGTCCCTCTGTCTCCATTCTGGTACCTAAAAGGGCCTACAGGAAGGTTGGAGAGGGACTTACTGCAAGGTTAAGCAGTGATAGGATAAGGAGGAATGGGTTTAAGCTGAAGGAGTGTGTATTTGGATTGGATATTGGGAAGAAATTAGTCCCTGTGAGGGTGGGGAGGCCCTGGCACAGGTGTCCAGAGAAGCTGTGGCTGCCTCTGGATCCCTGGGACTGTCCAAGGCCAGGCTGGGCAGGGCTTGGAGCACCCTGCAGTAGTGGAAGGTGTCTCTGCCCATGGCAGGGGCCTGGAACAAGATGGTCCCTTCCAACCCAAACCATTCTGGGATTCTGCCATCCCAAATGCCCTGCAAGTCCTGGGACCTGGCAGAGCCTATGGGACCTTGGTTGCCTTGTGTCACACTGCCAAGATGCACCTCTGGCACCTGAGCCAAGAGTTCAGGTAGCCTGCCTGCCCCGTTCACAGAGCACTTTCCCTGCAGGCTAGGGGTGGTGTTTTGGGCTGGTCTCAGACTGGGATCCCAAGGGACCCTGGGTCAGAACTGCTGTGCAGCTGCTGTTCAAAAAAGCACCAAGTTTGAAAGAGTGATGGCGCAAGTGCAAACTCTCCAAATTCAACCTAGGGGGTGGAGATGTGGCTGATAGGGAACGTTGCTGGTGCCTGGAGGTGGGAATTTCTCTCCTGCTCTGTCAATGGTGAGGATGCTGCCAGCTCTGGCAGTGCCACAAGCGTGTGGGGACACGGCAGTCGTGAGCTCCATCTCCTCTGACAGATTTGGGAGAAAAGTGAATGTCTGGGGACCAAAACCAACCACATGAACTGGAGCCACAGCATTTTGGTGCACACAATAACCTCATATTTCCCTTGCCAGACACTCGTGGAGAGCCCTGCCCTCAGAGGCAATGCCAAAGGGAGCTGGCTGTGCGTCATGGGGTACCCCTGCTCACCCCCCCAGCTCTGCCCTCACCCCACACCTCTCCTCCCGTGCACAGCTCTGCCTCACTTCCCCCGGGAAACTCAGCAGGGAAAAGACGGGAAACAGATGTTGTGTTAATTTGTGCTCGATTAATTTCGACAGCCACTTCCACCCCCTCGGAAGCGCTGCAGCAGTGTGAGCACAAGTGGGTGTGGGAGCAGGGAGCTGCTTTGCGCTGCAGCCCTGGCAGGGGCTGGGCCGTGCCTGATGATGCTGAGGCTTCCCAGTATCCCTGTGACCCCTGGCCAGGCAGCAGGACAGTGTCCTGGCTGTCACAGCACCTTCGACAGGCTTCTCCCTGGGCTTGGGAAGCTGAGGGGTGCTGCCCTCATCCCTCCAGCCAAGCACATCTGTGGCCTGGCCCCTTTCCATGTTGTCCACCTGAGCACTGGAGTGCTGGGCACGTTCCCAGTGATCCCAGGATAAACCTGGGCATTTCTGCAATTCAGAAGACAATTTTTTAAAATGTGTCACAAACATCTTTCTTCCCTGCGAGTCGCTTGACTTTTACCCCCTTTGCCAGCATATTCCCCTTGAAATGAGCTTCCATTGTAGTTTGCACCTGGAGCTGCTGCCTTTTCCAGGTTGCTTGAAGCTTCTTAGGACTGAGCAGCAGAATTTTCTCCTAAATGCTGGGGGAGTTTTGAAGTTGTACATGACTGAAATGACTGCTCTGATTACCCTCACACAACACCTCCCCAGGAACTGCAGGTCAGGGCGGTCAAATGAGGAAGGACATTCCCATCTGAGAGGGGAGAAGGCAGCGGGCTGTCTTACAGGTGTCACTGATACCTCTTTCCAGTATCTCTCATGCTCTGGAGGTGTGCTGCCCTCTCCATCTGTGCCCTGTCCTTGCACTGCTGGCAGCCACACAGTGAGGCTGTCCCAGGGACCTGCATCCTTGTCAGGTCACACATCGCTGGGGTGAAGCCTGCAGGCTCACCCCTTTGAGCTGAGCATCCTTCTCGCGGGGCTGCTGTCGGTTTTGTGTCTGTAATGAAACACAAGTCACCACTCGCATAAGAAAACACCATTCTTGCCCTGCCAGAGCAAGCCTAGAGGTTTATTTTAATGTACTTAAAAGGCTGCCTGAAAGATTTGTTTTCCTGCTCTCTGCAGCATGGCTGAGGATTAGCTTGGCTGCCCCAGCCCCTGCAGAGGGCGGGGTACACATGGTGCTGAGGTGGGGGCTGCTCCCTGCCAGCTCCCAGGCACAGCAGGGACCCCAGGAAGGTGCAGGAGGGGGATGCTGACCCTGGGGTGAGGAAGGTGGTGATGATTTGGAAGGCAGAGGAGCAGGAGGGACAGTGCCTTCTCCAGTTTCTGCAGCATTGCATCTGGGGCTGTTCTTTACAGCTGGACTTGGGCATGGTGGTGGGACTTCAAAGTTTGTTGCTAAGCTGGGGGAAAAGCCAGGTGGTTTGAAGTTCTCTTCTGCTCCTCTTCCTCCTCCTCTTCTCTCATAAGAATTCAGGGGTCCAAGACCTGTCCATGGGGGTGTGATTGGAGTGCCTGGTTTGAGCAGAACTGTGAGCTGAAGAGGTGGTGGGAAGGCCCCAGCACAGAGTCTGTGTGTCCTGCTGAGGCATTTGGTGAGAGTGGAGAGGGAGACATGAGGCAGGACTGAACCCCCAGAAGTGTAACGTGGCCCCCAAGAGCTAAGTTCTGCTTGTCCCTCACCTATGGAACTCATTTCCAAAATATCACCACTTCTTCTCACTTCTTATCACTTAAACCCACTTAGCATCCCTCCCTTGTGTGACACACGTGTAGCTGTCCCTCTAAACTCACCCAGACCACCCTCCATTGCAGTCCTGCTTGCTGCAGCCTGCTTTTGCCAGCATCTCCCCCAGGCTCATCCTGCAGCCACTGCTGCATGGAATTTTCAACCCTGAGCTGTCAGGCCATGAACATCCAGTTCCCAGAGCCAGCCCTGATCCAGCCTCTCAGCTGGGTTGGGCACTGTGGGCTCACACCGAGGAGCCACTCTGGCATCACCTTGCAGGGAAGAAGGGGCCTCTGAGCTCCCATGGGTCCACATTTCTTGCTGAAAGTCCTGTGCTCAGTGTATGCTTTCCCTTCACCCTCTGATATCCACCCTGGAACTCCTTCTCTGGATGGAAAGTGCCCAGTTTAGTTTGTGCATGGACAGTGCACGAGCCAGAGGAGACCCAGGTGAGCACCACGCAGCTGCTGCTGCGAATGACGGGCTGAGCAACAAGAAAGGGGACCCACAGACGTGACCTGGAGGCTTTGGAGCCCTCACAAACACACGCTGCCATCAGCTGCTGCCAGGACATCAGCAAGTGTTCCCATCTGCAAGCAGGGCTGCACCTCCCACAGCGCTGCAGCCGAGTGTCACTGCCCAAATCGGTGCTGGCTGCTCCTCATTTGCCTTCTCCCTGTGGCAGCAATGATCTCCCAACCAGACACAGGAGCGGAGGGGTGGGCGATGGCACAGCCTCTTGCATGCTCCCTGCTCTCCCAGGGGCTGGGGACATCTCAAGTGACCTGTTTTCTCTCTTTCCCACAGTGGGATTCGATCAATGAAATGGATGAGTTTTTTAGCCCCATCCACACCTACCAGGTGTGCAATGTCATGACCCCCAACCAGAACAACTGGCTCCGGACCAACTGGGTCCAGCGGGACGGAGCGCGGCGGGTCTACGCAGAGATCAAATTCACGCTGAGGGACTGCAACAGCATGCCAGGGGTGCTGGGGACCTGCAAGGAGACCTTCAACCTCTACTACATGGAGTCTGACCGGGACCTGGGCACCAGCACCCGGGAGAGCCAGTTCCTGAAGATTGACACGATCGCGGCAGATGAGAGCTTCACCAATGTGGACCTGGGCGTGCGGCGCCTGAAGCTGAACACGGAGGTGAGGGGCGTGGGGCCGCTGAGCAAGAGGGGCTTCTACCTGGCCTTCCAGGACATAGGGGCCTGCATTGCCATCGTCTCCGTGCGCGTGTACTACAAGAAGTGCCCGGCTACGGTGAGGAACTTGGCGTCCTTCTCCGAGGCTGTGACCGGGGCCGACTCGTCCTCCCTGGTGGAAGTGCGGGGAGAGTGCGTGGGCCATTCGGAGGAGAGGGACACGCCCAAAATGTACTGCAGTGCCGAGGGAGAGTGGTTGGTGCCCATCGGGAAGTGCGTGTGCAGCGCTGGCTATGAAGAGCAGCGGGATTCCTGCATGGGTGAGTCCCTACTTCTTGCCTGCAGTGCCTGCACGGGGAAGGATGGCTGCAAGGGGCTCTTGCCTTTTTGGGGAAGGGCTGAGGAGCAGAAGGCTGCTCACAGAAACTGGGACAGCCAGTCTCTGCCGAGGCCCAGGACTGTCCATGCCTTTGCGAGCGCCCTGGGAGCTCCTGCAGCTCTGACAGGTCCTGATGCGCAGGGCATGGCTTTGGTATGGGGACTGGCTGGCATCAGGACAGGGGCCGCTCTGGCTCCATCTTTCCCTGCCGTGGGTCACTGGCCCAGAGATCCCAGCTCAGTGCCCCCAGCAGCTCTGACTGGTGCTGAGATCTCCTGGTGTCCTTCAGCAAGGCATTGCTTGGCCTCTCCAAAATACCCACTGCTGGCAGGGGTTTAAAAGGGAGGAAAGCGAAAAGGAAAACACTGAGCTTTGATGGAACAAGGTCATTGCGTCCATCCCTCACCTCCTGGGGCTGCTGAAAGCCCCTCGACCGGGGGTGTGGGGAGTCTTCCCAGGGGCCCTCAGCGCTGCTGGGCAGCTTCGAGCTGCCAACTGAGCAAACTGTGATAAGGAATTGGGGTGACCAGCAGCAGGCATGGGCTGTGTGTGTACAGAGCACGGGCTCCCCGGGAGAGCCCTCCACACAGATTTGTTTGCTCTCTGTTTCTTCATGGGACGTAGTGAGGGGGAGCAGCACAAATAGGAGTGCGGGGCCTTTGTTTGAGTTTCGTGGAAACGTCAAGTGGAGCATTTGTCTTAGGGAGACTTGACTCAAGGTTAGGACGTCCAACACCGGACTGGAATGGATCCAGGGGCTGCTGGGACCCACGCTGGCTCCTGCAGGTCCCCAGCTACCGAGTGGGAAGGATGGGCAGAATAAATGGTTTTATCTGAAACTCCTCCTGTCTGTGACCGCGGATTTGAAAGTTATTCTGGGATAGATGTCGTAACTCAGAAAAGGTCTTCCATCATGTTAAAGAGTGGGGGAAATGTGTGTGTGGGGCCAGGCACATGCTGCTGCAGGACAGGGCACTGGCATGGGCCTCCTGCCTGGCTGTGCCAGCCCCACCACTGCCAGGAGCTGCGAGTTGGCTCAGATGGACCAAAGAGCCCTTCCCTGCATCCCTGTCCAGCAGTCCTGTACTGCACACTCTGCACCAGGACATCCTCCCCACAAAGGCAGCAGGCTGAGGGAGGCCATGGCGTTGGTTCTGGGCTCATTTTCATGTGATTCCTCAGCCAGGTCTGATCCATCGTGGGAGCAAAGCTGTGGGAGAGCCCCTTCTCTGTGCTCCTGCCCCTTTCTGGTGGGATTGCTGTGTGGCACAGGATGAAGCGTGGTCCAGCAGATGTCCCCAGTTGGCCCTGCAGATGGACTGAAACCCAGAAACGCTGGTGAAACTCTCCAAGCCTTGTGGCATCAGAAACAGGAAAAAAATGTCACTGGACTTTCTCTGACCCCAGCATTGTCTCGCCCTCTTGCCTTCCATGTCCCATTTTTCTGGCTCCCAGCACAGTTTGATGAGCAGACATGGAGTGAACAGGGGCAGCACCTCCTTTCCTGCGTCTCCTTTCGTGGGGCAGCAGGACATATATTTACACATGAAGGCAAACAGATGCAAATCTCTGATCTTGTGCCTGACTGGGGCAGAGTACATTTTTCAGGCTGAAAAGTGCCTTTCGGGGATGATTTATAACCCCGACGGATCTGTTGGAGTTGGAAATTAGCCGTTTTAATTGTCAGGCGGACAAAAGCAGGATTCCAGTGGCTGTTGCCCCAGCAATTTTTCATTCTTGGTCACAGGGATGAGATGATATAAATCACTCCTTGTATCCCTAATAATCTTTCTATAAATATCAGGGAAATTCATTTTTTGCTTGGGGAGGGGAGGTGTGGAGGGGGGGGAAATTAGAGAGAAGACACTTTGCCTCTATGGCGGTGTTTAAAATATGATTCCAAATTAATTTCCTTCTGCCTTTCACAGCCAGATGCCTTATTTGTCAAAGCTAAAGATATTTGAACAGTGGAGGTTTCTCCCCCTCCTCTTTAACATTCATTTTTCTAAGGGCCTGCCAGAGTGATGGAAGACAGCTCAGGAAACCAGACCATAGCCAGAGCTGTTCCCAGCCCTTCAGAGGAGAAGGAAGGCAATGCCAACAGACCTGGGGAGGAAGGGGTGAGGTGGGATGTGGTGAAAGGTGTGTAGGAACATGGGGAAGTTTTTGCCTGTCATCCCCATTAGCGATTTGTAGAATCCCAGACTGGTTTGGGTTGAAAGAGACCCAGCCTCATCCCCTTGCACCCCCTGCCATGGGCAGGGACACCTTCCACTTCACCAGGTTGCTCCAAGCCCTGTCCAACCTTGGACAATTGCAGGGATGGGCCTTTGCTGTCATCCATCACATTGGATCCTTCGCTTCCCTTTTTTGGGATCTCTGACTCCTGCACTCATCCCAGCAGGATCCACACATTTCACCTCGCTTCGATGTCCTGCTGTTTGCCATAAGGATGTAAGGGGCAGTTTCCATGGGATTGAGGGGTCAGATCTCAGCTCAGGGGCACTGGGATCAGGGCCATCTGAGGGTGCCAGCTGGCTTGGCAGCAGATGTTGCACAGCCCCCGCACCAGGCATTTGTCCCTGTGCCTGTGCCTAATGCCTCTGCCAGATTCCTCACCAGAGAACCCCTTTCTCCAGCTCAGACTGGGCACGTGTGCTGCAGTATCTTCCTGGGCAGAAATGGGGTTTGAGCAGGAATTCCCACAGCTGCTGGTGGCATCCTGGGGTCTGCCAGCTCCTAACATTCCCAGCATTTAGTCCCACAGCGTCTTCTGCCACAGCCACCCCAAGGATGAAACCCCTCCTGGGACAGCACAGCCTACTTGTTTTTCCCTCTGTTTTCAAGGTGCTGAAGGACTTTTCTTCCCTCACCCCATCACCCACAGCCTCAGATGTGCTGCTCTTGCCTCCTTGAAATGCATCAGTCCACACATGACACATTAACATCTCTTAGCCACAGCAAATAGCAACTGCTCTGCCTAAACAGCAGAATAAGCAAGAGCAGGAGGGAAAAGGATCTGTCCCGGCAATTTATCAGATAAGGAGACAATCAGCATAATTCACCTTATTGATATGCAGCTGCTGTGCAGGACAAAGAGAGACCCATTTCAATAAGGTCAGTACAATTAGAAGGATGGGAAAGGGGAGCCTGGCTGTGCTTCTGTGGGCAGGGAAGGGCCCGTAGCCCACATCCCCAAAGGCCGAGAGTTGGACCATGAGTACCCTGTCCTGTGGGTGGATGGAGAGGTGGACACAGGCTCAGGCAGGTGAGAACAGTGGCTCTTCAACCACAGCCTTCCTACCAGGCCTGGTGAGCCCCTCTTTGGGGAGGGCTGCCAGGCTCCTGAGCCGTCAAGACCTTGGGTTGTGGTGGTGGTCTTCGGTGGACGGGCCTTGGACCATGTAAATTCATGGTCCTTGCATTAGGGTCTCCCTTTTGAGTCAGGTCTGAATTACTTCTTCAGCTGCATCCCTCACCAGCTATCAGTGAGAGAAGCTTAAAGTTGGGCTAATTCTGTTCAGCTGCTCACAGATTGTACACACAGAGGGACTTGTTTTGGAGCATCAGCAGCAGGGTCATGGCTTTGGCTCATGGTGCTGTGCTGCTCTCTGGGAGCTGACACAAACTCATCCAGCATCCAGCCATGGGGCCCCCCGGGAGCACAGAATCTCCCAGGAAGGGTTTTCTTTAATAAACAAGTGGAAAAGCGGACAGGCCTTCTTCCCTGTTGTCAGAGCAGGTGGATGCACCTTTGGCAGAAATGCCACTCCTGAAGAGCTTCATCATGGTATAGCCATGGCTTTCAGAAGCCATTCAGACATTTCTGTCTGGAGTTTGGGAACAGGCATCTCATCCTCTGGGTGTTCTGATTGCTCTGGCTGCTTTCCCTCTGCCATTCTTGGGACCTTCAGCTTGGCTGCTCCCTTTGGATGGAAAACAGTGATGAGGGAGCAGGAACTGAGCAATTCTTAATTCCTGCTCCAGCAGCCCATTTGCACACGAGGATGGTGTTTGTAGCCTGGGTGAGAACAGCCACCAAACACAGGTGTGCTGTGTGTGGCTGAATGAGGATGTGGTCCTGGATTTGACTTCACTCAGCTCTGCTTCAGCCAAAAATTGGCCTTTTTCCTCTGGACAAGAGAAGAGAGGGAAGCTGCCCCTGCTAGGACCCCTCCAGCTCCCAAAGTGAAGGAGAGGTGGGAATAGAGGAAGCACTGCTGGGCTCTCTCGTGCCTCCTGTGAGACACAGCTGGTGGAAATGGATCTGGAGAGTCTGGTTAGCAATCTGGAAGCCAGTTATTTTTTTCCAGTTGGTGGGACTCATGCTGATGAACCAATCAGCAGATTTAATGTACCTTAAACCTTCCTTGTGGGCAACTTTAATCGAGCAATTAAAACACCATGGCATTGCTAATTAAGAGGAGAAAATACCCAGCTTGGTAATTATGTGCTTGTGAACACAGTTTTGTATCCATGGTCCTTTATGAAGAAAGTCCCACAGCTGGTGGGGCAAGAGGGGAGCAGAGGAGGGGAAACCCCATCCAGCTCCACCCCATGTGCTGTGCTGGGGGCGCAGCCTGGCACAGGAGCAGGGAAAGCCCTGGAAACACCTCGGGGAAAATGTCCCAGGTGAAGCCACTGGATGGGGCTTGGAGCAACCTGGCATAGTGGAAGGTGTCCCTGCCATAGGTGGAACGAGGTGGGCTTTAAGGTCCCTTCCTGTCCAAACCATTTGGTGATTCCATGATTCTATGACAATAGCCTGTCATTGCAGCTCCAATCAAACATCTCGGAAGATGTCCTGCTTTTCTTGGTGTGGATTTCCAGAGGAATTTCTCTGCAAGTCCCAGCACACCCATGGCAGACCCAAGGCACAGCCTGACCTGCTTGCAGCACCCCGTGCCTGCTGGCTGGGTGCCGCTGTCACACTCAGGGCTGGTGGCACCAATGCCCCGGGTGTCCCCCCCAGAGCGGCTCTGCCATGAATATGCCAAGATAAAACTTCCAAGGGCAGGAGCAGGATCAGTTCTGAACTGGTGCTGTGGGAGTTATGCAAAAGTGCTTTCCATAGTTCCAGACAAGGGAATCAAACAAAGTTGGTGACTCACAAGATTTCCATTGCGGTTTGTGAGGCTGTCAGCTGCTCTGTAGAATACAGGCAATACTGAGAATGCTGTGTTCTACTGCTCTGTAGAATACAGACTGGTGAGACCATGTCACCTCCTGGTTATCCCAAAGCTCTGCATGCCCCCAAAAAAAGAAGGAAAGAGAAAACCAGTTTGTTTTCCAAGGCACATAAGCTATGACTGTCTAGGAACACAGAATCATAGACAGGTTTGGGCTGGAAGGGACCTTAAAGCTCATCCAGTTCCACCCATGCCATGGGCAGGGACACCTTCCACTATCCCAGGCTGCTCCAAGCCCCATCTGACCTGGCCTTGGGCACATGCAGAGATGGGGCAGCCACAGCTTCTCTAGGCACCTGTGCCAGCCTGTCCCCGCCCTCACAGGGAACAATTTCTCCCAATATGCCATCTAAACTTGCTCTCTTTCCTTCCTCATTAGGAAAGACTTCTTCTCCTAGAGGCTAATCCAGCTCTGGGCTGGAATTCTGAGATTCATACTTGTCTCACACCAGGAGCTCCATCCCCCGGTCACAGGCCTGGCTAGGCTTGGACCCCTGGGCTGTGTGTGTCACTAATTCAGCCCAGGGGGATCGCTGGAGAAGGCAGCAGGCAGGACAGGGTGATCTCAGGATTTCCAGCAACCTCACTCCCTCCTCTCAAATCCAATGGCTAATGGCATTTACTTGGAAAATAAAACAAAGCAGCACCCCAGCACCTAAACCCATTTATTTATTTCTCTGCTAAGGAACAATCGAAAAGGATGGAGGTGCCTGCAGAGCACCCTCTGTGTCCCAGCAGCACAACAATATGGGGCTTGTCCTTGGCTGAATATTTTATTGTGTGCCACTTTTCCTCTGCGTTTTCTGTGTTTCAGCACTGACAGAAATGAAGGGTGAGAATGATGCTAGGCTGGAGTTCAGGGTAGTGATGGGGATGAATCAAATTTTATTTGTGCTTAGCAGGTCTCTGTGGCCCTCTCTGAATTCACGAAGAGCAGCTGGGCTGTGGTGGATAAAGACATTCACCAGTTCGGGAATGTGGTTTTTTGTTTGGGGCCTTTTGTTTGTTTGAACTCTTCTTTTCCACAAAATCTGGCCATGTTTAGGTGGTGAACACAGGCTGTTGCTCTGGATTTCCAGTGCCTGGGAAGCTGTTTTTGGGGAGTTTGGACACTGAGCGCAGGAAAGACCTGGGATTTTGCACCAGTCCTTACACTGGGGATAGTGTAACACAAAGGGGGGCAGGGATCTCAAATTCCCCACCAGCACAGTCAGAGGCTTGGTGAGATTGCCTTGCATGGAGAAGATGCTCCTCATCCCACAGAGCAGTAGGGCCCTGCCAGGAACTTGTTCTGCCCTTGGCAGATGCCACCCATGTCACTGTTTGTGTGATGACTTCATCCCCTTCTGAAAACAAGCTGCTGCTGCTGACACTTCTCCAAGAAGGAGAAAGGTATCCAAGGGCTGGTGGAGCTCAGCTGTGTGGGGGCGAGGGCTGTGCTGGCCCTGGGATGGCACCCTCATTTCACAGCTCAGCCCCTCCACACATCCACAGCCATATGGATGTGCTGAGAGGGCTCACATGCCCCCCAAAGCTGCATTTCAGCTCCTGCCAGGGATGGGATGAAGTTTTTGGTGTTCTGTGTGTCCTTTCTTCTTTCATGCCTTGCAGCAGGGACACAGAGTTCCCTCCAGCACTGTCACCTTCAGGGGTGTCCCATTCGACCCTTTCCCTTCCTCCAGACTGTTTCCTGGGTTTAGTTTTGGTCTGGTGAAATCTCTGGGTTTTTTCAGAAGCTTTGGATACTTCTGTCTAAAACTACTTGACAAGACTGAGTTTGGGAAACAGCTTTTTTCTAATTCTGGCACTAGGCTGCCTGTTTCCATCTGACTCCAGCAAGCTGTGGCGTTTCCCTGGATAGGCTTTATAAAAAAGCCTTTGCTCGGAGTGTGCCAGGCTGTCTCACCTACACAAGTCTGCACAGCATCACCTCCACTCCCACAGAAGGATGTCTGCACCAGGCAGCAGAGCAGCACTCGCAGCAAACTGGGATTTAGATGATTCCTGCTTTTCTTTTTCTTTTTCCTTTTTTTTTTTTTTAAAGATGTGGGGAAGAGCAGAAGAGAGTCAGGTGTGTGTCGAACAGCACTGAAATCAGGTTTGTGGGGATGTGAGCAACCTGGTCTGTCAGAAAGTGTCCCTGCCCACAGCAGGGCAGGGGAGCTGGATGATCTTTGAAGCCCCTTCCAAACCAAACCATTCTGGGATTCTGGATTCTAAGGCTAGAGGTGTGATCCTAAGTGATTCTGTGACTTTAAGACCTGCTGATTTTTCTGTGGCAGCATTATGCAAATTTCCAGTTTGGGATGCAGCCAGTCTGGACCACCATGGCTTCAGTTTTCCCAGCACTACAAGTGGAATTACTCCAGTTTGAAGAGCAGAACCTCCTAAATAAACTTTTCCTGGTGGCAGTGAAGTCTGGGTATACCAAGAGGGATGCATGGTTTCCTTTGCTGTGTGTGGCCTTTGCTGGGAGCCTCAAGCACAGGGTTCTGCTGGCTTTGCAAAGCCTTCATGGGTAAAAAACTTCTCCTGCTCCCCCCTCTGAAAGACTCGGTTGCACTGGAGTGCGAGGTGGGTTAATTGTGGGAAGAAAGGCCAAGCAGCAGGGAGGTGGTGTGAGCCAGAGTCTGGGATGACAGGAGACAAATTCAGGGGTGCACAGTGGTGTGACAGATGGCACTGGGAGTGGGAAGGGGTGTGAACTGTGCAAAGGGGCTGCAAGGTGGGACTGGGGCTGTGGACAGGGGCCAGAGGTGACCAGGACTGAGGCAGTGCAGGGACAAGCAGCACAAGGAGGGTGTGTGAGCGCCAGCAGGGCCATGGGGTGAGGTGTGACCTCAGGACCAGGAGATTGCTGAGAGCACCAGCCCAGCCCCAAAGCCCCAGGCCCCCAAACCCCTTCCAGGCCACTGAACAGCCCAGAGTCTGGGCTGACCTGCGATTGCAGGGAAAGGGGAGCACAGCCCTGCTAAAACAGAAGATTTGGGGCAATGAGGCAGATGCCTCTTTTTAAGACATGACTGAGAATAACCTGCTTCTGTTTCAGTGTCTGTGTTGTGTGGGAGATGAGATTGGAGGCATCATGCTGAAACCACATTGAAAGGAGCTGGGATTTTCTGTGCTGGCTTGTGTAGTCTGGGGGGCTCTGGGACTGGTGCCCGTCTCTGGCTGTCACAGTCGCTGTGACACCTTTATTTTCATCTCTGTCTCTTCCCAGCATGGCCAAAGGGACTGCTCTTCTGGTGCTTATGGATGCCCAGATCTGTTGAAGGGTCAGGGAGGGGGCAGTTGGTGGCACCAGTGACACCCACTGTCACCCTCTCAGCCATGCCCTCACCCTGCCCACACCTCCTGGGCTGAGGATGGAGCCAAGAGGGAGTGGCATGGGGGTAGTGCTCTCATTTCTCAGCCCCACTGGAGCAGCCCTTGGTGGTCCCACCAGGGCCACCTGCAGAGCACTGCACCCAGGCAGCCACTTGAGAGGGAGAGGAGCAGCTCGTTCCCTGCTAGCATAACCTTGACAGGTCCATCCATCATCTCTCGAGCTCTGCCAGCTTATTAGCAGATGTTGTCCTGTCCCCAGAGGATGGAGAGGGAGTGAAACAAATGGACCGAACTCCAGATGGCTGAAAAATCCCTCCATGTTCACTGTTCCTGAGACAAACCTGCTGCTCTGGGGTACTTTGGGCAGGTGGCACATGAGAGTGGGGCTGGTGGGCTGGGAAAACAGGCAAAGAGTGCTGCCAGGGTGGGGGATCAGTGAAAGGCCCATGGTATAGACCCAAAGAGGTCTGGGGTGATCCCTGGGGTGATACAGGGCTAGAGATGTGCTCTGCCAAGCACAGGTTCAGTGCTGGGTTTTGTAGGCTCTGCTGGTGGCACTGGGACCAGCCAGTGCAGAAACAATGTGGGTGTGCAAGTTGTGAGCAGAGTGTCAGGGGAAAGGCTCTGCTGTCCCATGTGCACCCCAAAGCCACCCTGTGAGTGTGAGATCGAACTGCAGGGACAGGCCACCAGGGCTGGGTGCTCCCGGGGCTGGCACTGGGGGCAGGAGCACTCCATAGCAGCACTTCTGGTGCCTCACACAGAGGCAGGACCTGAGATCCTCAGACACAGAGCAAGGGCGTCACTTACATAAAATAATGGGAATAAAATAAACCCCACCTTTCCCAGGGCTTCAGGGAGGGCACTTCTGGCAGGTGGCTGTGGCTGGCTGCAGTGAAGACAGCAAGGCAGCCACTCTGCACCTCTCTGCTGCATGGCTGCAGATTTGGGAGGCTTCTCTGTGTGCCACAGCCATGGCTGCGCAGCCCAGTGTGTTTTAGACCTGGTGCATTTGATTGAATTTTTCCTGCTGGGCACTTCTACACTGTTTGCTCTTCCCAGAGCTACCCTGGGAGGTCCTGGTCTTCCACATCACTAGCACGGCACAAGAGAGCTCAGTCCAGAGCAGGACACACCTGGCATTCTGTACTGGAGGTATTTCATACCTTGTGTAGGTTCAAGCTGGTGCGCTCTTCCGTGCTTGTGAAAGGTGTCCTGCTTCCCTCTAAGGTGGGCACTGAGACAGCCAGAGGTGCATGACCCCCCGAGCAGTGCCTGCCCCAGCCCTCCCTGTGTGCTCATGCTGTCCATGTGCCAAGAGCTGGTTCCTGATGGCTCTGCCATTCCCCTGTAATTTGTCATTTAGTGTAATTTTCCCCTTGAGTGCATCTAAAATAATTATGACTCATTGCTACAGGTAATTAATGGATTTTTTACGGCATTAAATGCTAAGTGATTACAATTGCTCCGTGCAAATCTGCTGGGCATCCTTCCTGCTGCCTGTCTCTCCATACCTGAGGTAGCACTGATTTCTCTGCCCTTAATTAAACAGTGGTGGAGGGAACCACTCCAGTGCCTCTGGAATCACAAGTCCCTGGTTGCTGCATGGGTGGAGATGGTGGTTTGCAGGTCAAAGGGACATTCACACAAGCTGAAGGCAGCAGTTTCTGACCTGCACCTGCCCAGCATGGACTGAGGCTGTCGCATTGTTCAGCTCCCGTCCATGCTCATGCAGTGTCTCCATCCTTTCCCACATGGACAAACTGGGAAATTTTTTCTTATGATTTATTTTGGGGTTTAGTTGGGGTTTTTTTCACCAGCTGACTGCCTCCCAGATTTTTCCCCACTTGAGAACAAGGTGTATCAGTGCTCATCTCAGTCCTACACCCAAAACCAAAGGGCTGCAGACAGGAGGGTGCTGCAGCATCAGGGGGCACTTTGCAAGTCCCTGAATCTCTTGGTATCATCAGGACCACTCAGCACCAGAGCCTTCCAAATGTCTCAGGCTGTCCTCGGTGTGGCTGGCAAGGGACAGCAAACCTCTCCCCAAATCTGCATCCCCTGTGTTCTCTCCTCTCCTGATACCCTTGAGGAGGTGAAAGGTGCCAGGGGAGCTGGGGAACAAAACCAGCCTCAATCTGCTGCAATTTCACGTCTGCCTCCCCTCGCATCCCCAAGTTTGGGCATCTCTGCTACTTGCCCTGATGCCCTTCGGGTAGTGGAGGAGCAGGAATTCAGGAACAGAGTCTGGAACTGCTGGCTTTTGCTCTACCAAGATGTGACACCAACCTGTGACACCAGCCTGTGGTGCTGCACGTGTCTGTCCTGCCGAGGGTATCACTCCCCTGCTGTTAATGGAGCATTTGGTGCAAAAGTGCCATCAGAAACTGGTGACAGAGCCTGGAGAAGGTGGTCCTCACAGCAGGGATGTGTGACTGGAGCACTGCCTTCAGCTGCCATTGCTAGAGTAGCTCAGTCATAAAAAGGCCCTTGTGTCACTGTGCAGTGTGTGATAGGTGGAATGCGCTGAGCATCAGTCCAGGGAGACGTGTGGCAAGGAAATTAATAAGGAAACAAATCAGCATCTTGAAACAGAACAAACAGCACGGAGGGACCCAGCCCACTGAGGATGCTGGATCACAAACAAAACCCTTTTACATGCCTGAAAGCAAAGACTGAGGCTCTATGCAGATCTGGCCACTGGAGGTAAAGACGAGAAAATGAAGGTATTACTACCTCAGTGGGAAAAAACAGAGATGAGTCAGAGCCAGGAATAATCCCTGAATCACTGGAACTGGTCCTAAAAGTACCTTATGAGTACAGGGACCCAGACAGAGCCTGCTTTCCCTTATTTGGAATCTGAGTCTGCAGGAGAGGGCAGATCCTTCCACCCCCAAACAGATACCTGACATGCCACATGTCACTCTCGAACGAATCGATTTTCCTAACGAGAGACGAGCTGTTTGTTTGTGTGACAAATGATTCACCCGAGGGGCTGCTGGGAGAGGGGGGGAGGATGGAGCAGAGCGATGCCGGACCTGGCGTGGGATGAGCTCCCGCATCAGGAGGAGGCAGAGGAACTGCAGGTGGGTTGTGTAGTCAGAAAAACTTTTCTCAAGGCTGTCTTGCTTGGCCTGAATGTCCCTCTGCGGGGAGAGGGCAGTGGACATGCAGTGCCTTTCTGCTGAACCGTGCAACAAGAGAGGCTCTTTCCCTGTGGTTTTGTGCAAGGGAACTTGTTGCTCTGTGTGGCAGCACCCCAGGGTCTTGCAGAGGGCCAAGTACCATGTCCCAGGTGTGGAGGTTTAATTTCTAAAACCATCCACATGGATGCTTTTGGGAACCTGGACATAGGCAGCTTTTGTGTCAACCACTGTGAAGTGAGGACTGTGTTGTAAATCTGCCCCATAAATGATGTTTTTGAACAGCTGCCAGGCTGATTTCCAGTGCTGCATGGTTTGGTCCTTGCAGTGCTCCCTGTCCTGAGGGCAGACAGTGGCTGGACGGCAGGCACAGGTGTGAGGAGAACACCTGGAGCTCTGCAGGCAGCTCCTGAGCAGCAGCGGCACCTGAGTTTGCTTGTGAAGCAGTGGGGAATGGCTGTCAGGATGGCAGTGAGCGCAGCTGGGGGAACAGACAGAAGTTTCCACAGGGCCCAGTTTCCAGCTGGGTAGCTGGGGGGACTCACCGGGCGCAGGGGAGAAGGGCTGGTTCCCTGTGCACTACACGAGAGCACGGCCCAGCTTTGTGCTGGGGGGATCCTCTGAACTGTGGGATGCTCCTCATCCAGGCACATCCCTCTGACCTGTGCCCTTCCCTCTGCAGCCTGCCAGCTGGGATTTTATAAATCGGCCCCTGGGGACCAGCTGTGTGCCAAGTGCCCCTTGCACAGCCACTCGGAGAGCCGGGCAGCCCGTGTGTGCCGCTGTGACAGCAGCTTCTACCGTGCCGTGCAGGACCCCCCCTCGGCCGCCTGCACACGTGAGTACCCCTGAGTACTCCCTGAGTACCCTTGAGTGCCCCTTGGGTACCCCCTGAGTGCCCCCTGAGTGTCCCCTGAGTATTCCGAGTACCCCTGAGTGTCCCCTGAGTGCCCCTGAGTACCCCCTGCGTATCCTGAGTACCCCGAGTGCCCCCTGAGTACCCTAAGTACCCCCTGAGTGCCCTCTGAGTGTCCTCTGAGTGCCCCTTGAGTATCCCTTGAGTACCCCAGAGTATCCTGAGTACCCCCTAAGTGCCCCTGAGTACCCTCTGAATGATCCGTGAGTGTCCCCTGAGTACCCCTGAGTATCCTGAGTACCCCTTGAGTGCCCCCTGAGTATTCCAAGTACCCCTGAGTACCCCCTAAGTGCCCCCTGAATGCCCCCTAAGTACCCCCTGAGTGCCCCTGAGTGCACCTTGAGTACCCCGAGTGCCCCTGAGTACCCGTGAGTATCCTGAGTATACCAAGTATCCCTGAGTGCCCCCTAAGTGCCCCGAGTACCCTTGAGTATCCCCTGAGTATCCCAAGTACCCCTGAGTACCCCCTGACTGTCCCCTGAGTATCCCCTGAGTATCCCCTGAGTACCCCTGAGTACCCCCGGCTGCCCTGTGCCTGGCCACGCTGCACTGGGACACATGGCATGTCCTTGGACATGGCAGCTGCTTCTGGCTGAGCCCAGCACTGCCCCAGCCCTGTGCCCTCTGCCCGAGGTGCTCCAGCAGCTCTGCAACCCTGAGTCTCTGTCTGGCACATAAGCTGAGAGCCCCCTTAGCTGCACCCCCTCACTGCTTGTGTCACCCACATCCTGCTGCTCTCCAAATACTGCTGGCCACAGTCAGAGAGGCACAGAATCATTAGGGGTGGAAAAGCCTCTGTGGTCATCGAGTCCATCCGTCAGCACCCCCACCATGTTTGCCACTAAACCGTGCCCCCAAGTGCCACATCCACGTGTTTTTTTGAACACTTCCAGGGATGGTGACTCTGCCATTTCCCTGGACAGCCTATTCCAGTGTCTGACCATCCCTTCTGTGATGCAATTCTCTCTAATACCCAATCTAACCCTCTCCTAGCATAACTTGAGGCCATTTCTTCTTGTCCTGTCACT
This sequence comes from Origma solitaria, assembly GCA_013397895.1. Classification (NCBI taxonomy): domain Eukaryota; kingdom Metazoa; phylum Chordata; class Aves; order Passeriformes; family Acanthizidae; genus Origma; species Origma solitaria. The sequence continues at coordinate 268,558 of VZRL01001446.1, read as the reverse complement.
TGTCACCTGGGAGAAGTGATTGACCCCACCCCAGCTTTCCTTTCCCAGAAATGCACTGGGTGGTCAGACAGCCCAGGGCAGCCAAGGGTTGCTGTGATTTTCTTCTCTGTGGCTGGACAATGACACCAGGGTTTATCATACGGTCTCAGCTTTGCAATAGACCACTCTGAGGAGCCCAGTGCTATTAAAAGGGGACAAGGACATCCCAGGAGGAATCCTCCTTTCTGTAGTTCATCCAAGAGGACAGACAAGTGTGGCAGTGCTAGCTGAGGCCAGGGTGAAAGACAGGTCAACAACATCTGACTTTGTTTCCCTAAGGAATATCCACCCAAGTTTATTAATCCCCAAAGGAAATGTGGGTTTACCTTTCCCTTTAGATGAGCATATCAAGCTCATCAACACCTTGGCTCTTCCCCCAAAATCTTCATGCTTCACCCTTACTTCCTGCTTCTCCCAGAACTAATACCAGCTCTCGCTGTCTGGCATTTAGCATCCTGATCCAGAGCATTTTAACTCCAAGGCATTTCACCCTGAGCCCTGCCGGTGTCTTTGCTGTCCCGTGTCTGATGTCCCCTGCATCAGCGTTTGTGTGCTCAGGCCCTGCTGTCCAAGGCATATCTCTCTGTTGGTTCCATGCTCCACCATTCCCGACGCTCCGGCAGCCCTCACTCTGCCCAACTCCCTGCTTCTCTTCCAGGGCCCCCCTCTGCTCCTGTGAACCTGATCTCCAGTGTGAACGGCACCTCGGTGACCCTGGAGTGGGGCCCGCCGCTGGACAAGGGCGGCCGTGCGGACATCGTGTACAACGTGCGGTGCCGGCGCTGCGCGGGGGACGCGGGGCCGTGCGAGGCCTGCGGCAGTGGCATCCGCTTCGTGCCGCAGCAGATGAGCCTGGTGCAGGGAGCGCTGACCGTCACCAACCTGCTGGCACACACCAACTACTCCTTCTGGGTGGAGGCTGTGAACGGCGTCTCCGACCTCAGCCTGGAGTCCAGGAGAGCCGCGGTCGCCAACATCACGACAAACCAGGCAGGTAGGAGGAGCAGACCCCACTCCAGGCTTGGCCTGCCTGGGTGATGCTGATGTTGCGCTGATGTTGCTCCAGCCAGTGTCTGTGGGAACCAGATCCTGCTCCAGCAGCAAAGGGCTGGTTTGGTGATGGGCTTGGGACACCCAGGAGATGTGACCCCTGTCCTCTCTGCTGCTGGAGGTGGGTTCAGGGAGCTGGGATGGGCTGTGGACAAGTTGCTGTCCAAGTTAACTCTCACCCTTCTCTGCTTCATGGTGTACTTTCCCCTTTCCCTTCACTTCAGCCTGCAGCAACTGTTGGAGGCTCTTTTTCTGCAGGAGACAGGGGACATGGAGAACACTTGTTTATTGACAGGAACACTAAGTGGAGCATGAATGTTTCAGGCTGATCCTCCAGCCTTTTGTCCCCTCCCAAAGGGCCAGGCAGCAGTTCATGCTCTGCTCTTAGCTCACAGTGATGCCAGGCCCCAGAAAGTGACAGCAGTGTTTGCTGGGAAAAGTCTCTCCCATGCATGTCTCACCTTTGCAAATTCCTAACTGCAAAATCCCCTTTCCCTGGGAAATTTCTCTGAGCAGTGCTCGAGCCTGGGTGGGACAGGGCTTTTCTCCATGGAGCACACTGTGGGCAGAAAGATCAGTGCAGGGACAGACCCTCCTTGTCAGTCCTCCCAGTTTGAGGTGAGCCCACAAGAACTTCCCGTGGTGCTGAGCCCCTTCTGCTCTCATGGCCGGGGTGCCAGTGGGAGAAAACTGGGGAGCCTTGCTGGATAGCTCATGGCTGGCATGAGAACAGGTCCCCCTGTCACTAATGCCAGCCTGTAGCACTTCTGCAGCACATGGAAATGGGTCAGTCCTGCTGGCTTGAACCCTCAAAATCCCTCCAAGTGTTGATGAGCTGCCTCAGCCTGATGCCTCAGAGGGGGATGTTCTCAGGAAGTGCTGAATATTCCCATTTTGACCTCTCTGCTGCAAAATGGATTCTGAGCAGGTGCTGTGAAAGCAGCAGGGTTGGGAATTTGGTAGTTCAGCGACTGTGCTCCAGCTGCTGCATGTGACAGAGGCCCTGCCTTCCGGGGCCCTGAGGGACCCCTGACATGGATGGAGGGATCTGCCCATACAGGGTGCTGGTCACCCTTGTCCCCATGGCCCCAGTGACTGAGCCTGGCTGAGGCAGATGCAGCACAAATCCCCTGGGGCTGTTTGGAGTGAAGGCATTGCCCATGGCCCTGCAGTTGCACTGATTCCCACCATCCCACCCTGTCCCATCTCCCCAGCGTGCTGTGTACCAACAGCATTTTGTGCTTCTCAGAGGAGTCAGCCCAAAGATGAACTGAGCTAAAACTGCTGCCTTTCAGTCCCTGGCTGCCCCACTGCTGCTGCAGCCCCTGTGGCCTCTTCGGTCTCTGTGCTGCTCCTGTGACACCCCTGCACTGCAGCCATGGCCATGGCAGCTCTGTCTTCCCCATTTTCACCTGGCACTGAAGCTCCCAAGCAGGGCCTGAACCATTCCCATGAGTCAGACCCAATGGCTGCACCTGGCCATCACAGCACCTGCTACACTCTGGGGAGCTTCCAGTGGGCATTTTCCTGGTGGGAAAAGAGGCTGGTGAGTTGGTTCCTCCAGCTGTGACAGCTACAGTTCAGGCATGGCTACAGGTACAAGGACTGATTCACAGGCTCCCAGCTCAGGCCTGGGGAGATGACAAATATCCCAGGGCACTAGAGCACCCCCAGGGCACTTTTAGACCCTGACCACACTTTATCATCTCCCCTTTCCCTCCTCCTCTGCCCCTCTCCCTTTACCTCAGGTGGAACAAGAGGGGACAGAGTCCTGTTAGGGATCTCCATGACCTGCCACCCCACTGGTCTTTCTCCTTTCTGGCTCCAGATCACAGCAAAGCACCAGTGTCCCGTCCCGCCTGTGCTGGGACAGTGCCCTCGTGTCTCATCTCCTCAGAGCTGCTTTACTCCATGGGAAAGAGACTGAGGCAGCCAAAGCAAGGAAAAGCCTGTTTGCAGTCCTGGTCACAGCACTCATCGCATGGCTTTAATCAAATCAGAAACTTGGTTTAAGCCAGGGGTCCTGTCTTGGGCTCCGGTTCCACCCTTCCCTGCTGCTGTCTCCTGCTGCCCCTCCTCAGCAGGCACCTAACCCCTGTGTCTGGTCCCCAGCCCCGTCACAGGTGGTGGTTGTGCACCAGGGGAGCACAGGCCAGAACAGTGTCACCTTGCTGTGGCAAGAGCCGGACCAGCCCAACGGCATCATCCTGGAGTACGAGATCAAGTACTACGAGAAGGTAACGCTGAGCTTATTTCACAGAGAGCCCCCTACTATCAGCCAGCCTGGCACAAAGGGCATCTTTGGAAGACTTGGTGGTCGCTGTGCTGATGCAGAGAGTTTTGTTGTTATTTTTCCCCAGGACAAGGAAATGCAGAGCTACTCGACTCTGAAATCCAAGAGCACCACTGCCACCATCTCCGGGCTCAAGCCTGCAACCCGCTACATTTTCCAGGTGCGGGCTCGCACCTCCGCCGGCTGTGGGAGGTTCAGCCAGACTGTGGAAGTGGAAACGGGAAAGCCAGGTGGGTGTGTGCAGGTGTGGGGTGTGGGAAGTGTGGGGCAGGGAGCATGGGAGTGATGATGCCCTTCCCCATGGCCACTGTTCGCCTGCCACAGAGGGAGGGGGCCTGGAGGTACATCCCCTGGCAGTTCAGCCCGCAGGTGTTGTTTAGAATTTCATAATATTTGCGGCAGCAGGCAGAGGAGGCTGGCAAGGAAGCAGGCAGAGATCCCAAGATGGCGAAAGAGAGAGTTTTATTTACAGAAACTTCTTTATATATCCATTAATAAACCAGCAACAATTGGTCAGCAGAGAATTCACCTCCCAAAGTCATTGGTCACAGCTATACAGCACCTAATACAAAACATAGAGATTAAGAAAGTACAAAAAGTGCAGTTTTTCTCTATTCTCCATGAGAAAAAACAGAAGGATTTCTAAAACAGTGCAACTACACGCAGGGTTTCTTGAGGTTGTCCTCCTGAGATGTTTGGGACAAGAGGAAACAGACTCAAGTTGAAACAGGGGAGGTTTAGTTTGGATATTAGGAAACATTTCTTCACTGAAAAGATACTGGTGAGGCATTGAAACAGACTGCCCATGGAATCACCATGCCTGGAAGCGCTTGATGAATCTGTGGATGCGGTGCTTGGGGACAGGGTGTAGGAATGGCCTTGGCCATGCTGGGTTAATTAATGGTTGGACTCAGTGATCTTAACAATACCATGATTCCATGCCTATACATTAGAAAGAAGAGGGAGGAAGGATATAGCAATTAGGGCAGGGAAGACCTGGAGAGGTCCTGAGGCTCCAAACTCCTCTCTGTACTGATTTGCTCTGTCACCATGGCCTTCCCAGGTCTCTGCTTGTTCTCCCCACATGTAAATCGTCCCTGTACAATGGGAAAGGCCCAAAGCTGGGAATAGGTGGGACAGGGCTTTATCTTTGACGATCATGGCCCCATGGTGAGCCAAAGCTTTATCTTTGAAGGCCATGGGGTAGGTACATTCCTGAGCTCAGCATTCCCCACTCCAGCTCGCCCCTTCCTACCCTTCTTCTCCCAGTGTCTCTCCGCTATGACACGATGACAATTGTCTGGATCTGCCTGACACTCATCACTGGTCTCGTCGCCTTGCTGGTTGTTCTGATCTGCAAGAAGAGGTAAGGGTTTTATGGAGGCCAGGGGGGTTTTCTGGAGGTCTCCAACAGGGATAGGAGGGGTGGGAGGACTTGGGCACAACTTTTCTCCTTTCAGTTTGCTCAGAGCATCCATACGTCAGGGGTTAATATGCAGCCAAGAGTCTTCATTTAAGGGTCACCACTTTCCCTGAGGCAGAGTCAGTCTCCAGATCTTCCCCTCATGCCAGAAGGGTGAATAGTAATAAATCAGTATATATACTACAATATATAAAATACGGAATATCAGTAGCACAAGCAATAGCATTACGAGTACCAGAACTACAACCAGTACCAGGGCTGACTGGATGGACTGGTGGGTAGGTCAGGAGTGGAGAGATCTTTTCTCCATCAGACAGATACAAAGGAGACTGTGTGCCCCATCTGAGCATGGCTGAGCCAGGCATGTGGAGCACACATGCTTTTAGCACTGCCAAGCCGTGGAGAGCACCTGGAGAGTACTTTGATCCAAGCCAAAATGTCAGTCCAGTGAGACACAGGGATGCAGCTGGTGGATGGCCAAGTGTTGTCCCTGGCTGCCCACAGCCCTGGCATGCACTACTTTCCACACTGCTTTTGGAATGCTCGCGGGATGTGGGCTTCTTTTCTGACCCTTGTTCCCCCCTCCGTGGCAGGCACTGCGGGTACAGCAAGGCTTTCCAGGACTCTGATGAGGAGAAGATGCATTATCAGAATGGGCAAGGTAGGAGCCTTGCTGGGCAGGACCCCAGCTCCATGGATGGGGCAGAGCTGGTCTGTTACCCCCTGACACTGCTGGGGTTTCCAGGGCGAAGGGTTTTGTTTACTGCCTGCTCCTGGGATGTCTTAGGAGACCTGAGTGGGGGCTCTGATCCCAGGGACAAAGGCTGAACAACATGCAGCTGGATGATCCCAGAGAGCAGCAGGCCAGGGGCAGGGCTGGGGGGTGAAGGAGTGGGACAATCATGTGGAGAACACCTGGACAGCCAGGTCCTGGACTGCTCTGAGGACACTGCTGGGCCCAAGAGTGACTTAGGGTTCCTTGTGCTGCATCTCTGTGGCTCCTCAGCCTGTCCTGCCTCTGCCCACCCTCTGCCCGGCTGCTGGGTGCCCCTCCCTCCCAGCAGGGCTGCCTGAGAGCACTGATCTCCTCTCTCCCCTTTGAAACCCGGCAGTAAAGTTTCCCGAGTCCAAGTTCTATGTGGACCCCCACACATACGAGGACCCCTGCCAAGCCGTGCATGAGTTCACCCGTGAAATAGAGGCCTCCCGGATCAAGATCGAGAAGGTCATTGGGTCTGGTGAGTGCCGGGGCCCAGCTGCCTCTTTGCATCGTGTCTGCTCGGGGAAATCCATGATCTGAGGCTGTGCTGTGCCCCTGGCCCGCTGGGATCGGAGCAGAGCTCAGCAGGGCTTCATCTGCTCCTTATCCTTGTGAGATCAAAACTATGGATGGAGTGGGGCTCTGGGAGTGTGAAATAAACCTTTTGGAGCAGCCTGGTGCAGGGGGTTGCTCGTCAGCAGATGTGGCACAGGTGGCTCAGGCTGACACAGCAGATGGCTCAGCCTGTCCCCATGGGTGCCCCGACATGCACCCTCGAAAAAACTTGGGGTGACAAGATGCAAATGAAATTGCAAGTGAAATGGTAAATTTTCAGAACAAAAGGGAATTTTGCATAGGAACAGGGGCTCTCCGGAAAGCATAGTGCAGAGATGGAGTTGGAACTTCACTAGCAGCACCCCAAGGGCTTAACCCAGAGGAATGATGAGGGTCGTCCTTGCTGCTCTGAGACTCTCAAATTTGTTCATTAAAAGCAATAAAGCAAGTGCCACTGTAATCACTGCTCTTGGCCCATCGCCTTCAGCGAAAGGCACCAGAGGGAGGTGGTTTCTGATGTTCCCATCCTTCCTGCACTGAAAGCCAGAGCTGGACAATCCTGTCAGAGGATTGAATCCTGGAGGGGTTGGAGGGGATTGAAATTCAGGCTGAAGCGCAGAGGGGCTGGGGCGTGCGGTGAGTATGCTGCAGACTGCATGATCCGTGTTGTTGATGGGTGAGCACAGGAAGCTGAGGAGCTCTCCATGCCCTCACCTTCCCTTGCCTTGCAGGGGAGTCTGGAGAGGTGTGTTACGGCCGCCTGAAGCTGCCAGGGAAGAGGGAGATTCCTGTGGCCATCAAGGCCCTGAAGGCTGGCTACACGGAGAAGCAGAGGCGGGACTTCCTGAGCGAGGCCAGCATCATGGCACAGTTTGACCACCCCAACGTCATCCACCTGGAGGGGGTGGTCACCAGGAGTATGTGGCTGGCAGGGAAGGGAGTGTATGGCAGGGCAGAGTTGGGATGTATCCCCCTGGGGGCAGCCTGGGAGATGGATGTCCGGGCTCACTTTGGATGCACTCCATCCTTCACTGCCCCAGTGACTTTTCAGATTTGTGAATTTGCCTGGGACAGCCACCCCATTGCCTTCTCTTCCAGGACAAACTTCCCTGTGGCAGATCCACAGCTTGCTCTGCAGTGTGCTCCAGGTTGTTGTTGGTCTGGGAGATGTCCTACTCAAAGACATTTATTTTAAAGGCTGCCTGCATTGAATCATAATTTGAAGTCTTCCTCCAAAAAGGCACATTCCGATGCAAAGCCCTACACTAATGGCATGCAAATTTCAGCAGGGCAACGAAGCTGACCCAGCCACATCAATAGCACCTGGAGGGAGGGGTACCAGTCTGGTTATTGCCACATCCCCACTGTTGGGCCAGTCCTGCCCAGTGCAGGGGTCACACCACTCTGAGGGGCTGCAGGAGACCCTCAGGCTTGGATTTATGGTTCCCTCAGTAAAAACCTGGCACTGGGCTTCCTGAAGGAAGGTGACTTCTCTGCTAATTTGACCTCCCTTGTCTTCTGCAGGCAAATTGGTAATGATTGTTACTGAATACATGGAGAATGGCTCGCTAGACACCTTCCTCAGGGTAAGGAGTGGGCTTGTATTTTCATTCGCTGCACATCCCCTGGGGCTGGTTCCTGCTCCTCAGCCTCACAGCCACTGAAACCCCTGTGTTAGAGAGAGCTGTGGGTGCTGGGCTCTCACTTCTCCAGCAGACACAGGCTCCAGGCATCACGTCTGGCTCCTTGAAGTGGCACTGCAAAGGCAGGGACAACTGCCCGAGCACATCTTGGGGGCACTGAGAGGGCAGGAAGTGGGCAGGGGGGCAAGGCACTGGGAGTAGGCACAGAGTCGGTACTAAGCCAAAGATGAGAGGCACTGGGAGAGCTGGTTGAACGGCAGGAGCACCAACAGGACACTGGTGAGCACCACAAATGAACTTTGGGTTGTTTCCTCTCCAGAAACACGACGGGCAGTTCACCATCATCCAGCTGGTGGGGATGCTGCGGGGCATCGGGGCGGGCATGAGGTACCTGTCTGACCTGGGCTACGTGCACCGGGACCTGGCCGCCCGCAACATCCTGGTCAACAGCAACCTGGTGTGCAAGGTGTCCGACTTCGGCCTCTCGCGCATCCTGGAGGATGACCCCGATGCTGCGTACACCACCACGGTGGGTGCTCCCAGTGCTGCTCCCTACTGTTGGCTGTTGCCCCAGGCCACTGACACATGGAAAAGTCAGAGACTCCCAAGTTCAAATAGGTAGGGTAGGAATAGTGATGTCACCTCACTGCTGATATCTGGGCCAAGAGCTCGAACCCAAAGAGCTCCTGAGCCTTAATGCATTGTCCTTCGCACAGAGACACCCCAGAACGGAGTGTGCAGTGAGCAAGGAGCAGCAGGATGGGAGGGCAGGGAGCTATCACACATGCCCACCCAACTGCTCCCATGGGCGTGTGTAGCCCACGTGTCCCCATGGGAGTCCTTCCCTAGGCTGTGGAGCTCCATCCACTCCTCAGTTGTCCTAGAGCCATCAGTCCATAGGTGGATGTTGTGGTCCACCCTTCAGCATTGTGGCCACACACTCTGTTTTTTCCATGTGACTCTGCCTCATTCATGGATGTGGAAAAGGTGGGAATTGAGTTTGCAACCTGTGTTTTTGTTTCATGCAGGACACTTTCATCTGTGAAGCCATGTTGAGATTTTTCTGGCCAACCTGGCAGCTCTGGAGCTTGATGTGCTCCTACATGGGAGGTCATCAGAAGAAAAACAAAACACATTTTCATGAAATACATAGAATATGCTAAATAAAATTAGCTCTTTTTGCTCTTCTCTGGCCATGAAAAGAATTAGTGTGCTCCCCTGGCACACCTCTGGTGGACAGACTGCTCCTGATGGAGGCCAGTTTGGAGCTGTAGTTGAGAAGTCTGAGCATCATTTCTCTGAAGGGCCAAGACTAGAGAAGCAGAAAGAGCTTTGGCTTCTTTTGGGGTAGTTCATGGCCATGCAGAGCATGTCCCAGAACAGCTGCAGCTATGAGGGAGGAGTGCACAGTGGCCCAGACAGAACTTGGCCTTTATGCTCTTTGCTTGGCTTCAGCCAAGTGGAGAAGCTGAGCCGGAGGGGCTCTGTGTGTGTGTCTATGCATTCATCTGCTCCCTCTATACCAGAGAAACAGCATGGCATTCCAGATAATTTAACTCTGGGGAAGGTACCTGCTGCTTGGTTTCTGCTGCTTTGAGGTACCTTGGTGCAGTGAACCCCACCAGGGCTGGTTGCTCTGGAGGAGGACTGGATCGTGCACAGTGTGGCTAGGGCTGAACCACAAGGATGCAGAGTGAGGATCTCTGGTGAGGTCTCAGTCAGGGTACTCTGCAAAGGAGGTTGCATTTGTGCTCAGAAACTTGTGTTCCTCCTGTGTTGTCTTCAACGTGCTCAGGAGATTGCTTCCCCAGAGCGACTGTCCCAAAGGACGTGTTCATCTTCAATCCTTATCAAGGCATGTGCCAGAGCAGGCAGGACTCGGCTGGGTGGAGGCAACTCTCCCTATACAGGTATCCCTGAAAGACATTCCCAGCTACACCAATCCTGCCCCAGATGCTCTGGGAAGCCAACCCAATGTTCCCTACACCACAACTTTCCTCTTCAAATAGCTGGCAACCACATTTCCAGCTTAAATGCATTCTTAGTCCATATATTGCTGATTTTTGTCAGCATGGTGTTTTAATTGAATGCATCCTCCTTTTCAGTCCTTGCCTGTTGAAGCAGTGAAGGACAGGGAGCACATCCCATCACTCTCCCTGTCTGCTCAAGTCAGGCTCTCTGCTTGCACCCAGGGTCAGCTCTGTGCTTGTGTGCTCTGGTAGCCCTGGGGTCCTCTTCATCACTTTGAGTTCCTTGTCTCTTGAGCGCTGGGGGACCAAATTGTGCATGAAGACCTTGTAAAAGAGCACAGTGTTCTCCTTGCTCTGCTGGAAACACCTTGAAGTTGTCCTTCACATGCACCTCTGGGCTTATCGTGTGCAGATTGCCTCTTCAGCCCTTCCCAGGAGATGCCACCCCAGCTTATCACTTGTCCAAGAGCTGTCCCAGCTGCAGAGCTCGGGATGCTGAGCCCTGCCTGCTTTGAGCCTCCACTCTCGCTCACTTTTCCAGGGGGGGAAGATCCCCATCCGCTGGACGGCTCCTGAGGCCATCGCGTACCGCAAGTTCTCCTCGGCCAGTGACGTGTGGAGCTACGGAATCGTCATGTGGGAGGTGCTGGCCTACGGCGAGCGGCCCTACTGGAACATGACCAACCGGGACGTGAGTGGTGCCAGACCTGCGCCTCCTCCTACCCTGCCCAGGCCAGCCTGGCAGGGGGCTGGGAACAGGGGCCCAAGGATCAGCGCTTGCCTCTCCTCACATCCCCCAGGGCTGTGCACAGGGTGCTTGTCCCCTCTGTGGGGACAGCAGTCTGTCCCTGCCCTGCACAGCCTTTGCCTTCACAGTACAGTGGCTCTGGGGACTGACCAGAGCTCATATATTGACCGACCTGCTGGTCCTTGTCAATCCTGCCCCATTCCTGGGGACACCGCTGTGAATGCAGGCAGGGAGGTCACTGCCACGCTGGCTGTCCCCAATCCTGCCCCGTTCCTGGGGACACCGCTGTGAATGCAGGCAGAGAGGTCACTGCCATGCTGGCTGTCCCCAGCCCTGCCTTTCTGCTGGCTGGAGAGATTCTGCACATGTTGTGCCACCTTTCCCAGTCCCTGGAAGGGCTCAGGGCTTCCCTAGGACCACTGCAGCCCCACTGCACCAGCCTGCCAGTCCCCGTGCTGAGTGTGCATCCCTTCCACCGCCCAGGTGAGGCTGCTGAGAGCCTCAGGCTGGCACCGCCCAGCTGCAGGCTTTCGGCTTGTCTGAGTTGTGTGGAGCCACTCTCACCTCAACAGTAGCATCAAATCTAAAGGGAAATGTAGGTTATAACCCTGACCATAACCTGAGGGCAATATTTTCAAAAGGAGGCAGTAAAGTGAGTGTTTTGGCTCTGCAGAACCACAGGACTCTTTTTTTACCTATGAATACTATAAATCTCTCCCTGCTCTGGGAGTCCCCTCTCTTTCTAGGTTTTTTTTTTTTGTTTTGTGGTGGCTTTGGGGGCAGCAGGGCATTAATGCAGTGGCTTACACTACCTTCTCCACACAATTCCTTCAAGTAGGTTTCCCTCCTGCCATGCTGAGTGGTGCCAAGCCCTGGCTGTAGGACAGCTGACTGTGAGTGCAGCCCTCATGGCTTGTCTGGCGGAGAGAAGCTGCAATATTTTAGGCCACTGGACTACTAAATAACTCTGCTGTCATAGCAGTGATCTCCTGTACGTGTGTAGTGTCCAGCCTGCTGCCAGCTCTGCACAGAGCCCGCGAGCAGCCATTCACCTGTGGTTTAGCCCTGAGCTTGTGCACAGCCCTCTGCTCCCCATCCTGCTGCCCCAGCTGCTCTCATGGCCCTTCCCCTCGGCGCCTGGGAGCAGGGTGGGAGTGCAGCTCCACTGTGGCTTGTGGCTTCCTTCCAGGTCATTAACTCTGTGGAGGAAGGCTACCGCCTGCCCGCGCCCATGGGCTGCCCCAGCACCCTGCACCAGCTCATGCTGGACTGCTGGCAGAAGGAGCGCAGCGAGAGGCCGCGCTTCTCACAGATCGTCGGCATCCTGGACAAGCTGATCCGCAACCCTGAGCACCTCAAGTGCATGGGCACCGTCAACAGGTGGGGCTCCCTGACGCCTGGCTGAGCAGGGGCTGATGTCTGATGCTGGGGAGAGCATGGGGGTTGCAGGAATAAGGGATATTTCTGACTGGCTGCGCTTGGGACCATGGACACGCACAGGGCCCGTGGGCACAGGTTGTGGTGGGCGGTGAGGAACTTCCTGCACTTCACCACCATGCTCCCACCATGGCATCCCCATGCCAAGGCCAAGGAAGTGCAGCAGTGCCCATGCAGCAGCATCCCTGCCTTTACCTGCCTGCAGGGTCTCTCTCTGTCCTGCTCTGCAGGACCTGCAGGGTCACAGCTCTGTGCCCAGGTGGGCGAGAGGCCAATGGCATCTGGCCTGGATCAGGAATAGTGTGGCCAGCAGGACCAGACAGTGATTGTCCCCCTGTGCCGGGCACTGGTGAGGCCCACCTCAAATCCTAGGGTCAGTTCTGGGCTCCTCATGACAAGACAGAACTGGAGGGGCTGGAATGTGTCCAGAGGAGGAAACAGAGCTGGGGAAGGCTCTGAAGCACCAGGAGCAGCTGAGGGAGCTGGGAAAGGGCTCAGCCTGGAGAAAAGGAGGCTCAGGGGGACCTTCTGGCTCTGCACAACTCCTGACAGGAGGGGACAGCCGGAGGGGTCGGGCTCTGCTCCCAGAGAACAAGGGAGAGGACAAGGGGAAATGGCCTCATGTTGTGCCAGGAGAGGTTTAGGTTTGATATTAGGGCAAAGCTTTTCATGAGAAGGGTGGTCAGGCCCTGGCACAAGCTGCCCAGGACAGGGGTGAAGTCACTGGAGGGAATGGAAAGATGTGTGGATGTGGCACATGGGGACATGGTTTAGTGGTGGCCCTGGCAGTGCTGAGTTAGCAGTTGAAGTTGATGATCATAGAGGGCTTTTCCAACCTTAAAATTTCCCTGGTTCTATAGGTGCATTCAGGTGGCCCTCACAGCCTGGTCACCTCAGACCGACATTTCGGTCTAAGCCCTTCTGTCCTGCCCCCAGGTTCACCCAGACACGCTTGGACAGGGGTCTGCTCGACCTGACCAGCTGCTTGACTGTGGAGGACTGGCTGGACTCCATCCGACTGGGGCACTACCGGGACAACTTCGCCATGGCCGGCTACTCCTCCCTGGGCATGGTGATGCGCATGAACATCGAGTGAGTGTCCCTCCACCAACCCACTAGCCCCAAACGGTGACCGTTCTGCTTCAGCTGGCTTGTTCTAGTCGGTCTCTGGTGCCAGAGACACATCCCTGGGGAAACAGTGTTGAGACCTGGGACAACATCCAATGTCCCTCCACTGAGCTTTGAGGGAAGGTGTGGGAGTTGTACTGAGGCTGTGAGCACTGTCACTTCCAGTGCTCTGTGGTGGCTCTCCAAGGTCACCATAGGCCCACAGGAGGTAATTCAGGTTGCAAGGGTTCCAGGAGGTCACCTAACCCAACCTCATGGCCACAGCAGTGTCAGGCAGGAGGTTGCTGTCTCGCTGTGCTTCTCATGTTTGTTTCCCCTGCAAAAAGCCATTTCTGGAGCAGAGTGTGGCTGTGTCACCCTGCACAGCTTCTCTGGGATCATTGGGAAACAATTGGAGATGGGGGTCACCTTGGAGCTTTGTCAGAGCCCCGTGCACAGGACGGGGCCCCTGCTCAGTGCAGCCGTCAGGGAGGCACCGCTGCAAGGTCATTAACAAATTAACACAGGGCTTAAGCAAGGAGAGCTGGAGAAGATGTGTCTCACCACCCTCCTGCTGTAAGGGACTTGATCTTCCCCCTGTCTAGGCAGTTTCCAACGTGGAGCATCCAAGCAGTACCCAAGAAGGCAACTATACCTGCTCCTGCCCCTATACCTGCTTACATCGTGCATCCCTTGATGTCACCAGTAGTGACAGGGCTGGCAACAACCTCTTCTGCCTCCAAGGAGCCCTGTTCCTTGTCCAAAGGCATGGAGCTCCTGGACAGTGGCAGTGAAAGGGAAGACAGAGAGACACAGACAGAGGGTTGTTGTGTGCATCGATTGGGGGCTGTACACGGGACCTTTGCTCTGGGATTGAGCTGATAGTGATCCTTGTTTCTCATGCACATCAGATAATCTTTTGAATGGGGAAGGCTCATCATCCATCCATCTTTCTGACTGGGTTATCTGAGGGCATCTCGCTAAAACTGAATCCAATTTCAGAGCATCGATCTTGTCACCTCCCAGCCTGTCAGGAGTGATTCTGCTCCTGCTCCACGTGGGGCTGTCACAGTGGCCTTGTCAGGAGATGTGCCCAAGGAATAGCAGCCTCTCTGTCCCTGGGAGGATGCCCACGGACCCTCGGCAGGACCAGCCTTGTGCTGATGGGCATTGAAGAGCCAGGCACAGGTCCATGGGGTGCCGCTGTCTCCCTGGGGCCTGGCACATCTGGCTTTGTCTGACAGTGTCTTTGTTCTCAGGGACGTTCGGAGTCTGGGCATCACCATGATGGGCCACCAGAAGAAGATCTTGAGCAGCATCCAGGCCATGAGATCCCAGCTGCTGAACACAAATGGCCCCAGGAGGCACCTCTGATCACAAGCTCTGCAGACCCACATCGGGCATTCCTTAACACTTACCCTGGCAAAGGGGCAGCAGGGTGGTGAGCAGGAACAGGGGCACCTGGAGCTGGACCCCTGCCAGCATCTCTTTGATTTCAGTGTCGGTGGAAATGTGCCATTCCAGATACCTCGGTGGTCCTGCTGCCTCCTTCTCCCACCCGAAGGGGGGAGCAGCCTTCCAAGCGGGCTAGGGACACGTCATGCCTCTGCTATTTCCCTGGGGGACTGGGGGTCTCCACACAACTATGCAGGACAGGAGGCACCCCCTTCAACCAGCAGGATGGCCCAGCTGCTCCTGCAGGTGGGAGGGGTATCACACATCAGCAATAACCAGGAGCAGTTGGACTGGGCTTGCCGTGGCACACAGCTCCTTTGGATCAGGCAGCTGAGGAGTTCCTTGGATCTCTGAACTCTCCACAGGCTGCACACAGCAGAGACAGCCCTGCTTCCAGTACCTCCCAGCGTACTCCAGCCTGCACCTCCTGAACTGCACCAGCCTGAAGGTGAATTCATGGCCCACCTCTACCAAGAGCAGGAGGGCAGGGGACAGAGTACAAAGTGGCAGTGCCAGGAGCAGCCAGCTCTGCCTTCAGACCACACTTCCCAGCTTGGAGGAGAGTTTTCCAGGGCCTTCTCCCTGGAGCCTCAAGAAGCTCTGGGGTGCTGCAGGACACTCTCCACCTCTTCAACCCACCAGCACTACTCCCCAGAACCAGCACAGCCCTCCAGGGCAGTCCAGGCACATTTTCTAGGGCCACAAGCTCAGGTTTCTCTGCCAGCAGAAAAATCCTGGCCTCACCCAGAACAGAGAGGAATGGGAGAGTGTGCTCCCATCTCACATGATGGAGGGACAGAGAAACAACTCTTCTTTGCTCTTATATTGTCCTAGAGAAACCCAAGAGCTGTGCCATCAGGTGGCTGCCTGTGCCAGAGATGCTGGGTCACCTGCACAGGAGGGGTCCTGACAGCATTTCCAGCTGCAATCACAGCGTCCCGTGGCTGGAGACAGGGGCTCTGGGCACAGAGGATCTCACGGGAGGTGACCCCAGTGTCTGAGAGGGTGGTCTGTCCTCCACAGGAGCACCTCTCTGAGTGAACTTGCCTGGTGCTGAGCAGTGGCCCCCAAAGATGTGTGGGGCTAGTCCAAGAGGCTGAGCTGGGTGCAGAGGTGCAGATGAATTGGGGAGCGGGGCAGGCTGTGGGCCGGGATAGTTTCCTTTTGGTGTAAATACAATTTTCTATGGGTTTGGGAACTGTTTTACTGAAATAGGATGTTAAGTACACAAAATGGTCTCAAAGCACAGAAGCCTCAGTCACGGGGCTGAACTCACTGCAAAAAAAAGTCTGCTGGGAGCGTGGCTGGGGTGGGGGCAGCAGGAGGGGAGAGGAGCTGGAGAGGAGCCACGCTCCCTGCCAGGCTCAGCCTGGCCCACAGCACCCTGTCCTTTGCACAGGCACAGCACACCCAGCATCACTGCAACGCGGGCACCGGTGGCACCTGGCTTGAGGGCTGCTCCTGCCAGGCCTGCTAGGGCACAGGGGGGGTGGGGGGTGGGTTAAAGCCATTTCTCAGCTGCAATAATCTCGGCTAAACCGGCCTTTCCAGGGCTGGCTTGGCTTTCCATGCAGGGCACTTGCGTCCTGATGGATTCTCTGACTATGGCGGGCACTTTACTTCTTCCTATGGAAGCTTTTTGTAAGGGGGACAGATGCAATGTGTTGTTTCATTTGTATTGCACCCTGCATCCTGCACTCAGCCCTGGCACACTACTCCCCGCAGCCAGCGCGTGACGGAGCTCACCCAAGCTCTGCAGCACAGGGGGCTGGGTGCTGGCCCTGTCCTCCCTTCCCAACATTTGGGACTCCGTCATGGACACGCTGGTGAGAGCAGAGGTCAGACCAGTGCCACACCTGTGTCCTTGGGGTTTGCTGGGCAAGCCCAGTCAGGTGGGCTGCAGGATCTGAGGCTGGGAGCTGCCAGATGGCCCCTTTCCAGGTGGTTCAGGAGTCAGATCCTGCAGCCTGGGGGCACTGGGCTGCTCCTGGCTGCGGGGATGGTGGGGCAGGGTTTGCCTTTTATGTTCAGAGTGTGCACTTCCCCCTGGACAATAAAAATCCCTCTTCCCGTGATCCATCTCCTTGCCTGTTATTGTCACTGGGGTGCACAGAGCTGCCACCACTTGCAGTGAGGCTAGGGGATGCCCCAGCCGTTTCAGGGGGCCAGCACTGGGATGCTGAGCTAGCCACCACCTCCCGTGCTCTAGAAAGCCTCCCACACGTGAAGGATGCTTCCTTGCAAAGCAGCGGTATCCATGGGATGGGCCCCTGGGGACAGGGAAGAGCCAATGGGATGTTTGTAGGCTCCCAGGGTGCTGTGGGCTGGGAGAGGATTCCCCAAAGGCACCGAGTCATTGCTATGTAGGAGCATCTCATGCAGGATGTGATGCAAGCACAGGATATCTTGTGTACAAAGGCTCCTCTGAACCTCAGGGGTCTATTGCAGGTTTTCCCAGACCCAGGCTCACCTTCTGGAAATGCAAGATTTTTTTAAAAAAAGAAAAATAACACCAAAACCCCAAACCAATAAAATCTCAGCCCTCATCCCCTGAAGTCTGAGCTCAAGTATGTTATAGGTGGGCTTGTAAAACTCTTCCTGCAGGTCTTTAGCTGTGTTTCAGCTGCCCTTCAGTGAAGGATTTTCCAGCAAATGAACAGCAGGACAAAGAAAACACCACTTTCAGGAAATGCGCTACAAAAGCAAAAGGGCCCCACAGCACAGGGTGGGGTTGGCTCTAAAGCTGTCACTGCCTGCTGGCATGCTCCCAGCCTGTGCCACCCTGCAAGGATGGAGGTGACCATTCACAGGCCCCAGCCCTGCTGCCCATCCTGTCTGGGAGGAAAGGCCAGCCCGGGTGCCCAGGGCTCTGTCCCAGCCCAGCCTGCCTGCACACTGCCAGGTTATCCTGCCAGCCCATCCAGAGCTTCCTTCCTCACAGTCCCCCAGCCCACTGCTCTCTCCTGGCCCCCAGGCTGGACAAGCTGCTCCTGGGCAGTGTCCCTTCTGCTGAGGGTTGAGCTTACAAGTCCTGTGCTCTGCATTCCCCTTCACCTACCCCATTTTGGTACTTACATTTCCCATCACAAGAACACTGACCCTCTCCCAGACCCTTTTCCTTTATGCAGAGAAGCTGTGGCTGCCCCTAGATCCCTGGAAGTGTCCAAGGCCAGGCTGGATGGGGCTTGGAGCAACCTGGGAGAGTGGAAGGTGTCCCTGCCCATGGCAGGGGTGGGCAAAGAGATGGGCTTTAAGGTCCTTTCCAACCCAAACCATTCTGTGATAAATATGGTTGGAAAGGAATTTCTGAAGGTCACCAGTGCACACACCTGTGCAGGTTCTGCTCAGACCCTCATCACATCACACAGGGACAGCAACCACATCATGCATTGCTCATGGTCTGGTGCCGGTGCTGGGCACAATGGGACAGCCTGGGCACACTGGGACCTGTCACTGTTCACTGAGGACACACATTTCACCAGTTTATTTCAGTCATTGATAAAGCAAATATCCACATTGTGCAAAATATACAAGGTTTTTTTCTATTTCTCAGACTCAAACATTTGGAAGCATGGATGATGCTGGTGCCTGGCTCCTTCCCTGGGCAGGGACAGGGGCAGGGGCAGGGGCAGGGACAGGGACAGGGGCAGGGACAGGGACAGGGACAGGGGCACTCAGCCACACTGCTGTGCATTGCTCTGTGTGGGGAGGGGCCCACTGCCACCACAGCACCACTTTATCAAAGCCTCTGAGCACCACACCCAGGGCATCACCCTGCTCACAGCCCCGGGAAGATGAGGCCTCAAAAATTACAGCTGAGTCGTTTTTACGGAAGTTGTCATGGAATTACAGCCCTGGCAAAGGCCATCATTGGGGACACCGATCCAGGACACAGAGCTGTGTTTTCAGACCTCCTGCACTCCCTCAGGGGGTGTCCCATCTGGCCAGGTGGGGCCAGGGTTGGCACCCAGGGATCCTGATGGCTGAGAGGAACTGGCTCAGCAGGAAAACCCCTAGGGAAGAGGATCTTGGGGATGGGGCTGGTCAAGAGGCGAACTATTCCATCCCAGGAGAGGTGATGGACACCCTGGTTCATACATGTCAGCAAATAAACCCTTTCCCGTACCAAAAGAGCCCTCAGGATTTTCACACCTTCTTAAATGTCCCCCAAGAGACTTTTATGCCATCTTGCACCACTGGGAGCTGGTCTTTCCCTAGTAAAACAGCTTTTCTTTTCTACTCACACCCAGCATTACCCCAGGCTTCCAGTAACTCATCTTGGAAGCATTTCCTTTGCAGCTGCCCGGGCCCAATTTGGCTGTGTCATTAGGCAGTGAGGCTCTGCGAGCTCTGTGTGCCTGGAGGTGGCAGTCTGGACCTGCGGAGCACCTGCAGAGCCCTGCGTGGAGCCGTCGCCTGCCTCTCCCCCACACCCTGGCGGTGCCAGCTCTGCGCAGGTTTGTAGGGGTCAGATGCATTCCGGGGCTGGCGGGAACAGATGGTGAACTCGGCTTCGGATTTCCTGATATGATTCCTGTCTGATCACATACCAGCTTAGTCTGCCAAGGAAGGCTGTATTCCCAAACCACCTTCTCTCCCTGCTTTTAGCACAGTCGTTTAGCATCATGTCCAAGTAAATTACTCAGGATAATCTGATGTAAAAAAGAAATATCAGCCCCTGCTGCTGCTTTAACCCTTGGAAGAATTATGGGTTAAGCGTTGCATGGGTTTTGAAGTGTCCCATAGGTCATGTCAAGGATTGAGATAACAGCACAGTACATCCCAGGATGACAGAAGTGCTCACTCTGCCACCAGGCCAGGCCAACATCTCCCCACCTCAAACAAGCCAGGCTCAGGGACGGATGAGCCAGGACTGCAGCAACCCTGACTTCTGCTGCAGGGCTGGGAATACGTGGCAGGACTCCGAGCAGAAAGGCAGGTCACACATTAGGAGGGCTCCCTTGGAGCTGTCACACCCTGTGTGAAAGCAATGGCATTCCTCCCCTGCCTGTGAAGGAGACTTCCTCTCTCCTTTGGATGTAAAGCTGGACTGAGCAGCCTGACTTACCCTCCAGGCACATGATGTGCATCTTGGGCAGTCCCACTAGTCCATGGGATGCATCCTGAACGGTCTCACTCAGAGGTGAGTGCCAGGGACAACCTGACAGCCCAGCTCCCCAGGGACCTGTGTCCCACCCCCAGGACCAGAGCTCCACCCCCAGGACCTGTGTCCCAGCCCCCGGGGCCTGGGATGGGAGGCTTTGCTGTGCATGTGAGCAGGATCCTTACCTGTGCACCCTCAGCAGTTTGTGGGGCCCTCATCCAGAAACCTCTTCCAAACAGGCTGTCAAAAATCCCCAATATCCAGTGAAACAGCAAAGCCTCTTAAATGTCCTGGGTGCGAACTCCTGGCAGTTGTGTTTTGGCAAATTCCAGTGCACGGTTACATCTCCTGCTGACGATGGTCCTTCCAGAAGGGAATTGCAGACAATCTACAAGTACCATAAAAGTTTCTGGATGCAAAGGTGGAAGTATTTCCCTACACGGCATCCTGCTTATTCCAGGAAGTAGAAAAACAACAACAATAACAACAACAACAAGGCAAGAATTTGTTTACTGAGTTAAAAGGACTAAGGGGTTGCACACCACATGGGAAACTTGTGAAAAGGGTAAAGGCTTTGGAACTTGTTGATCTCAAATCCCAACCAGGACAAGTTATGTTCATTTTTCTAATGCTGAAAGAAGGTGAAATTGTTCCCTGCACTTACTGGCATCTGCCTGACCCCAGATCAGTAATCTTTTACTCTTAAAGATTTCTTATTACTCATCATATGTCTCATTTCTTCCCTGCCTTCCAAATTTCCTCTCACAAAGTTGTCCTGAAAAGTGGCCCTTGCAGGGAGTGGGACAGAGGGGGCTGGGGGGTGGCACTGAGCAGCTAACAAACATGTCCTTCCCAAGCACGGAATGGGGCAGAGGATGGATGAGTCAAGGACCCAAAGGAATGGCAGGAAGATGTGTCAGGGGAGGTTTAGGCTGGATTTCAGGAAAAGATTCTTCCCCCAGAGGGTGCTGGGCACTGCCCAGGCTCCCCAGGGAATGGGCACAGCCCCAAGGCTGCCACAGCTCCAGGAGTGTTTGGACAATGCTCTCAGGCACAGGGTGGGATTGTTGGGGTGTCTGTGCAGGGTCAGCAGCTGGAGTGGATGATCTTTGAGTCACTCCCAACTGAGGATATTCCACAATGCTGTGGTTCCATGATTTTAAGAAGAAGAGGTGAGGGATGTGGTGCAGGCCATGGGAGGCAGTGGTCTTTGTGCCTGGACAGGAGCTGAGGGAACACAGCAGGACAGAGACACTTAGGGTGGATGTGACTGATGGGACATGAGCTTGGGGACTAATGGCCATGTCCCAAAGTCCCCAGGTGTTCACCAGGTGAGCTCACACCTCAGTGCAGAGGTACTGAGGTAGAAAGGCAGGAGATGACAGAGGGGCAGGAGATGATAGAGGGGCAGGAGATGATAGAGGGGCAGGAGATGATAGAGGGGCAGGAGATGACACAGAGGCAGGAGATGACAGAGGCAGGAGCAGCAGGATTACGCTCCCTGCCCAGCAGGACTGACCACATCTCTCATGGACACGCAGCAGGAACGTGTGAAACCCCATTTAACGGCCAGGTCCTGTAAACCTGTTATCAAAAGATGAGGTTCTTCATTACAATTCCTTTATTTCTCTCACATTCAGAGCTGCCAGAGAAGGGTCAGCAGCACTTATGAAATTTTCAATTCTCGCAGGTTTTGAATTTACATGTTTTTTCTGTGTCTGAGCTGGAAGAAGATTATGAATAAAAGATTAAAATTGGAGGTCTCCAATCATTTAAGAGCAATGCAATGAGCATTTATTCCAGGAACAAGCAGGAGCCAAACTGTGTGCATACCAAAAATTAGCAGCAAACTTCAATCAGGGCCCAAACAAAAGGCTGTGCTCTTTGATGTGGCACTGCTGGGGCGTGGGGAGGGTTGAACCCGGGCACCTGGAAATCTCTGGGCTCTGCAGGGTCTCAGGAGAAGAGCAGCAGCCTCCTTGACTCCAGAAACTTCAGAGGAGTCCGCTGGCTCCATTGCTGCAGTTCCAGCTCTGAGAGGAGTGAATGTCGCACGGGAGAACCTTGCTCAGGGCATGGAGCTCTTCAGGACAGACGGAGGGATGGGTGGTGGGGAAAGGAAGGTGGCTAGGACAGATTTGGGTGAAATAGGATGTGGCTGAGAGACTTGGGAAGAGCTGAGGCAGGAGGAGGAATTGGAGATGAGGAGCACAGGGAAGTCAAGGTAGGCCTGAGTGGGGCAGTCGCTGAAATAAGAGCTCAGAGCAAGCTGTGCCTGGCGTGGAAAAGAGCTTTTCATAACTAGAGGCAAAGGTTTATTGAGCACAGGCTTTGCAAAGGAAACAAAAGCTGCAGGGAAATCTTTGGTTCTTCTGCTCAGAGAGATGAAAACAGGATGGGACTTGCTGGTGTGTGTCCCCTTCTCTGGCCATGGGCACATTTCTGTGCATATTCTCATCATGCAAAAAGCCCACCCCTTGCTCCTGTCAATACCTGATCTTCCTGCCTGAATCCTTGCTTTTCCAGACCCTTTCACTTCAGTTCATTTCAATGCTCTGAAACTTCAGGGAGTAGGCACAGACATGGTTTGTGGTTCCCAGCGCAGCCCCTCCCAGGCTTTGTTGGGATAAGGGGTGACCCCTGAGGGGAAGAGTGAGTCTCCTCAGGGCTGCTCCTGCTTCTGTTTCCCAGTGCTTTCCGAGTCCTGCTCTCGTGCCTGAGCCAGAAGCTCAGCTCTCACCCCGCCATAGCACAGCTCCTCTGCCTGTGCTGTGTCTGTCACACACACCCGTGCTGGCAGTGGGCTGGGATTACCTGTTCAGAGCCCCGGGGGCTGGGGCTGGCAGTGGGCAGGCAGCAGAAGAGTCTGTAACCAGGAGAGGCTGGCAGGAGTCCAGCCATGCTCAGCCAGGACATGCCACATCCCTGGGTGGGACACACAGTGCTACAGGACAGCCTGACCTGTGCCAAGTGACAGCGACACCATGAACGTGATGCTGGACAGGAGAACCTCGAGGTCCCTTGCACCAGCCCTGCTCCATCCTATGAAATTTCCAGGCAGCGAAACACACTCCAAGCAACAGAACTCATTGATAAATGCTGCACATAAAGCACTCAAATGTTACCACTGTCAGGAAAATTAATCCACAAACGCCAGAGGTTTATGTCTGAAAAGGAGACAGAGAAGTCTTGTAACTTTATTCATGAATAAAGGGAGAGCTCATGAGCATTTCCCACGGGGTCTCTCAGATTGCTAGAGGATGCAGCCTCTTTTTATCCGAATTTCCCAGCTGCAGTTCCCTCTCCCTTTCCCCATAGGCTGAGGTACTCGAGAGGTACAGACTTCCCGGAACGCCTAAAGCAGACACAGTAATATACATTTCTCCTAACTGTAGACACCCTTAATGCAAATCCCCCCCTTTTCTTCTTTTTCTTATGTCTGTATTCCTGTAGTTTATTAACACAGTCTTGGGCAAATCAGTCACTGGAATTCCTATTGAAATCATTCCCATCGTTTCTTCTCTCTCAGTATCAGCCTTATCTTACCAGCAGTTTCTTTGTGAAGACATTCCTTATTCCTTTCCACACAGCCTTCTGAGACATTCCCACACCTTCCACCTCTTTCAGCAGCAAGGGCTCGGCACTGCAGCCGTGGGCAGTATCCCTCCCCCATCTGTCCCTGTTGTGCACCCCTGGAGCAGCCCTGGTTCCAGCTGGCTGTGGCAGGGCAGCAGCCCGAGGGGCTGGTGTGTATCCAGGCTGACAGGTGAGGCAGTGCCCCCGCACACAGGACAGTGGCAGCCTCAGCTGTGTGTACACATGGCCGGGAGAAGGCAGGGGACAGGGGCCTGGCACAGGACAGGGACCTGGCACGGCTCCCTGCGGGCACAGCTTTGCTTCCAGCTTGCAATGAGCCTCAAGATACTGTCCTGGGAGAAAGCGATGCCGAGACTTCTTGTGGCTCACCTGCTCTGGTTTCCATACCCTTCCTGCTCTCCTGAGGCTGTGTTCAGCTGCTCCCTGAAAGCCTCCCACCTCCTCCCCTTCACCTTCCTCACCACTGAGGGCAGGGGTGGGGAAACATCTGGGGTGGTCAGGGATTTCAAGGTACTCTGAGATAGGAAAAAGGGGGAATGGTTTTAAAGTTAAAGAGGGTGGGGTTAGGCAAAGTGCCCATTCCAGATAATGGGAATAAGGATGTTAGATATTCTGATAGATATTAGGATATTAGGACTACATATTGGGAATAAATCCTGTCTTGTGAGGGTGGGGAGCCCCTGGCACAGGTGCCCAGAGCAGCTGTGGCTGCCCCATCCCTGGAAGTGTCCAGGGCCAGGCTGGACAGGGCTTGGAGCAACCTGGGATAGCAGAAGGTGTCCCTGCCCATGGCAGGATCTCTCTCAGTCTCCGATTCTGTGAGTCCTGTTTCACCTCCCTGAGAGTGTCCTTTGAGCAAGGCAGTGCCCAAGGAGGACAGCTGTGACAGGGACAATACATTGCCTGCAAGAGGATGGCAGCACAGAGCTCTTTCCTGGGAAGAGCGGAGTTGCAGCACATTTGAAATTCCCTGCACATGTATTCAGGAGGGGGCCTGGGCTGGGGGGAGCGGGGTTTTGTTTTCTCTCTGCAGAGAGCCTGTCAGAGATGCCCACCTCTGGGAGGACAGGATGGACAGACAGACGTGGCTGGGCTGAGCAATGCTCGGGCTGTGCTGCTGGGAGCTGGGGGAGCTTTGACGAGCCCTCCAGCGCTGACAGCCGCCAGCTCCCTGCCTTTGCAGAGCTGTGCCTTCAGTCTGATCCTCTCCCCACAACTGACAGAATCTCATCCTCAGCTTTTATACATCCTCATTTCAGCAGCAAAGACCTGACACGGCTCCTTTGGAACAGGGATTGATCCTCTGGACAGAGCCCTCCCTGCCCGCCCTGCCCTTGCTGGGCATCCACAGGCTGCAGATCCTGTTCTGTCCCAGGCCTCCAGTGCAGGCTGGCAAAATCTTTATTCTCACAGCCAGTAACTGTGGGACATCTGAGTGTGGCCTTCCAGTGCTTAAAGCTGACCTAAAAAAAGAGGGAGATTAACTATTTACATGGGCAGAGAGTGACAGGAAAAAGCCGAATAACTTCAAACTGAGAGAGAGCAAGTTTAGATCGAATATTGGGAAGAAATTGTTCCCTGTGAGGGTGGGAAGGCCCTAGCACAGGTTGCCCAGGGAAGCTGTGGCTGCCCCATGTCTGGAAGAGTCCCAGGCCAGGTTGGACAGGGCTTGGAGGAACCTGGGATAGTGGAAGGTGTCCCTGCCCATGGCAGGGGGTGGGAATGGAATGAGTTTTAAGGTCCCTTCCAACCCATACGTTCCTGTGTTTCTGTGATTTGATGGGGAAGGTCTGTGCTGAGGAACAAGCCATTGGGATGAAAAGAAGCAGCTCAAGGATGAGCTGCACCAGGCCCAGTTCTCCACCAGCCTGGTGAAACAGTCTTGGGAAGACAAGAGGGTCTGTACCAGCTGCTCCTCTCTAGTCCTATACTGTTTGTTCTCAGTTTTCCAGTTCCACTGCCATGTTTATGTCCACATTCACTTTTTAAGCCTCTCTAAAATCCCAGGGCTTTGCAAGGGGTGTTGAGGGCTGGGGGGGCACCATGGAATTTAAGAGCAGTGGAAAGGGATCAACACAGGGATCACTTGTGGTACACAAGGCTGGCACCTGGGACAGGTTTTCAAGGGCCAGCATTACAGTTGGGGTGACATTCAGTTTTTTAAGAATGTTCAGTGTCCGTGGGAGGCCCCTGTGCTGATTGCCCACAGATATTGCTGTGGCTGTCTCTCACTGAGCCCATGTTTTCGTGTGGGCTTTGGAAGCCTGAGCGTAGGACATGAGAGCAGATGCATCAGACATGTCGTGAGTTTACACTTGATGGCGAGAGGAGGTAGGGAAGGCTCCATCTGGAGAGGCCATGCAGGAAATTGGTGGGATTTTTGTTTGTTTGCCCCAAATCCTTCTTTTCCCCGTTGTGGTTTCGGTATCTTCCCTTGGGGGCAGAGCTGGGGATGCAAACCTGCAGCTTGTGGGGCCAAGGCAGGTACACCCTGCCCTGGGTCACCTCCAGGAGGTTGGCTTTGCCCTCAAGTGACCCCCTTGCTGCTGCAGGTTACACACGGGGCTGTTGGTCCTCAGGTCAGCCCTCTCCCTGTGCACAGGTGGGATGCTGCCTTGCACCCAGACCTGTGGGAGGCCAAGAGTCTGGAGGGTTCCATCACCCTTTCAGCCACTATCCCTGAACATGTTAGCATCCTCTGTGGCCCTGGGAGGAGGGTGAAGGGTGCAGGGTGCCACAGCCTCACAGCAATCCCTGATGAGCCCCAGCCTAGGCAGCTGCTCCTGCCACTCCTTCCTTTTCTCTTTCCCTGTGGTGGCATCTCTCTGCTCGTGCACGGCTCCAGTAGCCCTCAGCCTGGATTAGCAAAGTTCCTGCTCCCCATCTTCTTGACATGGGACTGATCTGCTTTAGGAAGAAGGTGTCTTCCCTGCCAGTGACCCCTGGCTCCGCAGGAATGGGGGGAGCTGCCTGGGAATGCCCTTGGACCTCTTTATGTGATGCTGAACTGACTCACCAGTTTCAGATGGAAAGCTTTGGGAGCCCAGGAGGTCTGGCTGAAAGCAGGGTGCAGTCCCAGGGAAACAGCTGTGTTGTCCCCAGGTTTTTCAGTGGCACATCCCCGCACTCTGCTCCTGGAGCCTCCAGCACGGGCTGGGCAGCAGCAGGGAGCCGGGTCCCTCCTGGAGCACAGCCCCAGGGCTCAGGACACCTGGCTGGGCAGCAGCAGGGAGCCGGGTCCCTCCTGGAGCACAGCCCCAGGGCTCAGGACACCTGGCTGGTGGCCAAGACACGCTTCGGGGAAGGCAGGGCCCACCAGCTACCGCTGAGCTGCATGAGGATCTCTGCTGGCTTTTGTGCTCCTGAGAGAGGCTCGGAGGAGGGCTGGAAGCAAGGCAGGGAGGGAAGGGTGGTGGGGTGGATGGAATGTCCTGCAGACAGCCATGCATTGCTCTGAGCCAGCGCCAGGGATATTTCCACCAAAATCAGTTCCTACTCCATGCAGTCTCTGTGGCATCCCTGAGCCATGTGGAAGGATAAGACAGGACAAGAGGAAACAGCCTCAAGTTGGGCCAGGGAAGGTTTAGGTTGGACATTAGGAACAATTTCTTCACTGAAAGGGTCAAGCATTGGCACAGGCTGCCCAGGGCAGTGGTGGAGTCACCATCCTTGGAGGGATTTAAAAGATGTGTGAATGTGACACTTGGGGACATGGTTTAGCGGTGGAATTGGCAGTGCTGGGTTAATGGTTGGACTTAATGGTCTTAGAGGGCTTTTCCAACCTCAGTGATTCTGTGATTCTGTGAAAGGCTGAAGCAGAAAGTACTGCTGGGAGATGGAAATGTGGCGCAGGAAAGGGAAAGGCAGCAAGTTCTCCCAGTGACAGGCTCATTGGCTGCCACCAGCTGCTGTACTGGTCTGGGTATGCTGGGGAGGAGCACCAGGACTGGGCCCAGTGGAGCTAAAATGGGAGTTTCCTGTCTTGGTCCTCTGTGCCTTTTGTCAGAGCTCCAAGAGGAGTGGGGATGGCTCCCTGCCCATTTGTCCAGCTTCCAGCTTGTGTGTCCTTTAATCCGGCTTTATCTCTTCCTGCTTTTCAGCCTTGGCCATGGGTTCCATCAGCTTTCCCCTCCCTGCTCGCCTCCCTGCACCATTCCTGCTGGGAGCTCGCAGCCAAGTCCCCCCACAGCTGCTCACACCCCTCACTGCACAGCAGAAACCTTGGAATCACTGAAACACTAAGGCTGAAAAAGCCCTCCAAGATCATTGAGTTCAGCCATTAGACCCAGCGCTGCCAGGGCCACCACTAAACACTGTCCCCAAGTGCCACATCTGCAAGGTTTTTGAGCACTTTCGGGGTGGTGACTCCACCACTGTCCTGGGCAGCCTGTGCCAGTGCCTGACAGCCCTTTCAGTGAGGAAATTTTCCCTAATATCCAACCAGAACCTCCCCTGGCTCAGGTACCTGGGAGCAGAGCCTGACGCCCACGTGGCTCCAAGCTCCTTTCAGGGAGATGCAGAGAGTGATGAGATCTGCCTGAGCCTCCTTTTCTCCAGGCTGAGCCCCCCCAGCTCCCTCAGCTGTTTCTACTCAGACTTGTGCTCCAGACCTTCTCCAGCTCCGTTCCCTGCCCTGGACATGCTCCAGCACCTTGCTCTAGCTCCTGCCATGGGCTGAGCGTCCTGCCTGCCGTCTGCCTCTCCAGCGCAGCAGTGTCCCCGTGCCTTCTGATGGGATCTATGCCCCACACCCTCCCTCACACCACCAGGGTCTCTGGAGTGTCTTCCAGACAAGGGTGAAGCCCCTAAAGAGATGCTTTTGGGGGCAAACAGACCTCAGTCATTGTCTGGTTTAGGTACTGTCTTCTCACCTTACTGGCCATGATCTGCTTGGACTTTTTTGGGCTCTTACCCACTTCTAGCAGCACTAAGGAGCAACTGCCCAAATCAAGGGGCCAGGAAAAACCTTCAGCAGCCACAGATTCTCGTGCAACCCACTTGCTTTGTTGACCTGCAGAGGCCAGAACCAGAAAGCAGTGAGCACTGACCCGATCTCATCTGGGACATGACTGACTCACTGGCAAGTCCCCCCTCAGCCCCAGCCCATGAGTGGCTCAGCCCTTGGCTCCCCTCTCCCCTGGCCATTCCTCATGCTCCTGGGGTTCTCCCCATGCTGGGCAGGGCTCCCCCACCTTTTGCACCGGCCTTTCTGTTGCCAAAGCGGAGCAAAGCATGAAATATGAATAAGGTGCCGTGGCCTGTCGCGTGCTGCTGGGCTGGACCCGGATTCGATTAGCCCTGATGTTTCTTTCATGAGTGAGAGGCTTTTTCCTCTCCGGAGCTCTTTACTGCAAGCTCGGAGCTCAGTCACGGAAGCAACCGGCTGATTAACCACCCGCTCCTGCTGCTGCTGCTGCTGCTGCTGCTGCTGCTGCTGCTGCTGCTGGCACAGCCATCAGCCTCTCCTCCCTCCTGCCCCTGCCCCTGGCCCTGCCACTGCTGTCCCCTGCCATCTTCTGCAGCTCTAGAGCGAGCTGGCAGCAGCCTGCCTCCCTCTCCCGAAGCTGGCATTCCCAGGGCTCATTCCCACGCCAAATGCAGAGGGGCTTTTGAGAAAGGGGTGATCAATAGGTAAGTCAAGTTAACTTGAGTTACCTTGAATATGTGAATTCTAAAACCTAGGAAAACAGGATTCCCTTTATCTTGTCAAGGTAAGAGGGACATGAATCTGTTTGAGGCCAGCACAGAAGCTGCTGAATCACCCACCAAGGACTACTCATGCTCCAGAGAGAAAGGTGAAAAGTGCACTGTGATGAAGACTACAGATCTTCATCACAAGAAGACCCCCAAAGACCACCAGGACACACAGCACATGCATGGCACACAGCTAATGGTATTAATGACTTCCAAGAAATGATTTGTATAACCACTCCTATCCCAGGGAATGTGATGGATATTCCTGAATGTTACCAATAATATTGTGTGTTGGCAGTGCTGGGGTGTGTGTGTTTGGAGGAGTGAATCCCCACACCCTGCACCGAATAAAGCAAATCCCCACTACTCTGACTGTCTCTGAAGTGTCTCTGGGCCTGCTTGGGGTGAATCACTTACACCACGTGGTGGAAATGGCCATGGTCAGACACGGAGCAGCACTGCTCAGGAAGCAGTGGTCGGATCTGCCTGGCGTGGCAGACACAGCTCAAAGTGTGCCACCAGGGACCTCCTGCACCAAGGACACAGGATCGGCTCCCGAACAGGCTGATAAATGCTCTCTCTTCAGCAAGATCCTGATGATTTTCCTAATGACCAGGCCTGGCTCTGGAGAATTCAGCTGGGCTATTTCAGGCAGCTGATTGTACCTAGCAAGGACGTTCCTACTGTTCAAATTTTCACTTATCTGGGACAACATGAGCGCTAACAGCTTCCCAGAGCTGCTCTGAGGGGCTGAGAGAAGGGGACACAGCAGAGACCACAGGGCCCCTGTGCCTCTCTGTCCCTGTGCTTTCCTAGGGTAACCTTGGAGCTGATGTGTACCTTCAGTTTTGAAACTCTATAACACATCCCAACTCACTTCAGCTTTCCTTGTGCAGGAGCAGCCATTCCTCCCTAGCTCCATCCACACATGTGAGAACATGGCTCATGCTTGGCGGCACCTTGGTTGTCTTCTTCCCAAACAAGCAGCGGCAGGAGGCATCCAAGGCACAAATGTAAATGCTCAAATGTCTGGAAAGCGATGGGTAATTTTGCAGCTGAAAATTTTCCTAAGCCTCTTGAGCCCCTAAATGGCACCTGTGCTGTTAATCATACACATACATAAAATTTCCAAGGCAGTGCTGGTGGGGGCCAAAAGATCTGCACTGGTGATGATTTTCAGCTCAAGGGCAACATTGATCTAGTTTTGAAGTAGCCGGGCTTGGAGCTGGGGGCTGGATTGTGGACCTCCAGGGAGCCCTTCCAACAAAAATCCTTGGCTGAACCTTGTTTCATGACAGCCCCAGCACCACAAAACCCCCGGATTGTGTGGTTTTGCTCTTTCCCTGCTGAACAATGCAGTCCATCCTCTCCAGGGCTGCTTTGCTCTGGGAGAAGCTCTGGCCTTTCTTACAGGTTGACTCATTGACCTTCAACAGGTGCCACTCAGAGACTGCCAGTTGGCTCCAGGGATGATTTTTCTGCCTGCCCACGCATTCTGTGACCTGTGGGTGCAGCTCAAGACACAGCAGTGGCACCTTTAATGCGGGTGGGTCACGACCACCAGCTCTCTGTGCCCCCAGCCCAGGGGTTTCCATGACCACACCTGGAGGGAAGGCAATGTGCTGGAGCAGGAATGACCTCCAACACACAACAGGTGCAAGCCAGCCCGCTGGAATAAACGGAGTCATGACAGGATGAGAGCTGGAGCAGCCTCAGTGCACTGACCCGCTTCTTACCCCTCTCCCACTGCCTCCCCCGTCTCGGCGGGCGGGTTTGGGGAGCACGTTCCCAGCTCGGGGGAGCCTGGCTGTGGGTGGGCTGCCCGCTGGGCTGCCGCTGTGCCTCGGCCCCGGCGCGGGCGCGGTGCGGCGGCGGCGGCAGCGATGCCGCGGCCCCGGGGAGCTCTCCACACGCGATTCCTCTCGCACAGACAGCGCTTTACACGCTATTGCTGCCACAACACAGCGAGCGGCCAGGGCCGGCTCTGACACACACACGTTTGCCCTGCAGCCCCAGAGCCGGTCCGTGTCCCAGCCGGCATGCCGCGGCCAGCGGGGCTGCTCGGGCAGCGGGAGAGGCTGTGCTGGGCAGGAGCAGTGGCACAGAGGGTTCATCGCTCTGCCGCTCACTGCCCGCCTTCCCCAGGCCGCTGGTGAAGGCTTCATGGCTTTCCCTCTGCAGCATCTGCTGGACTGGACTCACTGGCGGGAGAAGACTGTCCCAGCCACAGCAATCCCACCCCACCAGTATGGCTCAGAGATTGTTTTTCAATTTGAATTTGTCATTCTTAGATCTTGTGGCCAGGCTTTAGGGTCTGTCTGTTTTCTTCCAGTTCCAATTGACATTGCATTCCATTGGCATTGCTGTGGGCCAAGATCCACTGGGTACAGTGTCCTAGCCTGGAAGATGCAGCTCCTCCTGGTCCCTTACCCATTCTCCCAGACCCAGCCTCAGGGGTGACAGGACTCTGTCATAGGGTGGTGATAACACCTCCAGGTGTCCCTAAATCCCAGACTATTTTTCCATCCCCTGCACTTCACTTTGGGGTCATTTACGTGCACAGAGGGCTCACTGTACGTTTTTTTCTCTACGCATTTGTGATGCAGTTCAGCTGCATGTGTTGGCCATGCACCCTGCTCAGCCAGGGCTCCCTAACAAGCTCAGTTTGGGGCCCAGAACTCAGGAGAAGAGAGACAGGGGCCCTTGGGGACAGAGTGAGTGACTCTGCCAGGGGGCCACCACTCCATGCTACAAGTGCTGGAAGGGAAGGGCAGCAGACACCCAAGCAAAGGAGATGCCCCAGAGGTTCCATCCAGGTAGGAAATTTGGGGGTTTGGAACTGGGAATGTTCTAACCAGAGGGGAAGCACTATTCCATGTGGCTGGAATTGTGTACCAAAGGGTAAACAGCTGGCGTGTGCAAGGGGGTGACTGGGGGGACCTTTGGTTGCTGTGTCCAGGCTATCAGAACAGAGATGGTCACCCTGAGGACATGCAGGCTACTCCCTCTGTGCCCTGCTGTGGTCCGAGGCAGTGTCTGGCAAGCCTTGCACAGGCTGTGGCTGCAGAGGATGGGGATCTCTCCTCTCCTCTCCTCTCCT
>VZRL01001446.1:186710-236199 GCA_013397895.1 Origma solitaria | reverse complement strand
TCCCCTCTCCCCTCTCTCCTCTCCCCTCTCTCCTTCTCCTCTCCACCCCACTATCGCGGTTTGGACTCCATCTGCTGTAATAAAAGTGGAATTTCTGCAGCTTGCACTGAGCTCCCTGTGCTGGGGGAATACACAGCACTGAGCAGGAAGAAACGAGAGCAGACAGGGATGAACTGGGCTGTGGATGCAGCCTTGGGAAGCCCAGGTATTTCCCAGGAAGACTGAAACCTCCACTCAGCTTCATTAGAAAGAGTGCCTGGAGCATTCCCACCCAGCACAAGAGGACAGACAGCACTCCGGTTGGTCCTTCCAGCACCGCCCATGTGAGTCGGGGCATTTTGCAGCACCTCTTTGACAGATGAACGAAAATTTTCCGTGCAGATGTGCTGCCTGGGTGCCCCATACTGTGGGGCAGAGCAGCTGTCACCGCAGTGTCCTGACTGGGAGTGTCCCATCAGGGATGCAGATCGCTGGGTTTTAGGTTGCAGGGCTTTAGCAGCAAAAGGCTGTTTTCCCTTTTCCCAGCACTCTGCCCAGGGAAGTTTGGGGCCATGGCTCTGGATGGGACACAGCTGCTCCTCTGCCCACATCCAGGGCTCTCTCCCTCCCTGCCCGTGCCCCTCAGACCCTGCGTGTCAGAGTCTGCAGCACAGGGAGGACAGGGCTGGATGGTTCTGATACCCTGTCTGTCTCCCTTCTCCTGAGGCTGTCTGCTCCCGGCTCCACTTGCAGGAACTTGTGGGCAGCTCCTGCCCATTTATGTGTGAGGAAAGAGAAAATCCAGACTGGTGATTTTCTCTGGGGGGCTGAGCACAGATCAATCTCACTCTGCACTCTGAAGCCTAAAGGACACCTTGAAAACTTATTTTGTCAGGAAAGAAGCTGATTCCTCACTCCCTGAGGCTCCCTGAGGACTTCCCAATAGATTTCCTGTATCTGAGAGAGCATCTTCCCTGTGCCCACTTCCCCTGGCACTGTTGGCAGTGCAAGCCCATGGGCTGCCACCAAGCCTGAGCAGGGGATCCCCGGGCTGGGCTGGGATGCAGGGAGCACCATGGTCATGGATCTGTTTTTTCACTGCGTCATTGCAGTCTCTTCTTTCTGTGGACCCTGCCCAAGTGCCCTCACACCCCCAGACTGGGAATGTGCCCAGGGAGAGTTCCATTCCAGTCCTCCAGGTCCTGGCAGAGGCAGCTGGGTGCTGGGTGCTGTCTTCTTTGGCTCAACACCCAGGACAGAGCCCGCAGGTGGCTGCAGGAGGTGGGAGGGCTTTGCAGATCTGGGCATTGCAGTTGAGACCAGACCCCCACAACAGGTGCATTCAGGAGGCTTCCAAGAAACACGACTGTCCCTCTCCTCCCTTCCCACTGCTGCAGCTCCCTCCATCCCCTTGGATCCTCCAGCTCCAGCCCTGGCTCTGCACAGCAGAGTGGACAGAAATTCCCATACACAGGGGGAGCAGAGCCTGGCAGTGGGTGGGGAAGGAGTCAGTAGGCAAGTCCCAGCCCCCCACCCCCTTGCCCCCCCATCAGCTGCTTCTGGCAGCCCCAAAGTAGGGATGAAAGCTTAACGGAACAAATCTTCATGGAGGTGACGAGCAGCGCTTGGGCTTCTCCAAAACAGCCACGACAGCTCCTTGCCCCCTACCCTATGGCAAACATAGGTCACCTCAGCCCTTACTTTGCTCCAGGTGGGAGAGCTCACCACAGGCATGGGAATGTCCCCATGTCCCATCAGCTCCAGGCGGGGCCCCTCGCTTTGATACTATAATTTAGCAACATGAAAACAGTTGCGTTCTGAAATTAAACATACAAGGAGCTCTCCTTAAGCTGGGGAAATTATTTCCACATCATTTCAAATTTTCTGCTCTATTAATTTCCCTCTAGTCTGTCATTTTCTTCATTTGTCCCACAGCTCCTGGGGTTCAGCAGAGCCAGCACTAGGCATGATGCTTAGTTCCTTCTCCTCAGGCTAAATCATGGTGGCTGGCTGGGCCCTCTGGTTCCCTGGAAGCTCAGCTAAATTCTGGATTTGCAGGCCAGTGCTACCTTGGGATAAGAGATGCTCCTCTAGCCCTCCTGTAGCAGCATCAGACCCAGTCCTTCAAAAGGCACAGGGACGTGGCACTGCCGCAGTGCCTGCCTGCACCTGGAACCCCTAGCAGTGTGTCCCCTGCCAGCAGCTCTCACCTTTGCTCCAGGCTGGAGGGTGCTGGGAGGCCCTGGACTGGGCTGTCTGACCTTCCCACAGGGACGCTGGCAGTGCTGAGGGCTGCTGCCACCTCTTGTCCTCTCCTAACACTCAATCTGGTGGCACAGAGGGCTGCTGGTGGAGGAGGATGGAGCCTGCAGTGAGCAGCTGTGCTCATAGGATCGTGGCATCAATAATATTGGAAAGCCCTCTAAGATCATCGATCCAACCATTCCCCCAACACTGGAATGTTCTCCACTAACCCATGTTCCCAAATGCCACGTCCACATGGGTTTTGAACACTTCCAGGGATTGTGACTCCACCACTGCCATGAGCAGCCTCTGCCAATACCTGACCAACCTTTCAGTGAAGGAATTTTCCCAATATCCAGCCTAAACCTCCCCTGGTGCAACTTGAGGACATTTTCCCTTGTCCTGTCACTTGTTCTGGATGTTCTGGGAATCCTGTACCTTCAGCTGGACACAAACTAGAGAATCCCATAACCAAACTCCTTGGCCTCAGCCCATCCCAGCTCTAGTCCCTGGGCAGTTCAGGAGCACAGCTCCACGTTTCACCTCTCTCCTCAGCCTTGGAGCTCACATAGTGCCATTGAACATCACATGGGTGAGCCCTTACTAGTGGGAATCTATCTGGAAGCATTTGACTTCAGCTCTTGCATTGCATCCAAGCTCCAGCCCCTGGTCTGGTGTGGAAGATTTCCTTGGCAATCAAGAAGTGCCCCTGGCTTCTCCCCTCTGCCTGCACCCCAGACTGGCCTTGCTAAGCACACAGTGTCACCATCACTGTCTGTTCTGGCCTTGTCCCAGCTGCTTTTAAAGGTTTCTTTGGGGAGTGGGGAGCTGCTCTGCAAAGGGCCATGGTACTGAGGTTTGGGGGCTGAAAAAATTCTGGAGGCATTGCAATCAGAGGGTGGTGCCACAGGGATGTGTGTGTGGTATCCTGCTGGGAAGCAGCTCAAAATTGCCCTTTTGGGGCACCCCATCTTCCCACCACTTAGGAAGCACAAGATAGGAAAGGTCCTGTGCTGCAGCAGGAGGGGTTTTCTGCCCTGTCAGCTGATCTGGGTGTCACAGGGAGCTTGTTATTTGTAGTCCATCTTCTTCCTGAGTGTTTATTTATCCAGCCACTGATTAGCCTGGAGGGGGTGAGCACTGAGGGGGTTCTGGCTGTATTTGGGTGCGGCACTGTGCTCACACCCTACAGAGACCCTTCCCTAGTGACCCCACAGAGTCAGAAACAATGGAAGTGCCACACACACTGACATTCTAATCCTTCTGCCCCACGTCCAAGCTGCTCTTCCCATGTGATCCCAAGTGCTAACTTCTGCTCTTCCAGAGCACTGTGCCTGTGACAGCCACTGCAGCACTGACAGTGCATCACTTCCAGCAGCAGCGATGGAATGGATGCTGGGACTGAGCTGACAGGACTGGGCTTGGCTGCTTCAGCCTGGAGAAGTTGTGTAAAGGAATGTGTTTCTGCCCATGTTCTTATAGGATCACAGTGTAACCGATTTCAGCTCTTTTCATTTCAGTGAGAGGCTAAATAATACCACACCTTGAATTGCTCTGCCCTGCAGCCTCTGTGTTATTAGGGAATGGTGCCTGGAGAGCATTGGGTGGGGAGAGCCCTTTGCCTTTCCAAGGGGTGATACCTGCGTGGAGTTGAGGGTGGCCATGGGGGATGTTCAGCACATGTAAACCTTCTTCAAAGCTGTTTCCAGGCGCTGCCCTGGAACTGGTCTCTTCCAAGTGTTGCTCAGAAGAACATTTTTGGAGACCTCTCCTGAGTGTCCACGCTCCCTGGGCACCCAGAGGAGAGCAGTGAGGCAGAGGCAGGTCAGACATCCATCCTCACGTGGCTCTTGCCTCCTGTCAAAGAACATAACCCCAGAAGGCTGTTCCTGTAACCTGTCCTCAGGCTGGTCCCAGGGCTGCAGCAGAGCACTTCCCACCCAGCACCCACCTTGGCTCACACTCTTAGTAGGAGGCATACAGAATTTTGTATGCTGGTAAGCAGGATAACAATTGCCCACGCTCCAAGGTGTTTTCTGGGCACCTGGCAGCAGGGCTGTCCCTTCTCTTTGCCCCTCCATGCCATCTGTTGTGTCCTGTCAATGCAGAGGTGACACCCGGAGCCGAAGCCAGTGACAGCCAGGCAGAGCAGGTGCAGCAGAGTCCGTGAGCACTGAACTGTGCTCCTGCTCAGCAGCAAGCTCCTCCTCACCTGCCCCGGGGACTCAGCTGAGCTGGGGGTCCGTGATCCCCATGCCAGGCATGGCAAGTCCCATCTGCCTCCTGCAGCCCGGGCTGGCTGTGCAGCCCTGTCCCCTCTGTGTCCTTGCTCTTTCCTGCATCTCAGAGCTGCCCACGCTGGCTCCTGGGATCACTGCTGCCATCTCAGAGCTGCCCACACTGGCTCCTGGCCCTAGTGCGCAGGTCCTTCCTGCCCTTGTGGCCCAAAGTGACTCTTGCAGACTTGTTTCAGGACTGGGGCTGGGGCAGCCTGGGCTCTTCCCTGTGCTGCAGGTGAGCACTGGATGCTCTCCAGCATCAGGAGCTGCATTAATCCCCCTCCTCCCCAGTCTTTTTGCATTTGCTTCCCCATGGTGGTCCCTCATTAGCATCCCACTGCTGTCCTCCAGCTGCTCTCCCTGTTCACACCATTTCCAAGACTATGGTAGGACTTTATGAATCATTTATCTTAAGCAGCAATTATTGTACAAACAAGTCATAAATACTGTGTCGATCAGCCAGCTCTGAACACCCAGACAAAGAGAGAGGCATAAACATCACAGGAGATGGATTGAGAGAGGAATTGTTCCAATTACGGGAGCCCGCTCATCCTCTCCCCACTCACACAAGCAATTCCAGGGATACCTGGGGTACTGGGGCTGAGAATGATTCCAAGGATTTTAACCAAGGGCAGAAGGCAGGAACAGTCTGGATGGAACAGGGCAGCAATAAATAGGCAAAGTGCCCATCCCAGATATTAGGAATTAGGATGTTATGTATTAGGATAGATACTGGGATATTAGGACTAGATACTGGGAAGAAATTCTTCCCTGGGAGGGTGGGGAGGCCCTGGCACAGGTGCCCAGAGAAGCTGTGGCTGCCCCTGGATCCCTGGCAGTGTCCAACTCCAGGTTGGGTGGGGCTTGGAGGAACCTGACCTCGTGGAAGGTGTCCCTGCCCATGACATGGGGTGGAGCATTAAAGTCCTTTCTGATCCAGACCATTCTGGGATTCTGTGATTGGTTCTGTAGCCCAGGGCATGCAGCTGAGCACGATGTCATGCCATAAATAAATATATGGCATCTATATCTATATTGATATACCCTGGAGCTTTTGCAGGGCACCCCAGGAGAAGGGCCAGCAGTGGATGCCCCAGAGGGCTGTCCTGCAGCCTCCTCCTGAACATCCCCACCTGCTTTCTGCAGGGGTGAAGGGCTGCTCAGGCTCCTGCAGCACCATATCAGAGTGAGGAATCCTGTGCCTGGATGGGTCCTGGCAGGGGCAAGGGGCACTGGAGACTTCAAAAGTTTCTGGGCAGGATCTGAGGAGGGCAACACTCCAGCATAGTGTATTCCAGGGAATCTTGCAAGAAGCAGAACTCCAGCATAGTGTGTTAAAGGAGGCTTTTATGCAGGAGGGTAAACAACACAGCCCTCAGCATCTGGTCAGTGGGGAAAACTTCAAAGCTGGAAACAAAGCCAATTCCATCACAGCTGCAAGTCCTGCCAGGATAAATGGTGTTTGCACAACCTCAGTTACTGCAGGTAATTTGTGATGTAAGGTACAAGATTTCCTGGTGACAACTGTCATGGCATCACCGCTCTGCCCCACCCGAGCACAACCCAATCCAAGCCCTGGGAGAGCACCTGAGTGTCCTAAACCGTCTCTGGGAGCAGTGAGTGCCCTGTGGGGAGTGACTGGCTGGGGCTTTGCTGGGACCAGTTGTCAGGGGATGGACCAACCCTTAGGACTGACCAGCCTTATCCTGACCATGCTGAATGAACTAAGGAGTGCATGAAAATAATAGAATCACAGAGTGGTTAAGTTTGGAAAAGGCATTTAAGATCAAGTCCAACCATTGACCCAGAACCACCACCATGTTCACCATTGAACCTCAAGCCTCACATCCACACCTTTTCTGAACATCTCGCAGGGATGGTGAGACATGCCTTGGGCAGTCTGTTCGAATGCTTTACAATCCCTTCTGCAAAAAAACCAAAAATTCCTAATATCCAGCTTAAACCTCCCCTGGAACAGCTTGAGGCTGTTTCCTTTCATCCTGTCCTTTGTTCCCCGGGAGCAGAGCGCAATCCTGTCCCGGCTCCAGCCTCGTGTCAGGGAGAGCCAGAGTCCCTGCCGAGCCTTCTCTCCGGCCCGCGGCGCAGGGCCCGGGCTCGCACAGGTGAGCGGCACACGCAAAGGGCAGCAGGGAGCGAGGGGGAGAGCCGTGCGGCTGGGAGGGCTGGACCCCTGCGAAAAGGCCAAGGTCCCGGGCAGGAGGGAAGCCCACAGGGTGCTGATGTGGCTGTGTCCCCGTGTCCTTGCCAGGAGCCGAGCCGAGCCCAGCCCGTGCCGTGCCGCAGCCGTGCGTGCTCCGGCCCGAGCGCGGCTCCCAGCCCAGCCCGGCACTCGCTGCCCTCTCCCTGCAGCCCCCTCGGGGAGCCGCCCCCCTCGCAGGGACCCCGCCGAGGCTGAGGGTGTGGTTTGCAGCGCTGAGAGGCACAGGAAAGCTTTTTGAGTGACTCCTTCAAAGGCGGCGTGTGCGAGGCTGGGGTCACGGCGAGGCCGCTCCCCAGCGCTTCTCCGAAAGCGCTTCCCCCAAACACACAGAGCTCTGCTCAAACGCATTGAAATGAATCACCTCTACTCCGCACACAAACTCTTCTCCTCCTCATTCTCCTTTGAAGAGCCTCACGACACGTTGGACTTATCAAGACTAATTTTACAGAAAAACAGAAAAAAAAAAAATATGCAAACTACAGACTCAGGACCCTGAAGACTAAAGCACTAAGAGCTCTTCTGAGGAGTGCAGATGCAGCAAGGCTGCCTTATCTCGGAGTCAGCGCTGAAGTGGAGAGCCACGTAACGAGGGACTATTTCCCATCTGCTGCATAAATCTAAAGTTACTTCAGGCAGAATGAGGAATCAGAAGATACTTCAAAGGCATTTGAGCTCTCTATCTGTGTCAAACCGCAGCTCTAAGCACTCTGTGTTGCCCTCCTATTAAAGATGAACTTTTGTACTCTGTTAGACATCTTAAAAAGCATAAAACATAAGTTCATTTGCTTTTCAAGTACTCCCATCCCCACTCCCTGCTCAGCTCCCTTGCAAAACAGGGTATTTGTGAACAAACAGCCCCGGTTTTGCTGCAGAGGTTTCATCTTCCCTGGCAGCACGGGAGGGATCGGCTGGCTGAGCTGTTTTCCAGCACCGAGGGGAAATGTCACTGTGCTGTCAGTGCACAATAGGACCAGGCACCACTTCCCCCAGATGTGTCCTCAGAATCCTGTGGGCTGGAATTGTTGTGCCAGGGGAGATGCAGCTCTGCCCTGTCAGAGATGGGAGGATTGCTTGGGAGGAGAGCAAACAAGGCTGACTGTCAAGATAACCCTTTTCCTTGTGGAATTTGTGGCTTTATCAGCATTTTTTGCAGAATGAGATGAAATGTGAAGGGTTTTCAGCTGTGAAAATTAATTGCTTCATTCTAAGCTGGCACTAAGCCCCATGGCCTCGGGTCCTCAGGGGGTGCCATGGCATCCATGCAGGTCAGTGACCACGTTGCTCCACAGGACTCCACGAGCACTGTGGGAGATGCTGGCTGCGTGGCAGGAAAGGGAGAAGAGCACAAAAGGTCTGTAAATGGAATCCATTTATGGCACTGAAACAAATAAAAAAAAGGGCTTTGCTGTTTCCACAATGCGCTGTGCATTTGCCAGCTCGGCTGCCAGGATCCCAGCCCATTCTTTACAGGGTATTTCCTGAAAGAGCTGTGGGTCTGTTGCTTTAATGAGCCCCAGCCCTGTTACTGATGGGGCAGCAGGGAGGGAGGGTGGTCCCAAAGAGATGGGGAGGGTGGGTGAGGCAAGGCCAAGCAAAGCCTTCAGAACCTCCAGGATCTGAAGGGAATATTCATCAGGGGCAGTGAGGAGGAAGAGTTTGAGAAGGGAAGGAGAAACTGTTAGGAAGAAAGAGGAAAAGAAGGCATGGGCAGGGCGCTGTACAGCGAGATCAGAGGAGGGCAGCACAGTGGGAGTAATTAGGGGTGTGTGATTCAGGTGCAAGGCAAAAGGAGGGGAATGTCCACGGGGGTTGGGGAACAGAGAACAAGGAGAATTCAGAGCCTGGCAGCAGATGGGCAGAAGGAGGTGAGTGCAAAGGCGGGAAGGGAAGAGCCAGAGGAGCACCAAAGGAGGGCATGAGTACAGCCAGCTTGAAAATGGCTGTGACAGTGAATTTCTGCCTTAGAGAAGGTGAAGTTTCTGGCAAAGTCTGCAGGGATGAAATGGGGCATCAGATAAAGCCAACCAGGCATCAGGGGCAGACAGCAGTATCCCTGTTTAGGAGAGCAGAAAGGCTGAGTGGGGATCGGGTACAGCTGACAGAAAGGATGGGAACGAGGAGCACAAAAGATACAGGATTTCAAATTAGGAATTAAAGTGATGTTCACAACATAAAGCTCCATACACATGGAGCTGCTGCTCACACGAGTGCACAGAGGCAGAGATGGGTGCAGGACTAGTGCAGGTTTGTACGGGCCATTGGGCATGTCCAGATTTGGGAGCACCTCCTGTGCCACACTGGCACCTTGTCCTGGGCAGCTCAGGGTCTGTGGGCACAGCAGAGATGGGAAGTGTTTTCCTGGCCTGTGTCCCAGTGGGGTGGGACCAGCCCCAGGGGAGATCAGGATCCATGAAGGTTCTTGAGGGATCTCTTCCAGACTGTGAGAAGTTGTCCTGTGCCAGCAGCAGCTCAGATCAGATGGGATCCCTCTCATGTGGAGTCCTACAAACATCTTTGCCAGTCTGGGATGGTGCCAGGGCACCCCAGTGTCACCTGGAGGGGGATGGGGACTCCGTGGGTTTGGCAAGCGCCATCAAACCCAATGCAGAAGAAATCAGCCCTTCTCTCCTGATAGCAGTTTACAATCCCTTCTCTAATTTTCATTATCTGCAGCAAAGGAGCAATTCAGGGAATCAATTTTCTAGCAAACTCAGTGGCTGGATGTGGCTGGACTGCTGCCTGCTCACGGTGAGTGTTTTCCCAGCCCCTTTCCAGCTCACGATGGAGCACTGAGGAGGCTGTGGCCGCCTGCCCAAGCTATCCATCCTGCAGCAGCAATGCAGGTCAAGCCCAGGAGCAGCACGGAGCCAGCAGGCTCTGCCTGGGCTGGGCTGGTGCTGCACACTGAGGACAGAGACCCCCAGAGCCAGCCCCTTCCTTTGGCAAAGCTGTCCCCCAGAAACACATCCCGATTCCAGCTGCCAGCCCTTCGTCATCCCGCACCTGTCCGGACTGCACACATTTCCAAAGCATCCCTCTCCCTCAGCCCATCTTCCCATCCCTCCAGCTCTCTTCGTATACCTGGTCTGCCTCTCCCGCCATCCCACCTCTCTCCTTTGGCCCTATTTCGATTGTAAGAAATCCATTTTTGGGTACCAAGGCCAGAATTGCCTGTGCTGTTCCACTCACAGGAGCTGTAGCAAAGTTTCTCTGTTGCTCCCAATATTTTACTTAATGAATTTCCCTTTCCCTTTGCTGCTGGGCATTTTCAAGGTAAGATCAGGGAGCTCCATGTGGCTGCAGGATCCTTTCTGTGTGCCACTAATTTGGAGCCCGTTATTATGTTCAGCTTGGGTTTCCTTTCTATCTGAATGACTTTGTGTCTGTGGCACAGACTCAGGGCCATTTTATCTCTCTGCCAGTCATTGTTTTGCCTTTCTTTGCAGCTTTTCATGTTCCCTTTCAGATCTGAACATTCTGAATAGATTTGCATTGCTGATCTCCTTTGGTTGTTACACACATGCTACCAAGCCTAGGACTCTGCCAGAATTCCTGGGCTTCTCCACAACGGTGAGCTCTTCCATCATGAAACTGGACATCTCTTCCCAGCTGGGGTTTTCTGTCTCTTGAGCTCGTTATCAGTCCACAGGGCTGAGCCACGGCCCCTTAGCACAAGAGCCTCTTCTGAGGTACTTTAGCACAGCCTTTGAGATCCAAGGACATGGCGTTGTCCATACAGTCCTTCTCCATGTCCCTTTTCACTGTTTCAAAGATCTCTCCAAGGTCAGAGAGACCTGATTCCCCTCTGCAGAAAACCTCAGACACTTCCATAATAAATTTTGTTTAGTAAGGTCTCTTCTGTTCCTCACTGCAGTGGCCCCAGTTGCTTGGTGTGACATTGGTCATATTCTGTCTAGATGGCTGCAGGGATTTTTGTATGGTTCAGTGCCACGTGTGTCACCTTCCGCACCTATTTGAGGTTACACGTTGAAGTTTGTAGCTGATTTGATTCTTCTGGAAGTCTTCTCTGTGTCCCACACAGTCCTGTCTGTTTGAGAATCTTCAGGCACATTTTGCTCCAACGTTTCCTCTGACACCTCTGTGAGGCAGTTTCTCATGGAAAAGCCCTTGCGGTGCAGGAATCTCCTTGATCAGAGGTGTTCAGAACGTCATGCAAATGTTTAATTTTATTTTTCTGTGGAGCCATGTGCTCCCACTGTCTTCCTTTAATACAACGTCACCAAAGAGAGGTGATGCTCCTCACCACCTGACCTGCTGAAGTCTGGGGGAGTTGCATTCTTAGCTTTTCAAGCTGCTAACAAGTTGCTCTTAAAAAATATTTAATCTGATTCATTAGATTTTGACACCTAATTTTGCCTGGGTCTGGGCACAATTTTCTGCATTTGAACATTATTTTCTTTTAATTTCTGTAATACTGGTTCACTTTGCAGTTTAACCATGGTAGATGTTTCAAACTTTGGTACAGTGTTTAAAAGAGGATTTCTCTATCTTAACATACAGCAGTGAAAAAGTTTTACAGATTTTTAAACACTCCTTCCATTTCTAGGTTTATAAAGTAGCCTGGTGCTCTCCTAAAAGTGTGGTTTATCATATTGAAAGATAGCAGAGGCAGTTATGGACTAACAGGCGTGACCAAGACCCCAAAATGGATTTACCTCATTTGAGAGGCTTTTCCATTAATTTGTTTCACTCCAGGCAAATTATATGTGCCTCTCAAATCAGGCTTAGTGAAGATCTTAGTCACAAACAATTGGTCTCAAACCTCAGAGATCAAGGGTAGTTGATATCTCTTTTTTCCTCTAATCTAATTTGATTCCCAATAGTCTGTGGCTAATGTGGGCACACAATGCACCAGACAGAGCATTTGCAGCAGAGACAGGGACGTACAAGGCGGTGTTAAGATCTTACATCATTATCTCCGGCTCGGGCGCTTGGCAGCAGTGCTGGGAGGATTTGGGGAGTGGAGGAGCACAGGGACCTTGGCCTGACGCAACCAGGGTCGAGAAAGGAGATCACCATCTTTTAAATATGGAAAGGGATTATCCGATTTCAGAGACAATTCTGTTAGCACATGAAATCTGCATAAACTGCCTGTGACCACGGTGACACGGAAAATTAAGAGATTCACAAACACACAAAGGGGAACGGGTTCCCAAGCAGGGAGAAGGGGACAAAGAGGTTTGGGATTAATTCCAAAGCAAAGGGTCAAGGAAGGAGTCAACCTGGTGCTGGAAATGCAGGTCTGCATCACACACAGAATAACAGCATCCCCTGGAGAGGCTCAAAGGGATGGTCCATCACTGCCTGCCAGCATCTTTTGTCAGGTCCTGCTGGCCACCTGCAGGGCCAGAAACCATCTTTTTCCTTTATTAAGTTTTTTTCTTTCCAGTAACAGAATCTCTTGGTTTTCCTCCCTGCTGGAGCACTGAAACAGCTGGAATGATGCACAGGTTAAGATCAGTCAGGCCTAACACATCTGTCATCATAACTGAGGTCTGGATGAAGCTCCCCCAGTCAGAGATGCTGTTATTTTCCCT
Source organism: Origma solitaria (assembly GCA_013397895.1). Classification (NCBI taxonomy): domain Eukaryota; kingdom Metazoa; phylum Chordata; class Aves; order Passeriformes; family Acanthizidae; genus Origma; species Origma solitaria. The sequence goes on along the minus strand of VZRL01001446.1, from coordinate 223,918 downwards.
CTGTACTATAGGTTTTGTCCACTTTCTCCTGGGATTTGCTGAAATTTTCCCCAGAGAAATTGCCTGCTGTCAGTTCTCTTCCTTGATACCTGTCAAGCATTGCAAAAATATCTTTTTTGCCTTAATATTTTACAAATCCATGTGCAGTGAATGTGCTTTTGGAGTAAACATCTGTGGGGAGTAGCCTGGTCTAGGAGAAGGTATCCCTGCCCATTGTAGGGGGGTGGAAGGAGCTGAGCTTTAAGGTCCCTTCCAACCCAAACCATTCTGGGATTCTGTGATTGCCATGACTGCGGAGAGCTGGGCTTCGCTCAGGTAGTCCAGTCTCTCCTTGACCCCATGTCACGGTGTGTTGTTTTCCTCTGAGAGTGTTGTTCTTGGGGTAGGAACCTCTGAGGACAAAGGATGACTTTAGGGGGGCTGGAAGAAGCAATCAGGGATGAGTAGGTGAACAACAAGAGGGGAGAAGTCACATCCACAGGTGCTATAGGGTGGAGCTGCAGCCAGTGTCCTTAGGGAAAGTTTCTGCAACCCAAAATGTGGAAGGTGTTGAAGGCCTGAAGAAGAGGAAAGGTGCTGTAGGAAAAGCTGGAAAAGCACAGGACTTGGCTGGGCACACTGAAACTCCAGCCAGCTCCTCTCTGCATCCCACATCTTCACTAGACACCAAAATCAGCATGAGACCAGGAAGGATCCCCTTGACACTGCTGGACAAACCTGGCCAAAAGATAATTAACAGATTAGGGTGACCCAAAGGCCCACTTTGTCTAAAAGGGTCTGCACCACATGCAGGAAAGACCACAAATTGTCCCCTGGAGACTGATGGAAGCCAAGGAACTCCTGCACCTTTCTCCTCACCCATGGGTCCAGGCACGGAGCTGCTGTGCTGGGAAGGCTCCCAGAGTGAGCCAGAGCAGCTTTGTGCCTGCAAAGGCTCCTCTGATGGCCAAGTGCGGGGCGGGGGCTGGGGCAGGCCCTTGGCACTGGTGGAAGGGGAAGGCTGTGTTGAAATTCAGTGCAACACACCTGAGTGCTTCTTCTCCAATTCCCAATTTGGCAGCACCCACACCCCAGCACACGATATGAAAAGCACAGAGAGCGGTTCTGCAAGGGGGATGTAGGTGGGATGTCAGAGCACAGAGAGCCATGCTCCAGCCCTCCTGCTGGGATTTCCTGCACACCCTGAGGCATGGGCAATTCAAAGCGTGGAGAAAGATAAAATCACAGAATCCCAGACCGGTGTGGGTCAGACGGGACCTTAAAGACCATCTCACTCCACCCTCTTGCCATGGTCAGGGACACTGCAAATGTGACAGCACCCACTAGGACACAATGGGACAAAATCCTCCAAGGAGTGTCTGGCAGTGGGGCAGCAGGACTCAGCACCTGTGTCTGGGCCAGGGAGTCCCACCCTCTGTTTGTGACGGATGGATGGTGGCCATGGCATGGCTCTTCTGAACATTTGCTGTGTTCACTTTCCTGGGAAGGCATTATTTTCTCCGAGCACAGGTGTAAATGAATACAAATCCTTACCAAGTGTCCACTCTCGATCGCAGCTGTCTCCTGTGAGAGCCCCGAGGGACACAGGGCACAGGAGGGGCCTGGCCATGTCAGCACAGGTTGCAGATCTGACTTGCTGCTGTCCTGGCTCACAGCAGGGCGTTGCTGAGCGGAAAATCATAAACAATCACAGAGTTGATAAGACTGGAAAAGCCCTCTAAGATCATCAAGCCCAACCATTAACTCCTCATCGCTGTGTTCACCATCGAACCACGTCCCCAGGAGCCGTGTCCCCACGGTTTTTGGACACTTGCAGGCATAGTGAGTCCACCATTGTCCTGGGCAGCTGTGCCAGGGCCTGACCACCTTTTTTAGATCCAACCTAAACCTTCCCTAGCACAACATTTCCTCTCATCCTGTCCCTTTCTCCCTGGGAGAAGAGCCTCATCCCTTCCTGTCTGCACCCTCCTGTCAGGAGTTGTGCAGAGCCAGAAGGTCCCCCTGAGCCCTCTCTTCTCCAGGCTGAGCCTCCTGGGCTCCCTCAGCCACTCCTGGTGTTCCAGACCCTTCCCCAGCTCCATTGCCTTTCTCTGGATACACTCCAGCAGGCACAGCTTTTGCTGGGAGAGCTGACAGCATCCCGGAGAAGTGCTTTGGACATGCAGCAGAGTTGGGAGGAGTGGGAGAAATACTCCAGCCTTTAAAGAGAATCCAGATCTGAGCTCGCTCCGGGGACAGGTGGTTCAGTCCATGTGTCATGGAGTGTGCCAAAGACTGCTGGAGGCTCTCAGAGGCCACGTGAGAAATGTTCTGGCTCTTCTCAGCCTTGCTCACAGTCACAGGGAGTGATGTGCCTTGACACAAGATGTGTCACACCATTGCCTTCCAGGTGTTTCCTGTCTTTGTGTCCCAGCACAAACTGCAGAGCCTGAGGGAAGGACAAGTGGCCACCGCCGTGGGAAAAGTGGTCCCTCATGGAACCCATCCTGGAGAGGCCAAAAGTCCAGGAGGAATGCAATGGCACAGCGAGAGCTGTCCCTTTGCCTTCCCTGCTCCAGACACACTGCAAAGTCCCCACGGGTCCCCAGCAGCCATGGAGGGCCCAGGATCTGCACAAGGACCAGCCCGTCTCGTTTGATTACCAGCAGATGGAGGATGCATGCAAGAGAGGGAGATAATTAATTAATTGCAACTTTCCCAGCCTCCAGACTTTGGTTTCTATTGATCTCAGTTTTATCTGGAGTAATAGAGACAATTAGGAGGGAACAGAGCAGCAGAAGTTAATTACCAATGGAATGGAAACTGTGTCTTTCAATTTATTAAAGTTTTATCACAAAGCAGCGCTGCTGCAGGAGCGCAGGCAGAGGCAGCCTGTCTGCCTGCGTCCTCCGTGTCCTGCCGAGCGCTCCCCTCTCCTGACGATCAATAATAAATCACAAACTCCTGCAGGGCCCTGGCTCCCATGCCGGTCCGAGCAGAGCCCGGGGCTGTGGGATGGGCTGTGCTGGATCCTGCCGGGATGCCTGAGCTGCTCTGCGGGGCTGGGACAGGGCATGATCCTGTCCCGAGGCTCCGTGGAAGGCAGCCCTGCCTGCAGGCACAGCCCTGTGTGCTGCAGGGGATGCTGTGGGCAGAGGTGGCAGCACAGACAGCCGGGGAGGGTCCAGCCACCTCCGAGAGAGAGCATCTCTGCTCAGGGAGAGCAGCGATGCTCTCTGATATTGATATTTGGAGAGCCTCAGGGACGCATTCCCCTTCTGGACTTACAGAGTTACGGAATCCCAGAATAGTTTGCATTGGAAAGGGACCTTAAATCTCATCTCATTCCAGCCCACCATGGGACAGGGACATCTTTCACCAGAGCAGGCTCCTCAGAGCCCTTACCAATTGTCTCTGATCAGGGAAGGGCTGCAGGAGGCAGCCAGGAGGGATCCTACCTCTGCCCCTCAGTGCCATCATCCACTGACCTCCTGCTGGAGTGTCAGGGATCAGGGTGGTCCCCTCTTCCTTCTCTCTACCTGCCCACCTTCAGCCCACCCTCCCCCTCCAATCCCTTCTTGGTTCCAGCCTGAACAATTCTGTGATTCTCCTGCATGTCCTGGCCCAAGTCCAGCTCAGCCCTCATCCCCTGAGAGACCCTCTGAGGTCACTCAGAACCTTGGTGAGGGTTCTCAGAGAGCCCCTAACTCCAAGCCAGTTCCTGTTGCTGTGTGGCCATGGGCAGGGCAGGGCTGCTGTGACAGTCCTCTGTCACTCACTGTCCCCATGGCACACAGCAGTGGCCATCCCCCAGAGCTGGCCTGGGGATTGCAGAGCAGCAGCACCTGGCTCAGAGGCTGAGCTCACTCTGCTCTTTCCACAAAACGTGGGAGAAAATGATTTGTTAAATATCACACAGTTCTCTGAGGGTGGTGGCACAAGAGATGGGACACAGGGGCTCTGGCAGGGACCTGTTCTCACCAGCGCCAGCCTACAAAAAGCTGTGCCTCTCTCCTCATCTCCATGCCCATCTCCTGCCTGCTGGAAGTGCCCCCTCCTGCCTGCTGTCCCCACAATGTCCTGCCCTTGAGGTGTCCCCACAGACATCCAGAAAACTCCCACGTCTTGTCTCCAGGGCACTAAAGGCTGTGAGTGCTTAAACTGCTGAGGTCACTTGATTTCTTCAGCCTGGAGGAGGCTGAGGCCAGACCTCTTTGGGGTCTGCAGCCTCCTCGCAAGGGGCAGTGGAAGGGCAGCTTTGATCTCTGCTCTGGTAACCGGTGACAGGACCCAGGGAATGGCTGGAGCTGTATCAGGCTTAGGTTGGATATCAGGAAAAGGTCCTTCCCCCAGAGGGTGCTGGGCACTGCCCAGGCTCCCCAGGGAATGGGCACAGCCCCAAGGCTGCCAGAGCTCTAGGAGCATTTGGACAATGCTCTCAGGCACAGGGTGGGATTGTTGGGGTGTCCTGGGCAGGGCCACGCATTGGAGTGGATGATCCTTGTGGGTCACTTCCAGCTCAGGGTATTCTATGATTCTTTTAAATGAGTTTCTACTGCTGGTGCAGGAGCAGTAATTAGACTGCTGGATTGCTCTTTTCTCTCTTTCCAACCATTCCAAATTCTGTGTTTGCTTTGCATTCCCCCACAGGGCTGGAGTTGTTCAGGAGTTGTCCTTAAGACCTCATCCACATCCTGCTAAGAGCAGCTCCAGGGGGACTGGGACTGTGCCCTTGGTGCCATTGCTCCCAGCATCACACTCAGGTCACTGCCGAGGGTCTTGTCCTGCTGAGTTTTGAAAACCTTCCAGGACAGGGATCCCAGAAGCTCCTCCAGCTGGAAGTACTGTGCTGCAATGTAGGGAAGAAGTGTTTTATTTTATCCTATCAAGCTGTCTCCTTGTGTCCTCCTGCTCCTTCAGTCTGCACCTCTGGCTCTGCCTCCTTTATGGCCTCCATGTAAGGCAGAGAAAGATGCAGCTGGATCTCACCCACCCCTCCCTTCTTGAGGCTGAACAGAGGCAGTTTTAGTCTCTTTTTGCCTGTCCCATGTTCCTTTCTGACCATCTTGGTGGGCTCCATTGGATCTTCACCTCTCAGTAGAAGTGGAGCCAAAATTGGGCACAGGGCTCTGTCATGGGTCTTTGAGTGCCAAGTAGGGAGGAAAATTCCTTTCCTTGGCATGCCAGGTATGCTTTTCCTAAGGTAGCCCACCTAAGTACAACACTGCTGGCTCAGTCCAACGTGACCTGACCCACATAGCCTTGCCCAAACTGGAGATTTCACCTGAAAACTTTCCCTTTCCTTTATGAGCATATGGTTGCTCACATCCTGGAGTGGACCCAGTCAGCAACCTCTCTTCATGATGAAAAATGACTGTTTAAATGCATTGCTTTAATTTGGTTCATTTTCTTTAAGATTCTTTTTTGAAGCATCATGTCAAAAGATTTTGACACGGCATCACTGACCGCTTCACTGGGGTCACAGGTTTAGGATTCATGGTCCCAGTCCTAATGTGAGGTGACACTGCCCTGGAATGCAAAGGGAAAGGGCACTCTGGAATATCTCCTGTCTGATGGCTGAGTGTGCATGCTATTAGAAATTAAGCAGTTGTGGGTCTGACCAGTGCTTGAATAGGATGCAGGTTTTAAATCCCTTGTATGGTAGGCACAAGCCAATTAGTCATGCTTAAATACTCAGGAGATTGCTGGAGCTGTGAGGCTCAGCCCTGCCCTGACAGTGAACTGATTCACAGGGAAGGAGGGAAGGAGATATTTTCTCAAGGTGAAATGGATGTTCTTGGAGGATACATGGTTTTAAAACAGTTAGATGCTTGGCAGATTAACTCCCCAGCCTTGATTAGACCTGCACTGGCATTCCCAGGTAAAACAAAAACAATCTACAATTGTAGGAATTTTGAAAATGTGACTTTCTGTGGCAGCTTAACCAGTTTGGATTCTCATAGAATCACAGAATCCCAGACTGGTTTGGGTTGGGAAGGACTTTAAATCTCATCCAGTCCCACCCCCTGCCATGGGCAGGGACACCTCGCACTATCCCAGGCTGCTCCAAGCCCTGTCCCACCTGGCCTGGGACACTGCCAGGGAAATGTGATACTGCAATGCAGCCTGTAGGAAAGAGAAGCACAACTCTGGAGTCAAAGTGGAGGCAGGGCAAGCCCATGCCAGGTTTTGCACCAAATTCCCAGCTTCCCCACTCCAGCCCAGTATGTGTGCCCCGGGTGGGCAGGTCCAGCCTGGTTTCCTGTCCCTTCCTCCCACTTCAGCCAGCCCTTTCCAGGGGAATGTGCTCAGCAGCCCTGTCCCTCCCAGCCCAGCCAGGCTGGGGCATCTCTCATTCCATCACTCAGCATATCCTCCTGCTCACCCATGAGTCCTAAATTCAATCTGATTTCAGTCTGATTACTTTCCCCTCCACTTGAGAGAATTAATTAATATCCAGCTCTGCTCCAGTTTTTTTTCCCTAATCGATGAAAGGAGGAAGGAAAGGGTGGTGTACCTGTCATTAATCATCATTAAATTAGTGACTCCAGAATTAGCTGGCCATGAAAGCTTGTGCAGCAGCAGAGCTGCGTGGTATCCCCATGCAGGAGACCTGGAGCTCTGCACAGCTCAGGCAGCAAGAAACAGAGAGAGTTTCAGAAACAGAGGTCTGAGAGAGGAGAGATCTGTGGGTGTCACACGAGGGAAGGGCTGCAGAGTGCCTGTCCCCTGGCTGGACAGGTCCTTGCAGCTCCAGGCACCTCAAGCCAACACGCAGGCCAAGCCAGAGCTTCCCAGGCACTGCTCAGGGTCACCCACACCTCCCTGGAGGTGACATCCAGCCCCAAACCACCACATCGATGGTTTCCCTGCACCCAGCACAGCGCGAGGCCTCCAGCTGCACCAGGAAGATGAAAGGTTAGGAGGGAGTTTCTCTGCATGCCCTGCATTCCTGCATCCATCCAGCCACAGGGATGGAGGGATGCTGTGCCCTGCCCTCACTCCCTGCCCTCACTCCCTGGCCTCGCTCTGCCTCTTTGGTCTCCCTCACCCACCCTGTCCACTCTCAGCTTTGACCTGGAGCAGGAATCATGGAATCACAGAATGGTTTGGGTTGGAAAGGGCCTTAGAGCTCATCCCATTCCACCCCTGCCATGGGCAGGGACACCTTCCACTGTCCCAGAGTGCTCGAAGCCCTGTCCAACCTGGCCTTGGACACTTCCAGGGATCCAGGGGCAGCCACAGCTTCTCTGTGCACCTGTGCCAGGGCCTCTCCACCCTCACAAGGAACAATTCCTTCCCAATATCTCATCTAACACTGCCTTCTGTCCATTTGAAGCCATTCCCCCTGGTCCTGTCACTCCAGGCCCTCATCCCCAGACCCTCTCCAGCTCTCCTGGAGCCCCTTTAGGCACTGGCAGGGGCTCTAAGGTCTCTCTGGAGCCTTCTGCTCTCCAGATAAACCCCCCCTGCTCTCCCAGCCTGGCTCCAGAGCAGAGGGGCTTCAGCCCTCTGAACATCTTCATGGCCTTTCTCTAGGCTCGCTCCATCAGGTCCATATACTCCTTTAACTGGGGGCCCCAGAGCCCCCCAGACGGTTATGGTGGCAGTGTGTGGAGCAGGAGTAGTAGGATCAGAAGGAGTTGACATCACTTGTGGCAGTGGGTGAGTAGCACACAGTGGTTTGTAGAAATAAATGGATCTGAAGACAGGAATAGCTATATTTGCATGGTAGGTTTTGTTCCCCTGGGGATATTTTAGTTCTTCCTGGTCATGGTTTGGTACCACTCTGTCCATGAGCACTTGCTTTGCTCTGCTTGTGCTGGGGATGAGGTGGTGGTGGTGATGGGGCTGTGCTGGGCAGTGGGTCACAGATCACACCTCTGTGGGCCTGGGGTCTAAGCAGCACCTCAGGCAATATCTGCCACCTGCCCGGGTCTGGAGGGTCTGTCTTTATGACAAAGTCACTCATGCCTGACCTTCACCAGCCCATCTACCTGCAGCACCCAGCAGAGCACCAGAAACTTCCTCTTCTGGACACTGAGAAAGCCACTGGCCACATCACATCATTCCAGGAGCTCAGTCAGACACAAGGACAGGGAGGTCGTCCCCCTCCATGGCACCTCTTGCTCACACCAGCACCTCATTTGCCCTCTTGGCCCCACCAACAGCACCCTGCAGTCCTCTTCCGAGGGCCGGCTCTCCAGAACACAGCCCCTGTGAGAGGTGTGACCTCCCCTGGCCATGGGTGCCCTTGCCTTTGGCCCTGTCGAAATGTCTGCTTGTGAAGCCAAACACACATGTGGCTCTCTCTTGTAAATGACTGATGCCTTAAACAGGCTGGTAAAAGTATGAAGCAGACACAGGAGTAGTGGGAAAAGGGAATTTACCTCGGTTTAATAGGATCCAAGGTGCCCAGACTCATCAAAGGTGGAAAACACGCCATGGAGCGAACAACGAGCTGGAACCCCTGTACAACTCATACCGGATTTTTATGGACTTCACAAAATTAGCATATCTACCTAATATCCCCCAATAAGAAACTTAATAAATGAATAATTGCCCCCTATTCTAATGACACCCCCCAAATGAAACTACAGCCTAGTTTACAAAAACACGTTCCAAGAGAGGACAGGTTGGAGCCTCTAGTTCTGAGATAATATGAATGTTTGGTCTTCCTCGCTTTGCAGGACCCCAAACTAAGCTAAATATCAGACTACAAGGGGTGTAAACATGTAGGGCTAAAGTACAAGGAGTATTTGTGCAGGGTACAAGGAGTGTGTTTAGAGGGTAACAGGGAAGGGAAAGGGTATAAAAATATATAAAAAGTGTATAAAAAGAAAAATACAAAAATCACCGGCATCATGATGGCTCTCAACACTGAGCACCAGCCCCCTCCAACAGACACTGCCGTGCTGAGGAGATGCCTTCGCTGCTGCTGTGCCTCAAAGCACTTCATTAGTACTTCAGCAGAGGCCAGAAAAACAATGCAAATATTCCAATCGGTCTGTGCTGTCAGAAGGGTTTGCCGTTCTCACAGGTGGGCTGCGCTGGGTCCAGAGCATGTCCATGCCCCAGGTGTGAGCTTTCCTGGCCAACCTCCCTCCCCTTTGAGACCGCCTGCATGTGGCTCATGCATGTTCCCAACCCCTGTGGCCATGGGGCTGCCGATTTAAATCCTCACCGAATGCAGGATGTTTCCCACTCCCTCCTCCTGCTCCTCCCTTCATCCTTAGCTGCATCACTCTGCTCCTGGCTGGATGGGATGTGCTGTCCCTCCCCTGTGACAGCTCTGGTGTCACTTAACCCACCCTGCTCCTCTTGGGCACCACCACTTGGGAAAACCTTCCAGAAACTGCTCTCTTCCCGTGTGCATTGCTGGCGTTGCTGCTGGCAGTGGGAGACCAGGCTGGGTCATTCCCAGTGCTTTTGGGATGATATTCCAGGCAAAAAGAGTAAAGCATGGAGCACATGGGAGGTGCCCTCTGCAGCTGGCCTGGAGAGGGTGGACATGAGCACCCTGCTGCTACTATCCAAAATCCTGCCCCTCTCCAAATTCCAGGGTCAGGAAGTCTGCACCCGAGGGCTGCCATTAAATTTTCTCTCCAAGGCTTGTCCATCGAGGCTTGCTGGCAGAGCAGCCAGGAACCAGGCAGGAAGACAAGCTGTGGGTCAGTTGTGGAAACACGTGTGCCAAACACACCCAGTGTCACGGCCGTATTTCCCGTGGTCTAGCACTTTAAAAATAAAAATCCCACTCTATTTTGAGTTATAATCCTCAGTGACAAATCCAGAGAAAAGGAAGTGGTGTACCTATGCAGGGAGTGGGTGCCTGTCCGTGCTGTACCTGTATTTAGAGTGTTTGTGTGTCTGACACCGCAGCTCCTCCCACACCTCCTGTGCCCATCACACAGGGGCAACACACGGTGCACATGTGTGCAGCCTTTCTCCTGTGTCCTGCACTCGTCCCTTTGCCAAGGGACAAGGGATTGGAGCTCACATAAGACCAGGAGCCATCCATGGCACCAGGATGCCCTGCCTGTGGAGTGGGAATCTCCATGCAGCCTCCACAGGATGAGGGGTTGGTCTGGAGGGCACTGGGGTGTTAAATAACCCTTTTTTAACATGGTGCAGTCTGTGAAATGAGAGCTGAAGGAGGCTGAAAAGGCTGGAGGAGATGACCTGAGATGCTCTGTGAATATCCATGTCCATGAGCCATCCCTGTCTGCAGGGTCACAGTGACTCCACCTCTGTGCCCAGGAACTGCAGACTGTGAGATGTGAAGGCTACCATCCCTGCCAGGGTCCCAGTCAAACAGGACTACTCCACTCTGGCTTTGCTGGTCAAGCCTGGACCTGCACTCACAAAGCTCCTTCCCACGAGCCTCTGTCCCCTGGCACCAAGTGGCTAAAGCAGCTGAATTTGCCACTACTGAAGGTGTTCTTCCAATAAATGTGAGCATGAATTAATAATGGCACTTTGAAGGCTCTCTCTGTGCTTGCTGCATCCCTCCTGCTGCATCCCCAGCCCAGAGCTGCTGAGGAGCCGCATCCACGCTGATTCATTTTGCACTAATAACAGCCTTCCCCTAAGAGGGATAAACAGCATGCTGAAGTTTCTGCTGGCAAAACACATCTCCAAATGAACTGCTAAAAATGGTTAACAAAAGGCTATTTCCAGCTCCTCCACCCAGCTGGAGCTGGCTCTCCTCCCTGACTGGTGCCATCTGCATCTGTCACAGGAGTTATGGTGCAGAGGAGGCAGGGGAGGGTGCAGGCAGCAGGTGAGGAGGTTTGGGAGAGCCAGAAGAGGGCTGCAAGCAGGTGCCTCAGTGTTCACACTGCAGGCACAGAGAGGGGGCACACCCTGTCCCCCATGTCACCAAAGAGCACTGCCAGCACAGCCCATCCAGGCTGGGAGCTGTGTGCAGGTGTTGTAGGCACCATCCTCATCCTCCAGCTTGTCCCTGGCCACTGCCCCCTTGGTGCTGCCATATCCTGGGGTCTGCACGGAAAGCAAATCCCAGCAGTGCCTTTCCCCACTGCGGCTGCTCACTCTCACTGGGGTCCTTTATTTCTGGCTGACTTAGAGTAAGCACTTGTCAGACACTTCTCTAATCTCAGGTATAATAAACCTCTGCGGCTCCGACTCCCGGATCTGTCATGTGAGCCAGCTGTGCACAAGGAAAGCACTTTGCATGCAGATGATTTATCTGTCCTCAATCTGATCCAAAAGCACTCCCTGAGCATGATCAGGCAGCAACAGCTCCTCCTCCCAGAGCCTGGTTCCTGGACACTGGGGTAAAGGGGTTTGCATTTGCAGGGGTCTCAAAATCCCAGAATTGTTTGGGCTTAAAGCTCATCCTGTGCCCCCCTGCCATGGACAAGGACACCTTCCACTATCCCAGGTTGCTCCAAGCCCCATCCAACCTGGCCTTGGACACTTCCAGGGATGGGGCAGCCACAGCTGCTCTGGGCACTTGTGCCAGGGCATCCCCACCCTCACAGCCAAGAATTCCTTCCCTATATCCCATCTAACCCTGCCTCCCAGCAGTAGAAAGCCATTCCCTCTTGTACTGTCACTCCATGTCTTTGTCCCAAGTTCCTCTCCAGCCCTCTTGGAACCCCTTTAGGCTCTGGAAGGGGCTGTAAGTTCTCCCTTCACTTCTTCAGACTGAACAGCCTGATCCATGATGATCCCATGTTCCTCTCATGGGATCATCCCATGAAGGACCATTAAGGACCGCAGCCTTCCTGCAGGGCTCTGCAGGCCCTCAGGGCTGAGCCACCTGAGAGCACAGGGAAGTGCAAACATGTCACAAGCAGTAGAGAAAAGGAAGAGTTCTGCTTAACGTGGATAGCTCCAAGTCCTTCCCTGCAGCCTGCAGCCTGGCCAGCTCTCCCTTGGGTGGGTGTCCCAGTCGTGGTTCCCATTGTGCAGAGACCCTGTAGAGCTGGATGAGAAAGGAGCGGGAGGGTAAATTTAGATTAAATATTGGGAAGAAATTCTTCCCTGTGAGCATGGTGAGGCTCTGGCACAGGGTACCCAGAGAAGCTGTGGCTGCCCCTGGATCCCTGGCAGTGTCCAAGGCCAGGCTGGACAGGGCTTGGAGCAGCCTGGGACAGTGGGATGTGTCCTGCACACGGCAGGTGTGGAATGGGATGAGCTTTAAGTTCTCCTTCAACCCAAATGGATCTGGGATTCTGTGACTCTCTGATAGCTCTGCTGAGGGCACAGCTGAGGCACACAGGCACAGCAGAAATGCCACCTCAGAGGTGCCAGAGACACAGGATCCTCAGCAGTGCCGCCCTGGGGGCTTGGAGATGGCTGCTGGCAAAGAGATTTGATTAGAAAATTAATCAGCGTCTGAAGCAAAGTGTGATATTTAATAAAGGGTGAGGAGATGCAGCACAGCCCAGGGGCAAGGCTGTCAGAGGCACAGCCCTGAGGCACAGCGTGAGGAAAGGGTCCCCATCCCACCCAGCTGAAGGACAGGGCTGACAGAAGGTCACAGCTGCTGCTCAGGACATGTCTGGACCCCAGAGGCACCAGGGAAATGCTGCCACCCCACATGACATCCATAGCCTAGTGTCCCTGAGTCTCCCTCAAATTTAGAAATGCTTCTCAGGGTCACCCTGGGGGTGCTGGTGAACCACATGCTCTGCCCCAAACCTATTCCAGCTTCAGATCTGGCCTGAATGAAAAACCATTATTGATTTTGGATTGTCACTCCCAGCTTTTGATGTCTAAACTGGCATTAGCCTTTTAATGATGTTTTTCAGGTTCTTCCTTTACCAGATGGGAAAAAATATGCCTGTTTTAGGCAGAAACTGAGTATTACACTTAATGTCATCACTGGGGAAGTGGGGCTTTAAAAAATACATTTTTATTAGAGTTCCTGAAAGCAAGGGAGCATCCTTTCCTGATTTTTGTCTGGGAGAAGGGAATGGCCAGAGAAGAGCAAGGATTTTGCTGTCGAGGAGCCAGGTCTCAGTGAAAACTGAGCAGGTACCAATGAGGTTCTGCAGACAGCAGTGTCTCACCTCCATCTCCAAACCACAGAGCGATTGGGATGCTGAGAAAGGCTTTGCGTGTCATGCACCGAGCTGCTGCGATCCCAGAGGAGCAGCAGGATGCTCATCTCCTGGAAGAACAATATCATGGGCAGAGTTTCTTGCTCTCCTCTCCAAAAAGGTTCTTTTGTCCTCTCCCTGTCTGTACATCCAGAGGTGCAGCACTTCACGGTCTGTGCAGCAGGGACACAGCAGAGATAAGTGTGAGTGTTCCCTTTGCCGATTCCCAATCTCTTAATCACTAAATTGTTGGTTTCAGGGTTTTTGTTAGTGAGAACACATTCTGCTGGAGCCAGCAGCAGAGGGATGTGAGGCTGCTGCAGCTGCCTGCCCCCAGGTCCATCAGCAGGCTGGAGTGATGTGAGGCTGAAATGTGTGTCCCTAGCACACAGCTGTACTGTGTGTACACCTCTGTACCTGTGTGAGTGTGCACCTGCACACCTGTGTGGCCAGAGAGTTCAGTCAGACACTCAGAGCACCCACAGGAACACCAACAGCACCAAACAGCCTCATCCTGCCCCTCCTGTGGCTGAGCAGGATGGAGGTCTAATAGAGAGAGTACACACACACGCACACACACATGTGCAACGTTTCCCTCCAGCAGCTGGGCTCAGATACCCCATTTATCCATAAAAAGTCAAAAAATGCTCTTCCCATGTTGGGTTTCACACCCCGAGGCAGCAACGTCCTTGGTCCAAAAGGTGACCTGGGAAGCTGCTTCCAGTGATGATTTTCACACCTCAACACCGGAACTGATGGCTGTGTTGGGACAGCTCTGGAAGGGACCATGGACAAGGTGGGTGTTCCTTGGGAGCCCTCAGTCTTGGTTTGCTCCCCCATTGTGTCTCTGTGCCTCCCTGGGCTTCTGGAGATCGGCATTTGATGGGCTGAGGGCTCTCCTGTGGGAGGCTCAGGGTAGCCCCAGGATGGTGTTTGGGCTCCCCCTCCTGTCGTTGTCTCTTCGTGCGCCTTGTGGATGTTCAAATGACCTTTCATCACATCCCCTGCTCTCTAGGTGTGATAGTTACCTCTATCCCAATCCCCCAGGAGTGGGATGGGGGAGGACACTTGGGCAGAGCCCTTCCAGCGGCAGAGAGCAGACAGTGTGCGGGTCCAGGGTGCAGGCTCCACGTTCAGCCTCAGCAGCAGTTTTTTGGCAACGCAGGAGCGTCCTTCCCCCCTTAATTCACATTTTCAGGAGCAGCTGCACAGCTCCATGGGTGCATCTGATGAAAGGTCTTCCCCCAGAAGCTCAGCACTGGGTAGTGCTCCTGGTGCCACTGCAAATGCGATGCCACAGAATGTGCTTTGTGCCCCCTGGCCTGTCCAAGCCCTGCAGGGATGTGCATGGTGCTTTGCAGGGGCCTGAGGTGCAATTTCTTGCCCACTTGTCCCAGTTCTTCCCTCCAGCTGTCTGCAAAGTCTATTTTCCACCAGCCCTGGCTGTTGGCACGGTCTGCTGCGGTGGCTGCACACCCAGACACACAGAGTTTAAATTCAGGGGAGGTGTCCTGTCTAGCACAAAAATTGTCACTCATTCACTTTCTGATCAAGCACTTGAAACCTTCCAGAACGGTGCCCAGCCTGGGTCTGGAGGCAGCAGGAAAGGAACAGCAGGGAAGGTCCCTGTCCCTGTCCCCACTGTACAGGCAGAGATACCGAGGAGGGTGACAGAACTGCCATCAATCACAGGGCCTGAGCAGAGTCTTCCAAGTATTTAAATCATTAATTAAGATTAATGAAATGCACTTTTGCAGTTTATTTAAGTGCATGTTCCGAACCTGAAACCTGGTCATTAATTAGTGAGGGAGACAATCTGAAGGGCTCAGTAAATCCCCTCTTAAGCCCTGGCAAGGCACATCCAGCTCCAAGTGCAAGGATATGGCCCTACCCAGGGGATGCTACATCAGAGCAGCATAGGAGACCCTTGAGAAGAGACACAGATCCCAATAATATGGGCTTTTAGGGAATTAGGGAGATCTATCCAGCTCAGGACTGAGAATGGGAGGCACAAACTGTAATATCCTTGTACCATTGTGGCAAATGAGAGGCTTCATTTGACTTTTCCAAATAAATTAAATTGAAAAATTCAGGGATTACTGGAAGGATTAGAGCTCTGTAGAGATCCTACTGCCCATCCCGAGGCTCCTGAATCCTCCTTATGAAGGCTAATGCAAACAAATATGTCCCATTAGATATGTCCCCAGGATGAATCTGACCTGGCAATAAAAATGCATCCTTTTTTCTGCGTGAAATGCCACATACAGCCGAGCTATAGGGTCCTGCACATGTCACCTTGTGCTTGGCCTCATGCCGGGACCTCTGTGTCCACCAGATAGATCATGGAATCACAGAATCCCAAGCTGGTTTGGGTTGAAGGGACCTTAAAGCTCAACCAGTGCCACCCCTGCCACGGCCAGGAACGCCTTCCTCTATCCCAGGTTGCTCCAAGCTCTGTCCATCCTTGCCTTGGATACTTCCAGGGATCCAGGGACAGCCACGGCTGCTCTGGACAACCTGTGCCAGAGCTTCATCACCCTCACAGGGAGGAATTTCTTCCCATTATCCAGAGGACCAGGACCCACTGGCCAGAGGCAGCCACCCTCCAGGGTTCTCTGTGGTTCCCCACTCTGGTGACATACACAGGGCACAGGACCACAGTCATCATCTGCCACCAGTGCAAACTTCCCCCTGGATCTGGAGTGTGGAGCTGTTTCAGGACTTTGGGTATTTGGGAAAACAGTGTTCAGACTGACCTTCCCCACAGTGCAATAAACCAGACACACTGGCAGTAAATTGCATCAATTAGAGGGAAGTCAGTAATTAATTAGAGGCTGGGATTCTTCCCATCCCTTATTGCAGCTCTGAAATTAAAAGTCCAGGTGAAGAATAACTCCAGGCCAGGAAGTCAGTGCTAGGTTGCCATGGAATTGCCCCACAGGATGAGACTACATGGCCTCTGAGGTGTTGATTGCTTCTGAGTTGGCAGCAAGGACATGGGTTTGACCTCTGCCTGCAGGAGAGGATTTGGACAGGAGGGAATCCTGAGTGTCTCACGCCACTGCAAGTGGAAAAGTGTTTGTGCAAGCTGGGAAAGGGCTGTGTCCTTGTGGGAAGCAGTGGAGCTGCTGGAGGAGGGTGAGCTCACGTAGCAGAAGCAGAGGTGCCTCAGAGGATTCTGGATGCATGTGGACCGCACCAGGACTGGGGATACAGGTACTGCTGCCCTCTGCATGGGGAACAGAGCCAAAATCAGAGCTGCTGAAGGTCTGTGTTCATCAGACCCACATCATCAAATCCCAGAATGGCTTGGAATGGAAGCGACCTTAAAGACCACCTCATTCCATACCCCTTCCACTCGAGCTTTCAGAGCACAGGGGCAGGGAGGCATCATGGCCTTCAGCCTAATGAGCACCTCCCTGGCTTGGAAAGGTCTGTCTGGCTGTGCACAGCCCTGCTGGGATGTCCTGGGAGAGCTGAGGGCAGGGCTGGCTAGCGGAGCCTGAGGCACTTGCCGGGGCCCCGCTGGCTGCAGGCAGAGGCAATCAGAGCCTCGGGAGCAGCAATCAGCCGCCCTCCAAATTGGGCAGACGTGAGAAGTGAGCCTGGGAGTTCACATCGATCTGGCAGCCAAGGTCAGGTAGAGGGGAGCTGAGTTCCCAGAACAGCCCCTGTGGAAAGCAGGTTTTAACAGCAATGAGGTGTAATCGGCTGCAGCCGGCACAGACCTCCAGCTGCCGTGACCCAGTTAACGCTGACGCTCACCTGCAGGAAACTTCCACTCCATTTTCAAGGCCTGATGTCAGGGAAAGCAGGCCTTGGCACGGAGATCAGTCTGGGAAGGGGGCACAGTGTTCTGGCAGCCATCAGGATCTGGCTGTGCACAGCAAGGCTCTGTGCTGGTCATCCCAGCCCAGGGGGGAAGCACAGCGTGGCTACAAACCAGAGCCTGATGGTTCCCACTCCGCTGGGGTGAGCACATCCGTGCCTGGTGCAGGGATTTCTGGCGGTCTTGCCGTGGCCTGATGGCCCCAAAGAGTGCAAACCTCACACACCCAGAACTGAGGCACCAAAACACACAGCCCAGAGAGGCAGACCTTGTGCCTTCCCTCCACTGTAGCCATCACATGGGATTTGAGGGAATCCCACCATGTCCAGGGTGTCTTGCAGGGCCTCATCTCCTGAGCCCATAGCATAAAGCCAAGAGGGGAAGGAAGGAGCAGAATTTGTAGGTTTGGGGGTTGTTTTTTTTTCAGCTGCCTTGTAAAAATGGCACTTCAAGCTATTTTTAAACCTTTAGAGATGTTTAGGAGATACCACGGACTCGCCTCATGGGGTGAACAGGCTGGGGCTCACTGCTGGAGTAGGGAAAGGATTGAGGGTGGGAATTGTTGGGCACCAGGCTGAGTGTGAGCAAAACACAGATGAGCTAAACTGCTGCACTGGGGGACTGTGGCCAAGTCAAGGGAAATGGTTCATGCTCGTGATCAGCAGTGCGGAGGCCACCTCGCTGTCAGCCAGGGGAAGGGAGGGTGGGGTGGCAGCTGATCACTGCTGCAGCTGCTTGGGAGCAATCGCAAGGAAACAGAGCCAAATACATCTCAGAAATGCCAAATGACATAACGAGGGATGGTGGGCACACAGGGGGACTTTCAGAGGTTTGGGATGGACATTAGGACACATTTCTTCACCTGAGCGTGGTCCAACCCTAAAACAAGTCAGTGGAGCTATGGGGATCTCTGTCCTTGGGGATTTCAGGACTCAGGTAGGCAGAGCCACATCCTCCCTGATCTAGTGCTGGAATAGTCCTGCCATGAGCAGAGAGCTGCACTAGGGATCCCCGAGGTCCCTTCTGCAGCTCTGTTGGGATCCACAGCACTGTGCCTGCTGGACATCACTCTTCCCCTGGCTGGACTTCAGCCCAGGGATGCCCTGGCACAGACGGGTACAGGCTCTTTTCCTCTGATGTTGCAAAGGACCAGGTTGGCTCCCTGACCCCATCCCAGCTGTACCTGCTGCCTGCAGGAAGGCCTAGGGCACTTTGATCACTTACTTACCTCATGTGATCTTTTTACTGACCTTGGTATGGACAGAATCGCATCCTGGATGC
Organism: Origma solitaria; assembly: GCA_013397895.1. Classification (NCBI taxonomy): domain Eukaryota; kingdom Metazoa; phylum Chordata; class Aves; order Passeriformes; family Acanthizidae; genus Origma; species Origma solitaria. The sequence continues at coordinate 205,756 of VZRL01001446.1, read as the reverse complement.
ATCCATTGATTTTTGGTGGAGGTGGGAAGAAGCGAAACATGATCCATGGTGGCATTAAAATCAGTATCCTATACAAAAGTCCAGAGGCTCCTTGCAGTCCCTGGTCCTGTGAACACTTTCCTCATGCTGGGCTCTTCAGAAACCCGAGTGAGCAGCCCTTGGTGCCCAGCCAGGCCCTACCATTCCCAAAAGCCTTTTGCTTCTTCTATTTGCCCTTCTGCCCTGGGGAATGAGCCAGGAGAGCTTGGCTCTGCAGGGCAGGGACTCCTGCTGTTCACCTCGGGGCTCCTGGCATGTTGTCAACACAGCTCGGGCACCCTGCTCTGATACCATCTTATTTATGGCACATCCTTCCTGTCTTCTCCCTGCTATTATTGCCTGAAATGCTGCAATTTAGATTCTGGCTGTGTTTGATTGCAAACTCCCCCAATCTACAAATTTCAGTGACAAGCACTAGAGCAGCTCATTTACATGCCAAAGTGATCAATCTGGAACTGCTTGTTACACCAGAGAATAAATAAATAATGGATACATTAAAGAATGGGGAACAATCAGCCAAATTAACCAATAGATGTCGAATAATGACAAGCCCTGACATCCTTAACAGGGAACAAGAGAGGGAGGGATGGGATAAGCTTTCCCAGCATTGCCCAGGGCTGCTCAGCACTCATCTATCTCCTCTCATCCCATGAGCCAACAGGGATGTGCATCACTGACAGGAAACAGCCAGCAAGAGCTGGAGCCTGAAATCCTGGCTCTTAAACCACATACCTGTGTTTATTCTTCACACCTGCTCTGTGCAAGCATCCGTCATAGGAATAACACATCCCCGGGGACAGCAATTAAAATGTTTTAGACATGTGGCAGTGTGCCACCCAGTGTTACACGGTGTGGCAAGTGGCCTTGCAGCCCAATTTTCACCTGACATCTCGTGAAATCCTTCCAGGGCACCATCTTTCTCCTCAAGTCCCTGACAGGAGGAGGGATCCAGATGGGGGTCAGGCTCTGCTCCCACGTAGCAAGTGACAGGACAAGAGGAAACAGCCTCAAGTTGTGCCAGGGGGGGTTTAGACTGGATATCAGGGAAAATTCCTTCACTGAAAGGCCTGACAGGCACTGGCACAGGCTGCCCCAGGGCAGTGGTGGAGTCACCATCCTTGGCAGGATTTAAGACTCAGGTGGATGTGGCCCTTGGGGCATGGTTCAGTGAGGGACCTGGCAGTGGTGTGTTAATATTTGGACTCTAAGATCTTAGAGGGTTTTTCCAAACTTAATGCTTCCGTGATTCTATGATTCTATTTGGGACAGCCCAGCTCAACAGCTGTGACATCCATCTGGGTGGTTATTCAGGCACCATTAAGCCACCAGTGGCTGCAGCAGGGTGGATGCTGTGAGCTGTTGTCCCCTCCCCGCGGGTGCGGATGGCCAGCTGGGATGCCGGTGACTGGCAGCAGAGAGCTGTGCGGTACCTGCCAGCAGCGCTGCTCTCCATCACCGCCTCCTGCGCGGTGACAGGTAAGTGCCAGCTGCCTGATTTATCCTCCTCTGGCAGCTCCTGCCTGTCAGCTCGGCACCCCAGGGATCCCCAGCAGGGAGGCAGCGCAGCAGCCTCTCCCCGTTGTGTGCTGTCAGCAGCTCGTGTGTGCCTGCAGGGGATGCGTGAGGTTGTGCAGAGGTCACTTCCCTTCCGTGCAGGGCCGCAGGGCTGGGAGGGCACTGACCCATCCTGCCCGGCACCCCCGGCTGGGAGGGCAGCCAGAGGTGAGGGAGCTGCCCCACGGCCCATGCTGAAAGGAGGAGGGGTGCTCGGGGTGAAAATCATCTGGAGCAGAGTTCCTGGGTGTGCAGCAGAGAGCAGAGACCGTAACAGGTGCTCTAAATTATGGGGATGTGCACCTGAGTGTTCGGCTTCCCCAAAAACCAGGGTAACCCTCTTTGGGGATAGTTTTGTGACATCTGGGGCTCTGCAGAGCATCCACATCCTCTGGCTATTCCAGGTAACCCCTCCCTCCCCTCTGCACTGGGCCTGAGCCGTTCTATGTCATCTGGGGGTGCCATCCAGATGTCCCATCGTCCCAGATGACCCAGAGGTCATCGTCCCAGCCCCTACTCCGTGCTGGAGCCTGCCCGTGGTGCTGCTGGAGGGCTCTGCCCGACCGGCCCCGGCAGGGAGAGCCCGGCAGGGCTGTACGAGCCCTCGCACCTCCCGCCACAGCCTAGTCCTCACCGAGCAAACCTCTCTTGTCCCCAGCCTCGGGGAGTGCCAAACTGCCCTGTTTGGGGTGGGAGAAAGGGTGTTTGGGGCCGTTTGGGGGAGAAGGGTCACCCCGGCTCTGCGGGGTGCCTGGCAGAGGTGTCCGAGGGGACACTGCAGCTGGACACGCCGCGGAGCCCCGCGGAGCCCGCGCTCAGCCCGTCCCGGTCCGGCAGCGCAGGTGACACCGCGGGCAGGTGACACGGCGGGCAGGTGACACCGCGGGCAGGTGACACCGCGTGGCTGAGGCAGCACTGCCATCTCGTGGCTTTCCCCTCGCTGCCGGCCCGGCCCCGTTCCGCTGCTCCCGGCGCTGGGAAAGGGAGGGACCGGAGGGTGCCAGGCTGGGGACGTTTCTGTGCTGGCAGCTGAGGTCTGCAGAGCCTCCGGGATGGCACCGTGCGATGCTCATCCCTGGCTCCCTGCAGCCTGTGGACCCGCGGCTGTCACTGCAAATGGCTTCCCACTGCCGGGGGGCAGCGTTAGATGGGATGTTAGGGACAAATCATTCCCTGTGAGGGTGGGCAGGCCCTGGCACAGGTGCCCAGAGAAGCTGTGGCTGCCCCTGGATCCCTGGCAGTGTCCAAGGCCAGGCTGGACGGGACTTGGAACACCCTGGGATAGAGGAAGGCGTTCCTGCCCATGCCAGGGGTGGGACTGGATGAGCTTTAAGGTCCTTCCAACCCAAACCAGTCTGGGATGTCCCAGCTGCAGATCCAGGGAGGAGGAGGAGGAGATGCTTAGAGGATGGGAGAAGAAGGCTTGGCTTGACCACAGCAACGCTGGAAGTCAAGTGAGTGGGGCTAAACTTCCCAGAAATCTCGTGGATCTGGAGGAGGGAACACCCAGACCAACACCGGCTTCCAGGAGATGCTGGAAACACACAGCCAGCCCCTGTAATTCAGCATTTAAATGGGGGTTAAGGGGACAGCAGGAGACAAAGGACACAGAGCATGAGGACACAGCCATCAATCAATGCTGAATAAAATGATGGAGTGGTCTCATTTGGGCTGTATATTAAGAAAGGGCAATAGGACAGAAATACAATTACTGTCCAGAAGCACCGTTTGGAGGAAGGTAGGTCCTTTCAAACTCACCTGTCATCTTGTCTTGACACGGTTACAGGTCCGGTTGATAGGTGAACTCTGCTGATAAAATAAAATCACATTTCTTCTGGGCATCTGATTTATTATGGGGCGACATTTTGATTAAAAATGTGTATTATATTGCATTAAGAGGGCATCTAGTCCATGAATTAAAGACCAGCTCAGTGACAGATCTCTGCTGGCAAAGGTCTCTGGGCTGAGTTCTGGTCATTGCCTTTTTCAGCTGTTTTGGAAATGATGTAACACTTCCCTTGGGAATGCAGGAGGTGGCAGGCAGGGGGGTGGGAGGTTTGCCTGTCCCCCTTGACTTTGGAGTCACCCTAATCCCAGGCCTGCTCACCACCCTCTTTCCTCGGACATCGTCCCCTGAGCCCCAGCTCCAGCTTTGGGGACCCCAGTGCCTCTTTCTCTTGCAGGTCAGTGCAGATGCACCAGGACTCCTGAAAGGACACACAAGGGCATATGGATCAGAAAACCCCTCCTCCCTGTCCACTGTGTCCCCCATGGGGTGGCCTGGCTGGTCCCTAGGGTCCCGAGGATGCTCACCTGCTGGGGTCATTGTGGCACCTCCCATCCCTGATGTCACGGGGTTTGGGGACTAGTGGCATTTTGGTGCTCTTTTTTAGCAGAGCTGAATGCACACCCCTGGACTCACTGAGTGATAGAGGAGGTGCTGGTGTTTCACTTGGCAGATCTCGTGAGGCCACACACAGCTCCCAGGGTTGCCCAGACCTGGTTGGCGCAAGGTACAGCCACCAAAAGGGGACTGAGAGCGTCATCAGTGCCACACATCCCATCTCTTTGCACTCTACTACAGACACCCGGTCCCCAAAGCACTGACGGAGGACATCACTGGACCATGGACTCTCTTGAGCTGGATAGGACATCCCAAGGATCATCAGTCCCACTCCTGGCCCTGCAAAGGACACCCCAACAATCCCACCATGTGCCTGAGAGCTGTGTCCAAACGCTCCTGGAGCTCTGGCAGCCTTGGGGCTGTGCTCATTCCCTGGGGAGCCTGGGCAGTGCCCAGCACCCTCTGGGGGAGGAACCTTCCCCTAATATCCAACCTAAATACTCAAGGCGCAGCTGAGCCACGCAGGCGCTGGTGATCCCTTTGCTGGAGCCCTGCTCCATCAGAGCGCAGTGCAGAGGTGGACATCCGGAGGGGTCAGCCCCCAGCAGCGCCATGACCATGCTGGGTACCAGTGACAGACACTGTGCCCATCACCCAGACCAGAGGCCTCCAGAGGAGCACTGGACCCCTCTGAGCATCCCTTGGATGGCTGTGACACCTCATGCTTACATCCCCTGTCCCCTCGTGCCCTCTGGGCAGCCTGTGGCCATCCTCCAGTCATGTTGCTTTGTTCTCAGTCCCCACCAGTCCCTGCTGTGGGGACTGTGCTGCTGGGCCAGGCTGGGCACACAGTGCTGCACTCTCGCTGACCAAGCTGTTTCCAGTAAACCCAGAGTCAAGTGTGGAAAGGGGAACAAGTTTCTTTCTCATACAGAGAAAGTGAAACTCAACACATCCCTTCTCCAACTCGGCAAATGCCAGTGCATGCAAGTTCATCCTTCCCACCCCTCTTTTCTTCCTCCCTACTCCCAGAGAAGAGCTTCCAGCAAACAGAGCTGCTGCTCACACTGCTCTGTCTTCAGCCCTGCACCGAGGTAAGTCACCACAAACAGCTGGGGACACTCTCTTCTGCCACTACTTTCCAGTCCTTGCTCCCTGTCCTCCTTCTTTCTTCACTTCTACCTCCACAAGGGTTCAAAGTAGGAAAATAGGGAGAAGATGATGTGGGGAATTGAAAGGGGGGGTGGAGCTGCAGGAATCTGTCCCTACTCAGTGTGGTTGTGGACACCACCAGGCTCTGAAGGCTTGTCCTGGGCTGAGTACCTCAGGTTTTGGGATAGGTCTGTGTCCTCCCTCCCAGCTCATCATATTGGATGTTTGGATCCCATTTGCCATTTTTCCCTGTTGTGTTTCTTTGCATCCTTTTCTCCCTAGTGCTCTCTGTCCTGTGGGACTGCTGCCCTGCACAGCAGTGCTTCTCCCCCAAAACTGGAATAAACATCCTCTACAGGCATCTGAGGTGTCCTGTGCCCAGGACATGCAGCGAAGGGTTTGTGCCATGCTCCACATCCTGGGCTTTTCCGTCCCACAGCTCTGTCCTGAGCATGCCAGAGATTTTCAGTGACATCAGTGATTTCAGATCACACAAGGAAACAGCCTCAAAACCCTTCCAGGAAGTTGTTTCCACTACTGCATGTGGTGTCTGCTTATCCCTACCGGGCACTGCAGTAGATCTGTGGATGCACCTGGTGAGGGCACCCACGTACCTGTGTCCAAGGTTTGTCTGTGTCTTTGCCTTATCCCCAGCTCATCCCTGTGCCGTAGAAGGCAGGATGCAGCCCGGATTCTGGCTGGCAGCCAGCACCCTGGCGGCAGTGCTGGGCACGGCCCTGCTGGAGGACGGAGTGTGTAAGGCACCGGATGGCAAGAACGGCTCCCCTGGCCGCCCTGGCCGTGATGGGAGGCCAGGGCAGAAGGGTGACATGGGAGAGCCAGGTAAGAGGAAGCCAGGGATGTTGGGTGCAGGGGGCCAGGAGCCTCTTGGTAGGAGCATCCTGGGCTGTGGGAGCAGCTCAGGAGATGCCAGGTGTGCATGAACTCCTCCCCACTTCTCCCCAGGGAGACCTGCGCTGAGTGCGAGTGCCAAGGGACCCAAAGGGGATGCAGGCGATCCAGGGCCTCCCGGCTTGCCAGGCAGGCGTGGCCCAGCCGGCATGCCCGGCTTAATGGGGCTTCCAGGGCTGCCAGGGCCGCTGGGGCAAAAAGGGAAAGCTGGTGATATTTTGGAGCACCCACGTCCTGCCTTCTCAGCCTCGAGGCTGTCCCCACCGCGCATGGGCATGACAGTGGTGTTTGACAGCATCATCACCAACCAGGAGAACTCCTACAGCCCCCAGACCGGGAAGTTCACCTGCCATGTCCCCGGGCTGTACTACTTCGCCTTCCAGGTGGTGTCCAGCGGGGACCTGTGTCTGAGCATCTCCAAAAACGGGCTGCGCATGGTCAGCTTCTGCGACAACAATGACAAAGCCATCCTGCAGGTGAACTCGGGCAGCATCGTGCTCAGCCTGGCTGAGGAGGACCAGGTGTTCCTGACCACTGAGCAGGGCAGCGCCATTTACAGTGGCTCCGAGGTCGACAGCGTCTTCAGTGGGTTCCTGGTGTCCCCAGAGGCAGTTTGAGGGAATCCCACAGCAGCGTGGGGTATCTGCCTGGCTGGCTGCTCCCCTGGGGATGTGTGGGATGCTTTAGTGCCGCTGCACATGGGGAGGGTCCCAAATCGAGCATCCAGATGTGTCCTGTGCTTCCACCAATGTCACAACTGACCAGGCTGTGGGTCACCACTGCAGCAGTCACCTCCATGCTGAGCCTGCCCGCACTGCCCTGGAGGCTGTGGACTCTCACCCCTTTCTCCTCCCAGGCACTCAAGCTCCACTCCCAGCTGTCACCACCTGTGGCTCTTTGCTCTGGGAAATCACTGCCTGCCACTGCTTCTGCTCCACTAACCACTGCAAAAGCCTTCCTGGCACTGGGACACATCCTCTTACATCCTCCCCACCAATGTAAATAAACACTTCTTCCATCACTGCTCATTGAGTTTTCTTTTCTACTCGTGCATCTTCTCCAAACCATCAATGTACTAGACCCCTTCCCAAGCTGCCCAGGGACAGCAGTGATTCCACCTTGTCCATGGCACTGCAAAGGCAGAAGGACAGGAGGGAATGGAGTGTCCAATCAGACCTGACACTTGCAGGGAGGAGTAAGAAACCTCTGGGACGGGGCTGTGTGTGTCCTTCTCTGCTGAGCCCTGGGCAGCTGGGAGAAAACACAGGCAGCAGATCCTGCACCTCTCCAACACAGTTCCATGTTGGCACCCCGACTCTCCCGGGAAGGGAAAAGGCAGCTGTGGTCCTCTGGCAAGAAGGGACAAGGACATTGGGGAACGGATGGGGTTGCAGGGTGATGGTGCTGGAGCTGTGAGTGTCTTGGAGTGACATGAGAGGGAGGTACAGCAGGCTGGGCAGGTCCCATGCAGCTGGGAAGCATCAGGTGCCATACCCTGGGGCTGCTCCTTAGGGGAGCTGCTCCACACACCTTGGGCACTCTAACACTCCCATTCCTTGGGGAGTGAGGAGGAGGCCAGGCCACCTGCGAGGAGCAATACTCCAATGAGGGATCTTGGGGCCTCCCTGAGTCCAGCACCCAGCAGAACTGTGGAGCATGGGGAAAGGTGCTCAGAAACTCTCAAGGGGAAACATTCTCCAGTCTGATTTAGGGGTGCAGCATCTTCCATCAGAGACAGGCCATGACTTTGCAGCAGCCCTGCAGTGCCACAGGCACCTCCAGCCCACTGGAGGCTCTGTTCCCAAGCTGCCCTTCTCAGAAACAAGGCAAGTAAGAGCGAAAGCAGAGATTTGGGGAGGGCTATTCCCCTCAATGGCTTTGGGGGTTGTGTCTCTCTGAGCTGTGTCCCATCTCCGTCCTTCCAGCCCTTCCTGTTGCAGTGGCACCAGAATAGATCTCGCTGGACAGCCAAGAAAGTGCTGGCTCAGCAGAAACCATCAGGCAGGAGGATGTGAAACTCAGCTGGGGGCAGCTGGGGGTTCTGTGTTCCCGGAGGCCTTTCGCCCTTTCCAAACTCTGATTTCCTCCGTGAGGGTGTCAGGGAGCCGCCCCCAGCAGCTGTGCCGGCAGGAACCGCGCACACAGCGGCACCGGCAGCGCGGGTTCCCTGCCCTGCTCCCCACCAGAGGTAAGAGGTGCTGCAGGGTCTGTGTCTCGAGGGTGGGACTGGGGGTCCAGCAGCATGGCACAGTGCTGGAGAGGGTGAGAATTACAGGAGGACATGGATGGGAGAGGAGGAGGAGGAGAGGAAGGAGACAGAGGCACTGCCAGGCTGCACACATGTCATGGAGATGGCATGCACCCAGCTGGTGGAAGGATTGCTCCTGCTGGACAGAGCCAGGACAGTCAGGCTGCTGCTGGAGGAGCAAGATCAGCTGTGTGCAGGGAGCTCTGGCCTTGCTGCAGCATGGGGTGACAGTCTGCAGTGGCGTGTGCATCTCCAGGGTTTGGGGACACCGGACTTGGGGGGCTAGGGGCTGGCCATGGGTACCACACACCTCATGGCTCCATCCAGACTGAAACTCCAACCCACCCTGTGCCATCAGGGGCTGCCCCAGGGTTGGAGATGAGCCCAGGCCCATCTCCACATATCCATCTCCCCACTGCCTGCAGTGTGTATGGCTGGGACATTGAGGACAAACCCGTGACACCTCATGGTGTCACCAGCCCCCTTTTCTCCATGTCCTGGAAGCCAGCTTGCCATGGTCCCTCACTGCAGCACTTTCTTTCCCTTTCCATGCTACAGAACACCAAAATGGAGAAGATACTCTGGGAGCAGCTCTGTCTGACCTTCACCCTCCTCCTCCTGAATCTGGGCTCTGCTGTGAGTGTAGAAGACCCTCAGAGTTGCTATGGAGCTCCAGGCCTGCCAGGCATGCCGGGTATGCCCGGCAGGGATGGCCGGGATGGGCTGAAGGGAGCCAAAGGGGAGCCAGGTGAGTGAGCAAGGAGCAACACGGGCTGTGGCAGGGGACATTGAGTCCTCCAGGGCCAGTCGGCCTTGGTTTGCAGGCTGTGGAGAACATCCTCTGTGGTCAGGTGCAGAGAGGTGACAACAGTCTCCTGCCCACGGGAAGGGGCTAGAGAAGCCTCTCCCCACATCCTGCCACTGACACTGACTCCCTTTCACCCCTCACCCCCCTACAGGTATCCCAGCTTCTGCCCTGCAAGGGCCCAAAGGCAGCAAAGGAGAACCAGGCCCCCCTGGCGTTCCAGGCAAGCCTGGCCCCCCGGGGCCCCCTGGTCCAATGGGAATCCCGGGGCAGATGGGCACGCCTGGACGCCCAGGATTGCCGGGCAGCGCCAAGCTGAAGCACCAGGCAGCATTCTCAGTGACGAGGCAGACCAGCCAGTACCCCTCCAAGAACGTCCCCGTGGTCTTCAACAATGTCATCACCAACACCAACCACGCCTACAACACCAGCACGGGCAAGTTCACCTGCAGGCTCCCCGGGGTCTACTACTTTGTGTTCCACAGCTCCCACACGGCCAACCTCTGTGCCATCCTGCACAAGAACCAGAGGAGGATGGCCAGCTTCTGTGACCACAAGACCAACACCATGCAGGTCAGCTCGGGGGGCACGCTGCTCCGCCTGGCTCGCGAGGACGAGGTCTGGCTGGGAGTGAATGACTACAACGGCATGGTGGGCATTGCCAACTCTGACAGCATCTTCTCGGGGTTCCTGCTCTTCCCGGACTAGAGGATCAGCAGAGCCCACCCCAGCACCCCGACTGCTTCTACCTGCCCTGAGCTCACTGCCTGCTGCCGGGCTGCTCCTGATGCTCCCGGTTTGTCTGCAGGGAGGGGAGCCCCAGCGAGGGGGTCACCCCCAGCAGCCAGACCCACCGCTCGGGGCTGAGCACGGGCAGCTGCTGCACAGGGTACAGGCACATCTGGATGCATCTGCACCCAGAGTGATGGTGCCGAGCTCCTGGTCCTGCTGGCACTGCCACGTGCATCGCCTGAAAGCCCTACATTGCCTCAGAGGTCTCTCTGCCTCTCTCCCACCCCAGCTGGGCTGCTGCAGGTCCAGCCAGGTGTCCTGGCGCAGGCTGCAGTAACACCCTTTGCCACGACCTGGCTGTGGAAAGTGTCAATAAAACCTTCCCCAGTGCACCTGGTGTAGTGTGTTGTTTCCTCCATGCCCTACCTCTCTGCGGTGTGCACACGTGCGTGTGGCATCTGTGTGGCATCACCATGTCCCCGAGCCCTCGCTGGCCCGGCCTCGCTCAGCATCAGAGACCATCACACCCCACCCACCTCCAGCTTTCCACGGGGTGTGGTGGGAGCCCTGGCTGCCATGGATGGTTCCCATGCCCCCACACAGCACCTACCAAGGGGCACTGACACTCCCCCGAGCAGACCCCAATACTCCCCTTCCCTGCAAAGCAGTCCAGCTGCAGAGGGGCACAGATGGCACAGCAAACCCCAGCAGCAGGGGTGGGGCATCCCTGGCGTCCCTAGCAGGATGGGGCAGGGGAAGCACTCTGGCTTTCCTGAGCCAGACCAAAGGAGCTCATGGTTGTGGAGGCTGCAGAACCCACCAAAACCCAACAGGGATTTCTACTGCTGTCACACATTGCAGGGTGGAACAGGAGGTCACCTCTCCAAATGTCCAATGCTTCACCTCTACTTGGCAGTAGCCAAAGCAGGACTGGGAATGCTTTTCCCACAGGTTAAAATCACTTCCCATGCACAACATTCAGGAGAGTCTGGGGCACAGACTCAAAGTGATGGATGCTGAGACCCTGCAGCCTCCCCTGGGCCTGCAGAGCCGCGAGTGTGCGGAGCAGCCTCAGGGGCACTGGCTGAGTGTATGCACATCTCTGCAGCCCTGATGGGGTACCCCAAACTTGTCTGGAGCTCCTGGCAGTGTTTCCTGTAGCAAGCACACCTGAGAAGGGCACAGGGACCCTGCAGGGCAGAGCTGTGGCCAGAGGGGCTCAGGGTGCTCTTTGGGGACAGCTTGTTCTGCTCAGCTGACAGCAGCACTGGTGGAGGATATGAAACTGCCACGGGAAAAAGGGCAGGAACTAAAGAAAAAAAGGGGATGTGTCCCAGATCCTTTCACAATAACCCTTGCAGCAAACTTCTGCTTCTCCTCACGGGCATTTCCAAGCAGGACGCTGGTGTGTCCTGCTCCATCTCCCCACCCGAGCAACAAGGAGCTCAAGGTAAGAGCAAGACTGAGCCCAAACTCCCCTGCACAGGCAGAAGCACATGGGGAACCTGGCCCCAGCAGGGTGACAGTCACCTGCATCACTTCCCTGTGGCTTGGGGCAGAGGAGAAGCAGGGGGTGGAGGTGCTGGGCTGGGGGTGGTGGAGATCCCTGATGGGATCCCAAGTCCTCCTTCTCCACCTGGAAGAAAGAAAACATAAAAGTAGAGATGGCAAAGTTCTAGAGGGGTGCTCAGGGACTGGGCATCAGTCTGAAAGGTGTGCTGGGGATGTTCTCCTGCCCTGAGAAGCTCTTGTCTTCTGATGCACCTGGGCTGGGAACCTGCGGCTTGATCCTTGTACCTGCCACAGCCACATTGGAGCTGCTGTGGCTGGAGGATCCAGCTCACCAACTTTTTGTCCTGCTGGCGCCTGAGCTTCAGCCCTGGGAAAGTCCACCTGAGGTGGGAGAGCTGTGGCTGGGGTGATGTGATGTCCAGACACAGCCCCCAAATGGCCAGTGCTTATCCCCATGTGCCCACACCAGGAGCTGGGGAATGGACTTGGCCAGGGAGGGCAGGAGGAAGGTGGGACCCCAGGGATGGAAGTGCAGATGACTGTCCCAGTCAGGCTTGTTAGATACAGAAATACCTCTGGGATGGAGTAGCCATGTGACAGCACACAAGGGGAACCCGAGGGGTGTAGGAGGGAGGTTTGGGGATCCATTGCCACCTTCAAGGGCTAGTAGCACTAGTCCCTCAGAACTGCTGGTGGAAGGCAAGAGCCATTCCTTTGCAGATGACGAAACTGCTCTGGCTGGGGAAAGATTTTACCCTGCAAGTGTAGTCCTGAGATGAGATGGGGAACTTCTCCCCACAAGGGAGCAGCATGGCCACACCAGACATCAGATCTCTGAGATAACCTGTCCCAAATATTCATGTGGCTGAAGCTGTGGGCACTTGTAAACTGGGGACTTAAGAGTGATGAGAGGCTCTGCTTTGCCCAAGGGGCCTGGTCCTTTGCTCCAGGGCCATCAGGAGAGCAGATTTGGCTCTGCAGTAGGATGTTTTCCCTCCCTGATGGTATTACCCCGACGTGCTTGCAGTCACCATCTTTCAGAGCAGCACAGAATGCTTTCCTCAGCCCTCCCACCATCCAGGCAAGTCCCCCGACACCATTCCATGCTCCCACAGATGTGGACCGCGTGGGCCATGCTGATCTGCCTGGCTGGAAGGCAGCTTGCCAGTGCCACACTCTGCAGGACCTATGGCAGCATCCCAGGCATCCCAGGATTACCAGGACAGCAGGGCAGCGATGGCAGGGATGGGGAGAATGGCCCAAAGGGTGAGCAAGGTAAGGAAGAGGCTGCAGGTGGGTAAAATGTTGTCTTGTGAATGCCAAGAGCAGGAAAAGACAGTGCCAGGCATGTCGTCCTGGGCAAGAAACCCAATTCAAATCATTCCTTTGAGGTCAGGCGAGGAACCTGGGGATGGTTCCTGGGGGATGGAGGAACCTTGGGAGGGAGGGCGAGGACAGAAAGGTGTGTCACACCTGCCTGTTGGGCAGGGGTCTCCATTGACCCACACCAGCACAGGGGTCCTGCCCCGTGCCCCTTCTGCAGACAAGTGGGGCTTGGCTGTGACCACAATGACCCTTCCTCGTGCTTCCTAGGACCCCCTGGCTGGAGTGGAGCAGAAGCAGGGGAGAAGGGAGACCCAGGCCCACCGGGGCAGCCTGGGAAGTTTGGCCCCATTGGCCCCCCGGGTCCCATGGGCTTACCAGGTATTGACGGCCTGCCCGGCCCTATGGGGGAGCCCGGGGACTATAAAGTCACCTTCAAGTCCGCGTTCTCCGCCGCCAGGAGCATCAGCTCCTACCCCCGGCGGGAGCAGCCCGTGCGCTTTGACCGCATCATCACCAACGAGAACGGGCACTACGAGAACCGCTACGGCCGCTTCAACTGCCGCGTGCCCGGCACCTACTACTTCACCTACCACGTCACCTCCCGGGCCAACCTGTGCCTCAACATCAAAAAGGGCCGTGGTGGCAGCAGGGGCGACACGGTGGTGACCTTCTGTGACTTCGTGAGCAACAGTTTCCAGGTCACCACGGGTGGTGTGGTCCTCAAGGTGGCCATGAACGAGTCCGTCTGGCTGGAGCCGACGGAAAAGAACTCCCTGGTGGGGCTGGAAGGGTCTGACAGCATCTTCTCTGGCTTCCTCATCTTTCCTGAGGCTTAGCCCGCTGGAGCTGTGTCTGCAGCCCACCTCTGCAGTCCCTGCGGAGCTGAGGACTCCCCTGGAAACCCTTTGCTCCCAAGGTGGTGCTCAAAGAACATTGCTGCCATTCTTGCACGATAAATGACAGCTCTTCGCACTATTGGTCTCTTTCTGCTTATGATTTGCCTCTTTCCCCCCAAATAATATTTACATACCCAGGGCACAGGTTCCTGCCCCCTTGGGTGCAGCCCAGGCTCATTACTATGTCTTTCCTGCTGAGCAGAGCCAGACAATCATGCGGTTCCTACTGCAGACCAGGCTGAGGATCTCCTTCCAGAGCCACTGAGAGAGTCCTGGCCCAGGGTTAGGAAAACACGGAGAAGCAGCTCAGCATTTAGCAAGGGGTAGGACATATGACACCATGGGAAAATTGGGGCCACTGGATACTGGAGGTGGGTGGGGAGGTGCTGGAGATGGCACTGCTCTCAGGACTCTTCCTGAGAGCAGCAGGATGTGGGGACACCAACTTCTCAGACTCTTTTAGGGGTCATGGTGACAGAAATGCCCACAGAAGTTTGCAGAAGCTTGTGACAAGGTGGGCCAGGTGAGCGTGGGCCAGGCAGCTCGATGCCATGGTGGGGATGGTGTGGAGCATCCCCACCTACAGCCTCCAAACCCCAGCACAGAACCGGCATGTCCTGGAGACAGCCAAGCCCTCCCAGGCTGCTCCTTACCAACAGCAGAGCTGTGGACACAGGGATGTCCAGAGGAATTAAAGCTGAGGAGCCCAAGGACACCCCTGGCTCCGGGGCAGGTGACAACCCAGCATTGTACCCACATGGGTGGCTTGCCTGCAGCCCCAGCCCAGCCCGTGGAGGTGGGCATTCAGGAATTTTTGTGGAAGTCTGGGATTTGGGAAGGGCTGGATGGAAAGGACGATGATAAAAGGTTTTGTGGAGGTGAGTGTGATACGGACAGGATTTTATGGACCATCACCACGGAGCTCTCCAGCTCTGCTCGTGTATCCAGGGCCCCCAGCCCTGGGCTGCTCGGGTGTCCCTGCCCGGAGCAGGACAGTGCCCGAGGCTGTGGCCAGCTCGGAGGCTGTGCGGGGCGATGTGCCGGCAGGTGGCACTGGAGGCTGGCTCAGCGCTCACCTGGCAGCGCCAGCCCCGCGCCCCAGCGGCTGCGCGGGCACAGCTCCTCGGGGGCTCAGCTCGGCCCAAAAGCTCTGCGAGGAGGCAGTGGGCAGGATTAGCCCGGTTCATACCTCCTCCTCCTCCTCGCCACCTCGGTGTTTTATCCTTCCAGCAGCAAAATCTGTGCCTTCTGTCCCCCGGGATGCAGCCCCCCGTGTACCCAGACCACTGGTCCTCTCAGAAGGTCGGAGCAGAGGTGTTGGATGTCACATTCTGAAATTCTCCCGGTGCCAGGACATTGGGTGGCCATTACAGTGCAGCCATAAAACCCACAGTGTTTTACAGCATCCCAAATAAAACTGAGCTGGGCAAGGCAGGTGGAGGCAAAGAGCAGGTGTTTGACATCCAAAACACGGCTGGCAGGACACACTGGCTGAGCCTCCCAAATCCTCAGCATGTAGCCAGGAGAAGCCAAACTAAGGAGCAGGGATACACTGGAGGTCAGGGCTGCCATTCCAAAAGCCCTGAAGGACTGGGAAATGAGCTGGCAGAAGCCCACTGATATTTGATGGAGACAAATGCAAAGTCCTTCTTCTGGCATGGGACAACCCCACGTGAGAGAAGAGGCACTGGCAACAGAAAACTCTGCAGGAAGGGACCTGGGATGTTGTTGTACACCAAGGTGAAGCTTTCTGCCCTTCCTGGTAAAGGATATAATAATTTTTTACTTTTGAGAAGGTGTAAAGGAATAAAGCTGGTGTTATTTTTAAAATGGATGTATGACCTAACACCAGAATGAGCCCAAGGGGTTCTGAGGGCTTGGCTGTGCCTGGGGAAAGTCAAGAGGGCAGTGCAGGTACCAACTGCTGTAAGTGCGACTCAGTGCTTACACCCCTGGGAAACAGAGGTGCAGAGGGAATTGCTTCCCAAAGATGTGGAGGAAATTGCTGCCCAGAGGTGCAGAGGGCATCATTTCATCCCGTAGATCTCTGCCAGCACCCAGCCGTGCCACCTCAGGCAGTGGCTCCATGGGATGGCAGGAATTCCCTGCTCCCTTGAGGCTGCCACTGCACACACACAGCCCAGGTATCCTAAATGGATGAGGACACGGGCCCAGGGGGCTATGGATGCTGGGGCTGGCGTTGGTCCATCCACACCACCCTTCAGCTCTTCCAGGGCAGCTCAGGGTGGGCAGCACGTTCCTGGCCCTGCAGGAAGCCACAAAGCCCCAGCCTGCACCCCCTCAGCTGGAGGGACCCCTCCTTCTAAGCTCTTACAGCACTCACTGAGGTCAGAGCCACAATGTCCCTTCCCATGGGACCGTGCACAGGAGCCAGGATTGCTTCCTTCTGTTGGCAGCAGTCAGCCCCTCTGCCAGACCCCTGGGGCTACTCAGGGCCACGCTGGGAAAAATCAAAAGCACCCAGGTGGTTGGGTGCTGTGCTGGCAGTGCCACCAGTCCTGCTGGTGTTCCCAGGAATGGCAGGACTAACCCAGCCCTGCTCCTGACCCTCCTGCCCTGCTCTTTAGTCTGGGATTCATTATTCCATGGAAACAGAGTAATCTTGGAACAACACAACCATTAACAGGAGAGCTGCAGAGAAACCTGGGCAGGGTCAGGTGCTGTGGGTGGTGAGGGTGGGCCAGGGCAGCACCACGGTCACTGTCACTCAGGAAAGGGCCAATTTGTGTATTTAATTTCTTACACTTTCCCCATGAGTGTCTGAGCCCAGTGCTTCAACCTGGCATGGCTGCACCTGGGGATACACCTGCAGGGTCTGTCCTCACCCAGGGTGGACAGAGCTGGTCTGGGGCTCTGGGCACGCTCCTGCCTGTGCCGTGTGTGCTCACTCACCCCTCTCCATGCACATCCCTGCAGCTCTGTGCACCCTCCCCCTGTGCATGCTGCCTCTGCTGTGTGTGCTCTGCAGCTGTCCCCTGACACGCACGCTCTGCTCCTCATTGCTCACCTTGGGGTTTATTCTCAGGGCAGCCGTGGTGCCTCCCCAGGGCCCAGCCACCTTCGCCAAGTGATGCTGTGACCCTCACCTGTGGTGTCAGGCTGCCACCAAGGGCTGAGCTGTGCCCAGGCTGAGGTCACCAGATGCTCAGCAGATGTTGAAGTTGGGGCAGGAGGTGTTTCAAGGTGACTTCAGGAGTCCTAGGGTTGCCATTGTTTTGCTGAGCAGCCTTGGGGTGTGTTGGTCTGTCTGCCTTGGAGGACACAGAGGGGACAGAGAGGGAACCAGGGGCACAGCTGTGGGCAGAGACATCAACAGAGCTGCCAGGGGGTTAAAACGAAATCTTCCTGCTCCCAGGCACAGAGCAATAGGGATCACCAAGAACATCACATGGAGGTTTCTCCTGCATCATCAAACTGGGGGTTTGGAGGTTTTCTCTATGCCAAAGTTCCAGTCCTGGCATAAGCAGGACTCTGGCAGGATCTGATATGGTGGAGAATGGGTGTGCCTGTCAGTGTTCATGGAAATGAAGCTGGGCTGGAGAAATCAAAGCACGAGTGTGCTGTTTGTCAGTGAGACGGAGCCAGGGATGTCAGCGCCACAGTCTGCTCTAACCCCACCAGCAAACACCAGGGAGCTTGCAGAGGTGTTGATCTGTTTGCACTGAGGCCAGGGGTTCCCAGCACCTGCTACCCGATAAAGTGCCCTTCCTAAACCATCCTTGCATGGCCTTGGCCCTTGCCGGCAGCACCAGCACAGCCAGGCTGCCCACCAGGGCCTCCTGGAGCAGCTTCCCATGCCAGCCCCTCCAAACAGCCCTTGTCCCACGTAGCTCATGAGCTGCTCCTCAGTGCAGAGAGGCTTTTCGCTTGGCAGAAGCTCCCTCCTGAACAGCCCACAAGCATTTCCTTCCCTTCAGCCTCCCAGCTCTGATCCACAGTTGCTGCTGTCAGGCTGGTGGCTGCTCCCCACTGTCTCCTCTGCCCTTGGGCTGGGCTGTGTAGTGAAATATTGAGGGATTTTTTGTGTTCTCCCTTCCCTCCCCTTCTCCAAACCATAATATCAAGCAGGAGTTGTATGGGCATCCCTGTGTGGGTTCAAGCTGTGCCAAGGTGCTGGAACGCTCTGGGCAGGGGCATTACTGGGACAGGGCACTGGGATGTCACAGGCACCAATGGGACACAGCAGCACCCGCTCAGCTTTGGTGAATACTGAGGTCACACACGGTGGCTTCACTGTCAGCAGGGCAGGAGCTCCTGCAGGGATCCCCGGGGGCACTGGATCCACTGGAGGGAGGTCTAACCCTAGGGAGACTCCTGAGGAGTTTGATGCAACAGGAACCAATCTGGGACATGGAAGGGAATTCAGACACCAGCTCCTGCCCCAAATCTCACTTCAGGGCTGTTGGTAAGTTTGTTCCCCCATCCTCACTCAGGCTTTCATTTGAATTTGAATAGGAAGGAGCAATTGCTTCTTTTGCCTGGAGCAACACAGCCTGGCTTGTCTCCCACTTAGAGCTGCACAGGGAATTCCTGCTTTTCCTGGCCCTCTGCAGGGACCGGGAGCCGGGAGGCTCTGCTCTGACTGGCCACCAAGGAGTTAAATCCCAGCCTTTTTTCTTCTGCTCTGCCTCCTTATGAGGAACAGCATTCGCGGGGCTGCAGAAAGGCTCTTTCTTTCCCCAGCAGTTCTCTGGGAATGAAAAGTCTGTGTTCCAGATATTAAATTACTCATAAAATAGTTGGCCTGTCCCCGAGGCGGCTCCGCACCCCCCCAGCCCCCGCCGCCGCTCTGACGGGCTGCTGATGTGCATCTGCATGTCACCTCCTGCTACAAGGTCAATCTCTCCAATTTAAAGCTGCAACGTTGGAAAGCAAACCAGATTTCAGCTGGAATTAGCTTCAAATGGAGCATTCAGGGGACTCGTGCTGGGAGGGAGCACAGGAGAGGAAAGACCAGCAAAGCCGGTGTGGGGTGGGGGCGATCCTGCGGCTGCAGCCCCCCGGGGTGGGGCACCCCACGCAGCCCGGGCTCCATCGAGGGGCTGGGATGCTCCCGGGGCTGCAGCGGGGGTCAGAGATGCTTCGGGGCTGGATCCGGAGGCGCAGGGATGCTCCCCGGGGATGCTGCCTGGGGATGCTGCCTGGGGATGCTGCCGGGGATTCCTAATGCTGCCGAGTGGGGCGGGGGTGGGGGGAACGGCTCAATCCCTTCTTTCGCAGCTTTGGCAGCCTCGGCAGGTGCCCCTGGGTGTCGGGGAGCCCTCCCGTGACAGCCCCCTTGTTCCCCTGGGCCCACGTGGCCACCGGTGACCTACAATCGGGCGCGGGGGCGAGGCGGGGCGGCGGGGCCGAGGTTTCCATGGGGATGTGCGGGATGTGAAGCCTGGCCTGGTTCAGCTCCAGGCACAGCTCGCCTGGACGTCGGGGCTCGGCTCCTTCCGCTCCGCTTCCCGCTGCCTCCCGCCCTCCTGCGCCGAGCGAGCGGCATGGCCCCGGTGCCGCCCC
>VZRL01001446.1:167257-186677 GCA_013397895.1 Origma solitaria | reverse complement strand
GATCGGGAGGGGATGCGGAGGGGATGCGGGAGGGGATGCGGGAGGGGATGCGGAAGGGGATGCGGGAGGGAGCGGTGGGAGCACGGCCTGAGCCTGCCTGGCCCCCTGCATGTCCTTAACCCCTTGAGGGATGCACCGCAATGAACTCAGGTTTGTCACCACCCACTGAGACCGGGAGCCATGCGGGGATGCTCTGCAGCGCTGGGGATCCTCTGTCATTCAGGGAATGCTCTGATGCGATTGGGATCCTCGGTCATGCTGGGAATGCTCTGATGCAATTGAGATCCTCGGTCATGCTGGGAATGCTCTGCCATGATGGGAATGCTTTGCCATGAAGGGGATCCTCTGCTGTGATGCAGGACCAGGTTCTTGGCAAAATCCCCAAACCAGCACTAGAGCTGCGATTATGCAGGTCTGGGAGAGCCTCACAGCCCTGCTCTCTTCTCCAAAGGTTTTCTCCAAGAAAAAGGAAAGGCAAATGTTGTTTTCTTCCACTACTAGCTCCTGGCAGTATCCGGGGACACATCAATGACTGGGGACAAATCCGTGACACACCCACACCCTCCCCCGAATGCCTCAGTTTCCCTGCAGTGGGAACAGCCCTGCTCTGTTCCATACCCTTCCCTCCCCATCCCGCGGGAGCCGTGCGTGGGTTTCAGCCTTTGGTTTGCTGTGCACACTGTGCACACAGTGTTGGTTTGCTGTACACACTGAGAGGCAGAGACAAACCCCCACGTGAGGCCGAGATGAGTCCCCAGCCCCTCCCGTCACAAATGGACCCATGTGCCTGAGCCAAGGTGGGCAGGAGACTCACATGAATTATAACACAGGGCACAGGCAACAACACAAACCACACAAACACCATGCAGAGCACAACACACTTCCAGCAGGGAGGGCCGGAGCCATGCACAGGCTGGGCAGGCAGTACCACGGTGGAGGAGGCCAGGCGTGCTCTCAACAGCCTCACACTGCCCTAAAATCTTGCATTTACATACAGAGGGGAAAAAAAAAAGCAAGTAGGGCAGCTTGAAGCCCACACCATGGCAAGGCACAGCCATGTGCACAAGAAGGGTCCCCGAGGAAATACACACAGCGTGCATGGACACATACCTGGAATTCCCATCTGGTTTGTGAACAAGGAATTTCTGTGAGCATGCTGTCCTGGCTGCCTCAGAAAGAGCAGGGGCTGGAGCTCAGGGCTGAGGGCTCGGGTGGCATCTCCCCAGGGACTGTGTGGTGCTGCCTAGTGCTCCCTTCTGTTCCCATTAAGTGCCAGGAGAGCTTTTGTCTGGGGATGCTGGCATGTGTAGTCACCAAGGTGATAGGACAAGTGGCTGCTCATTGGCAGCATTTCCAGGGGAGCCGGGAGGGAGCTGGACAGCCCTAAATATCCCTGGGAGGGAGACAGACAAACCTGCACATCCCTGGGAGGGAGACAGACAAACCTGCACATCCCTGGGAGGGAGCTGGACAGCCCTGCCCTTCCCCGAGTGAGTGACTCTTGGGGATGCACCCCTGCCATGGGCTGCACAGACTGGTGTCCTCTGCTGTGTGGTGACCCCGTGTGACACATCCAGTCCTGCAGCCTGGGGGTGTCCTGAGGGCTGGGCAGAGTCAGGCTCTGGGAACATGAGGGCTTTGGGCACTGTTTTGGCTCCCAGAGACCCCCAGACTGTCCATGGCACCAGCAGTGGAAAGCCCCCAGCAGCCACAGAGATGTGGACCCTGTTTCTGTCACAGCACCTGAGATCCAGAGCTCCAGGGTGCTCCTGCCACTGGTGTCACCAGCTGTCTGCAGTGTAGCACAGTCCCTCAGCATGTGGGGAAGGGCATGAGACACCCTGGGCACCTCATCCCTGGAGAAAGACAAGGATCAGCTGGCCCTTCCCAGCCCTGGATGGTCTCCTGGGGTAGGCTGGGTGACCAGGATTTCTCTTTTTGACAACCCTGTGGATCCACCACAGCTGCTCCCACTCTGTCCCCAGGCTCAGGATGAGTCCAAGGCAGTTCTTGGTCCTTCAGTCTCCCCATCCATTGCATGGGGGTCCCTCAGGCTGCTGGAGAGCAAGGAGCTGAAACTCTCCGTGTTTGTTCAGACCTGTGTCCTCACTGAGCAGGGAGAGAGGGGAATGAAAAGCTTTTTTGAAGGAGAAACTAATGCCAGGAGAGTTTGGGATATACTGTAGCGACTCTGCCTCCCCAGCTCCAACATGCAACCACCACCGACTGTCCCAAAAGGCCATGGAGAGGGATACTCCTGGCATTCTCCAGGCTGGGCCCTCAGAGGTGGATAGAAAGCATGACTCAGAAGGAAGAGGCAACCTGAGTGTTATCCAAGAGGCTTGTCCTTCTCGTTTGGACAGGCTTCTTCATCATCCTATGGCTCCCCAAGGTTGTGTTCTCTCATGTTCTGGGTGGTTCTGCCTCCATTTCTTCTGCCTTTTTCCTTGTTTTCTTTTACCTCCCATAAAATTCAGTACAGGAACATTAGATGTGCCTGGACATTGTGCACTGGTGACCCCAAGGGCCTCTATGCACCCAAGCATCCCGAGCCCAGGCAGATGGAAGCATGGCAAATTTATCATCGACACATTTTGGTCTCTGTGACTCTGGATTCAACATATTTCATTTTTAAGGTTGTTTGTGTGCTGGGTTTTGCTCAGTTTTTCTCTCCCAGCATTAAAATGTGGGTGGGCTCTTCCTTGCTTCTGGTTTTGCTGTGACATATCTTGTGTATTGGAGTGTTCAGAGGGGCTGGAGTTACTGTCACAGGAGACAGGGAATGTCCTCCCAAGTTTCCTTTCGCAGTTTTCAGCCTCCAGCTGAAGATCAACCTCCATCCCAATGAGCTGGGTTCAACAGCGTGTCTGGCTGCTCTCAGTGTGGCACAGGCTCTGGGCACAAGCTGTGAGATTCTGTGGAGATCACATCTGGTCTGCATCTGTGCAGGACCACCAGAGCCACCTCCTGCATCCATATTTCTGGTCTCTCTGTCCTGCTGCCGGTGTGGTCCTGAAGTCCTCACTCCCTGATGCATCCTCAGGTGCATCCTTCCTGCATGCCCTGTGTGCCAAGTCAGAGAATCACCAAATGGTTTGTATTGGGGGAGACCTTGTTCCACCCCTGCCATGGGCAGGGACACCTCCCACTGCCCCAGGCTGCTCCAAGCCCTGTCCAGCCTGGCCTGGGACACTTCCAGGGATCCAGAGGCAGCCACAGCTTTTCCGGGCACCTGTGCCAGGGAAGCCAAGGTGACCTGCTGCAGAAGAGGCTGTGCAAGAGAGGATTTAGGCACCACGGTCCCTTTTGGCTTGGGACAACATCCATCAGCAGTTCATGATCCAGCAGTGTGGGTGCTCTGGTGTGTAGTGAGCAGTAAGAAACGGCTCTGAAATGCTGCAGTCGGGACATCCATGACCAACCTCTCCAGTGTGGGCTCTCCAGAGTGGGTTTTCCAGTGTCTGGTGAGGCATGGAAGCTCTTCCTGACGCCTTAACACACTCCAGTTAAATGGAAGGCAGCCCAGGCTGTTATTTAGCCTCAGCCACCCCATCGCCCCCTGCCAGGACCACTCTAGGTGCCGGGGGCCACCCTAGCTGGGGTGAGATGCCCTGAGAGCATCCCTGGAGCCACGGTCTGTGCTGCAGGGTCACTGCCCATGGCTGCTGCTGCTGCACTCCTCCTGCACTGGAAATGTTCCCAGGCCTGCCGTGTGTGTCACATCCCCGCCCTGAGCAGCTGGCAGCACGCACGGGGAGGTGCTGGAGCACAGACCCAGAGAGGACATGATCAGTGTGCTGCTGTGTGCCTCCATTTCCAGCCCAGACATCTGCTCCAGAGCCCCTGAAAATCCGAGACAAGGCCCAGGGAACGGCGCACGTTTCGGGGTGGGCTGGCTGACGTCTCGGGGCTGCTGTGGCTGTTGTGCAGCTTGTTTGTGCTTCCCTCTTCACTGGGGGCTGTCTGCTGCCATACAAAGGGCAAAATGCCGCAGCAGGAGGTGCCGTGCTCAAGCCAGGAAATCCCAGTCGACGTTTTCCTCCTTTCCCTGGCTTCACCACTAGATGTCATTGGAAAAGCAGCATTGCCAGCCCTGTTCAGCTCTCCGGGATGGGATTTTGTGGGGGTAGCAGCTCCTTCACCCACTGTTGGACACGAAGCATCTTCCCAGCCTCCTCCTCCTCCATGGCTTTGTCTGTCTGCAGAGCCTCTGGAAAAACCATCGCCGGGGATTCAGGGTTCAATGGACATTGAAATGCAACTGAAACCTTTTTTCCCAGCGCCTGGCTAAGCCGCCCGCCCGGACCCTCCCAGGAGGGAGCCGCACGTCACCCGCTCTCAAAGGGGCGACGCTGTCACGCCGGGACCCGCGGCACCTACAGCAATATGGTCCTCTCAAACAAGTCGGACAAACAAGGCCTTTATAGGCACTTTCTTTTCTTCTGGAGTGGAAGAGAGAGGAGCCGGGGGAGAACTCGGGGGCGTCCCACCGCAGTGGAGCAGCACACAAAGGCTCGCAATGAAAGGGGCACCAGCAAATCCTCTTAGGGGCTTCACTGTGTGCACATTCATAGCCCGGCCCCATCTGCCGGGGGGATCCCCGGGAGCGAGGGGGGAGAGGGGCTCTCCCTGCCCCGCGCCGCCAAAGCAAGCAAAGCGCATTCAGGGAGGGAGAAAGGCATGAAAAGGAAGAAAGGCTGAGCCATGCCCGTACAGAGGCGGGCGGGAAATGCAGCTCTGCCGGGAGGGGGGCTGCCTTACGGGGGAGGGGGAGGCAGATTTGGTGGGGGCTGTGGGAGTCCTGAACCCCCTGGGTCCCCAGGGATGAGATGGGAGCAGGGTGGGCAGGGAGACAGCCTGGTGCCTCTGGGAAGGAGAGCCGTGCTGGCACCCTGGGACAGAGCAACACCCTCCATGGAGGCTCCTTCACCACTGGAGACCTGCTGGGACCTGGTGGGACAGCAGAACGATTGAGGTGACCAACGAACTCATAATGGTGCGTGATCCCACACACACGAGCTGAGCCAAGCTAACAGGACTGGAGTTTCTTCCCAAGACAGGGGACAGCCAGGGATATTTTATTCTGGTCTGGTGGAAACGCCTGTCCCTTCCCAGCAGCAGGTGCTGACTCAGTAAATAACACACATTGATACCCAGTTCTTGGTGCTGCAGGATAGCAAATCTCTCCCATGGGTTTGCCTCTTCTCTTTCCTGCCCATCCTGCAGCCTTTGTACATTGGTGGGCTCAAGGATGTGTCTAAACCAGGTCAGTCTACACCAGGAATCCACTCCCTGCTCCCCCAGGCTCAGGGCAGCCCGGCTGAGGTGCTCAGACATGGGTGAGCAGATCCAAAAGATGAGGTCAGCGTGGTGGGTGTTTTTGGACAGCTGACCCAGAGGAGCTAGGAGCCCTGCCTAGGCTCAGGCACAGCAAGGACAGAGCCCAAACAACTTAAGTCTAGCCTAACCCACCTGGGGGATGACTGATATGCCTGCCTAGTGATGCCAGGGATTTGCACACTGCAGCAGTGGAGGGGAGTGGGGAGGATGGGATGTTCTCTCTTGTTTGGGTGAAGGATTTAATTACTGCAGCCAAGGCAGCTTGTCTCTCCTTCCAGCCTGGAGCAGGTCCAGTACAGGGAGTGGTTCTTCCTCTCCGGTGGCCTGGCTCCAGGAGCCCTTCCAATTCTGCCGTGAGGTGGTTGGGTCATGCACTGGGAGAACATGTCTTTCCTGCAGCTGGGTGGGGGTGTCAGGGAAGGAGGACAAAGTGCTGGAGACGCAAAGAGGATCCGGGTGTCCCCTGTCCCTTCAGGAGTGGGGCTGGTGTTGGGGTGTGGCTGCTTTGGGCAGACCCATCAGGGTCCCTCAGGCTTCCAAGCGTGCAGGAGTGAAGCGGTGGCTGCGAATTCCCCCCTGGGCTGCTCCAAAGCAGCTCCCAAGCCCTGGGATCAGGGTGGATAGCAGCACATCCACTCTCCAGAGGCTGCTGCTCCCTGCTGCGTGCAGAGATGACTCAGGAGCAGGTCAGGTAACTCCTGGTGCCAAGCTGGTGATGGAGGTCAGACAGTCTGTGCGAGGGTGAGACAGTGCGAGACACGGAGCAGCGACAGACCGAGGGAGAGGAGGTGCAGGGCACCGCCTCTGCAGGGGCCACCACAGGCCACCCACATGAGTCTGCTGAGTGATGCTGTGGGAAGAGCTGCACAGAGCATCACCTGAGCTCCTGGTGACATCTCAGGCTTTGGGGACTACCCACGCACACAGCCAGGTGCCAGCTGGGCCCCAGCGCAGCCCGGGCCCTTCCAGTTGTGGCAGGAAAGGTCTGTGGGAAGGGCTCAGGGGTTTGGCTGCTGAGTGTGACCATCAGATAACTCTGAGCTGAGGCTAGCCTGGCTGCATTTGGAAGAGCCAGCTGGAGCAGTTCTTCCACAGGCAGCGGAACAAGCTCTGTTTGTCCTGCCTGGATATTCCAAAAATTTTGTGAAGTGCGTGGGAGAAAGGAGGGGTGCGAGAACATCATCAATGACTCCACTGGGGATCCAGCATGCGTGCAGGGATCAGGGAGAGAACGCTGGAAAAGCAAATGAGGAACACGTGGATGTGGCACTGCCTCACAGTCTCTGACTGACCATTTCTGCTCCAGCCACCTCCACCCTTGTCCCAGCCACCACTTTCTTCTCAGCAGGGAGGGCTTGTGATGCCCCAAGGAATGCATCCAACATGGTCATGAAAAGTGCTGGCATGGACTTACTTTCCAATGCATGCAGGTGTCCATGGCATCATGGCCTCAGCTTCCAGGGAAGCCTCCTCACAGCATAGCTACAGGAGTGTGAGGATTCATGCCCTGGAAAGGTGCTGGTCAGGCACAGGGGTGCCCAGTGCACACTGGACAGTGCTCTGTGCACCAGGAGGTCCTCTCTGACAGGGGCAGTGTGAGATACAGCTTTTGGCATAAACCACTGCCAAGGGAGCGTTCATGGAATCACAAGATGGTTTGGGTAGGAAGGGACATTAATGGTCATCTTGTTCCAACCCTCCTGCCATGGACACTTTCCACTAGACCAGGTTGCTCCAACACCTGTCCCACTTCCTGCCCATCAGCCAGCGAGGAGCCCTTGACACATGGGAAAAAAGGTTCAGCACTCATCCAGGCTCTGGGTTGGATATTTTTGCCTCTGCTGAAAGGCAGCATATGTGATTTTTTTATTTCTGTTATTCTGCAGAGAGCACTTTGAGTGTCTTCAGTCCCCACCAAATGCAGACACATTTTGTTGATCCCATGGAGCTAATATCCTGTGTCAGGGATCTTCTGGGCAATCACACGGTGTGTGAAAGTGTATCCCTAACAAAAAGGGTCAGAGATTGCATCAGAAGACCTCAAACATCCCCTCCTGGAGGCCAGCAGAGCCTCTGTGAGAGCAATAAACGCTGCTGACATTTTGCCGTGTGCGATTCCAGCAGGATGTGGGAGGCTGAGCGGGGCCGGCGTGCCAGGTGCTGTGCTGGCTGACACACACACGGCAGGATCCGCTTCCCCCGGGGGGGATCCGAGCAGGGCGCTCCAGTCCTCGCCAGGTGCCAAACGCGGGGTGCCTGATGCTTCCCGACAGCCCCCTTCTCCCCTCGGCCTCGCAGCAGCCTCTGGCTCAGCCTTCTCTCAGCAGCTTGCACAGCATCGCTCCTTGCAGTCGCACGTATTTCTCCTCTTGGCTCTCCTCCCCGTCCTCCGGCAGGCCTGGATCTGCTGGGAGGAGCAGCTCCTTCCCGGAGCTCCTGAAGGTGGGTGGGATAGGCTTCTGCAGGCAGCCACAGAGGTCTCTGGGCTGCCGAGGGATTCTCTCCTCGCACTCCTGCATCCCTGCAGCGCTGGGGTGACAGGGACAGGATCCCGCAGGACCAGGGCCCGGAGCAGGCAATGGGAGAGCTGTGATTGCAATCCCAGTGGTTTCCACGCCGCCCCCGAGATGGACTTGCGGCAGCTCCTGGAGATGTCTGGCACCGGCCATGTCCCTGTTGGCAGCGCTCCTCCTGCTCCGGGGCCGCTGTTTGCTTATCTAGAGCCATGATTTAACACAGACGCAGGAACTCACACACTCTCTCCCAGTCTCTTTCAAATTACTTTATTGCTTCCTGTCAACCAGCCGAGCATATCCTGTTAATATACAATCCCCAACGAGCCGTTTTCACAGCATAATCCCCCTCGGGCAGATAACACGGCTCAGCTCCCGCAGGATGCCTGGCTCTGTCTGAGGATGCAGGATCCCAGCACTGGGCAGGTATTTTCCAGCAAAATGGGGCTGCTGCTATTGTTGTTAAAGATAAACCCCAGTGCTGTGAGAGACGCTGGCTTGCCGCCAGTCCTGTGTTATTCCCAGGGCTCCATCCCCTGGTCACCTTGCTCAGCTGACACCAAGTGCTGTCCCATGCTGGATGGCAGCAAGGGTCTGGTGCTGGAACCTTTCTCCCAGCTTTCCCATCCCTGCTCCTGAGATCTGTCCTGCTCCAGAGATATGTCTTTATCCACCTTCTATTGTTGTGGGACAGCAACAGAATCATAGAATCACAGAATCATTAAGATTGGAAAAGACCTCCAAGATAATCAAGTCCAACCTTCGAATACCATGCCCACTAAACCATATCCATATCCATATCCATATCCATATCCATATCCATATCCATATCCATATCCAAACCCATGTCCATATCCATATCCGTATCCACATCCAAATCCATACCCATATAACTTCAGGGACTGCAGGTTGTTCCTTTTGCTGGCGCACAACCTGTGTCCCAGAGAAGGTTAGTTCAGGAGGTACCCATAAATGCTAGAGATGGTGGTGGGAACCTCTGTGGGGGCTCTGGTCCGGCCTCCCGCAGTGTCATCAACACTAGGTCAGGGTGGATGTGGCTGTGTCCGGCCAGGTTCTGGAAACCTTCCAGGAGATTTCCTGCAACCCCAGATTTCCTTTCCTTGAATGAGTGTTGGAGCTGACAGTGTCCTTCCATCTACCCCAAGGTCCTGTGGACCTCTCAGCATCATTGTCCAAAGCAGGACATCTGCCACAGGTTGCTGTTTTAGGGAACCCTCTGAACCTCCTGTGTTTCTCCTACATGTTTCTGATCCTCCATGCTCAGGTCCCCTGCTAAGACATCTATGTGTTCTGACACTTCATTTGTAGGACATTCACGCTGCTCTGCCCCATCTGGTCTCCTCCAGCCTTCTCATGGGCTTGCTCCCTAAGCCTGATGTCCATCTGATGTGCCAGCTGAGCCCGTGTCCACAGCAGAGCACTAAGAAAGTCCTTTTCAGAGAATATCACCATGATTTTGATTCTGTCGTGTGGAAGTGTCCTGAAGAGCAGGTCACTGCGGAGCCTGTGCATCCCCTGTGTCCCTGTGCCAGGTGGTCCTGCTGCTCCTGGGCCGCCTGTCCTGCACAGAGGCACGAGGACAGATGGAGGTGGCTGTGCTGTGGAGGGACACACACCAGGGCTGTTGAGTGTGGGTGTAGCTGGGCTTTTGGGCTGCTCCAAAGGCAAACAAAGTGGGCAGGTGATAAATTTGACTTCGAGGCTCACCCTGTTCCTCTCAGCACTCTGGACACTGCAATGCACAGCAGCTCAGGCCCAGAATCCCTTCTCCCTGGGAGCAGAGACTTGTGCTAAATCTCCCTGACAGGATCCAGTGCATCTTCTGCGGACATTTCTTCAGCAAATTCTGGGACTTCAGGACTCTCGGGGCTGTTCCTGCTCAGCCCTTTGCTGCAAGCTAAAAGGCACTGTTTCTGTCTCTCCCTTGCCATCCTCCATTGGCTCACGGAAAGGAACACGTGTAGCCACATGATGCAGCTGCAGCCTGACATATGGCGGTATTTTTGTGGTTGTGTTTCCGAGGTTTCCCCTCGCTCCTGCCCTCAGTACAATTTTATTGTCTGAAGTTGTTCCTGGAAGTTCAGGACAATCTTGATGCTGGTTGTTGGTTTTACTACCAGCTGGATCCTGCCCTCAAGTACTTGCGATTCTCTCTACACTTAACACCTCATTAGCTGGAACATCCACTTACAGAGCACAGCTTTGCTGTCTGAAAAGAAGGAAAATCCTGTTTGACTCAGATCACAGATCACTTATCTCAGGACATCTGAACAGCCGGGTTGGAAATTGAGTCCAAATTAAAAACCAGTTGAGAAGAAGCGTCTGTCCTCCCAGGTAAATCAGGGCCTGATTTATTTCCTCTCCAGTATTCCTGCTGAGCAATGCATTCAGCACAGCACCAGCCCAACACATCCCTGCCTCCATATCCCAAGGCTGAAAGGCTCTGTTTGCTCTGCCCCAGGGCTGGAGCACCCATGGGCACTCAGAAGCTCCACTCCTGCTCCCCTCCTGCCCCTCTCAGAGGGCCCTGGGCCAGCCCCCTCAGCTCCTGCCAAAGTCCCTACCCCAGCACTGGCACAGCAGCTCCAGCTCTTGACATTCCCAGCTCTCCAGACAGAGCAAAACACAACTCGAGAAAGCAAAAAGCAAAGTAAACCCAAATTAGAGACCTCTCTGGTGCACGAATGCAACTGGCAGGGATGTGCTGGAGGTCTCCATCCATACCCAGGTACCATGTTGATGGCAGGGAGCACCTGCAGAGGCTCAGTGCAGAGGTTGGTGTAGCCCATGGGACAAGTCTCCAGCATCCACATCATCTCCTGAGGGGGCAGGAAGGATTTTAACAGAAGAAAGGGGACAGGCTGGGGGGCTGCAGGAGTTCAGGAAGATCTATACTGAAGACTTCCCAGCTATTTTAATTCCCATGGATTTCCCTGTGTGTTCTAGATTCCTGGATCTCCATTTCAAGAACTTCTCCAGCCTGCACTTGAATCCCTGTGAGTTTTGTGTGTGCACAGCTCCGCTGAGGAGGTCCACAGTTCACCTCCCACCCATGTGAAGAATCATCTCTGTTACTCCCAAACCCCAATATTTTAGATCCTGGCCCTGGATGTCACACAGGTGTCATTTGATGGCTGGGGTTTGTTCCTGACAGAAGACAGAGAAAGAAGCAGTCTTGTCACTGTGCAGGTGAAGCTGTGGTTGTTTTCCCATGGCATCACTTATCCTTTGTCCCCTCCCTGCTCATCCCTATTTCTGCCACTTCTGGGGCTGTTGGAGAGGACAGCTCAGACCCTGCAGGACAGGCTGGTGACCTCCCTCTGCTTACTCCTCTCTGCTACCATCTCTTAAGCAATTAAAATGACAAGGAACTCCCTTGACTTCCCTGGCTTCCTGCTTTCCTTAAAAACTTTTGGCAAGGAACTTAAAGGAAAGCCTTTGGAACCCCCAGCAGATGCCAGAACAGATGGCACTGACCACGTGTGTTTAGCCACTCCGGAGGGCTCTGAAGGGTTGTGGAGCAGGATTCACCTTTGGAGAAGCCCCATGGGCTCTTCCCTGACAGATAGCACTTACCCAGGGGTCTCCAGCTGCCCCCTAATACGTGGCATTTAAGTCTTCCAGGGACTTTTCATATGGCTACCACAGCACCCCTCGAGGCACCCCATTCCTTTCTGAGGCCAGGACAGGATGGTGAGAGGCTCAGCCCTGGTGCTGTGGCTGTGCAGGAGCAGGGACAGCTCAGGGAGTGCAGGAGGAGTCAGCAGCCCCAGGTGCTCGTGTGAATCCCCAGAGGAGCACTCAGGGAGAAGCTCCACAGAGACCAAACAGGACGCTGATGCCAATGGGCCGAGGGGTTCCCAGCAGCTGCAAGGACCAAGTCTTGGAGGGTAATTTGCAGAGAGCCTCCTCCATGGGCCACACTGAAAGGCTCGATGAAAGGATGACCTTTGTGACCATTGCTGTCCCCTGTGCCCAGTGCTCCTGGCAGGGACCTGTGCCACCAGCTCTGCTCCATCCCGGTGGTGCCATGGCAGCGTGCCAGGGTGCCAGGAGTCATCTGAGCATGTTTTTTGCTGGCAGGTGCCTCATGTTGCTCAAAGGGCAGCTGGACAGGCTGTTCCAGGGCAGCCATGCTCCATCCACCTCAGTTAACTGGGCAGTGCTTCCTCCCACTCCCTGCCAGAGCCATGGACAGACACAGTGTGGGTCCTGCTCCTGTGTCACGGCTAGCACTCCTCAAGCCCTAAAGGTATGTCTCCCCTGCCTCTGCCCAGCCCCAAAATGACCCCCCAAGCCTGCTCATGTTTTGAATGCAAGCCCCTGCCTCTCCCTCCTCGAAGATGTGTCCACCACCTCCACAGTGCTTGTGCATCCTTAGTGCTGCCTGTCCTCTCCCACCACACTGCTGCCTCTGTAGCCCTGTGCTTCTCCACCTCACCCTGTCTTCATCCCCCAGATGTCCCTGGGCAGGAGAGCTGGGGGTGTTCAGCCTCGAGAAGAGAAGGCTCCAGGAAGACCTTACTGCCATACAATACCTGGAAGGGGACTGGAGGAAACCTGGACAGGGACTTTGGACAAGGCGTGGAGGGACAGGACAAGGTGGGATGGTTTCACACCCACAGAGGGCAGGGTTAAATGCAATATTGGGAAGGAATTGTTCCCTGTGAGGATGGGGAGGCCCTGGCACAGGTTGCCCAGAGAAGCTGTGGCTGCCCCATCTCTGGAAGTGTCCAAGGCCAGGTCGGACAGGACTTAGAGCAACGTGGGACAGTGGAAGGTGTCCCTATCCATGGCAGGGGGCAGAATGGGATGTGGTTTAAAGATGCTTCCAATCCAACCCATTCTGTAATTCCATGATTCTATCATACCTTGATGCTAGAAATTATTATTCTCATGAATCTTCAATAAAATATAAGGTAAGCCAGTCAATATCATCATTGGGAGCCTGTGCATGCATTTGCCATCCTTCTGCAGGAATTGTTCCAGTTCAGTCACATTTCAGCCCAGACCTTATGACATGGATATTCCCAGACCCAAAGGGAGAATGGGAAATGCTAATCACGGAGCATGAGCCCCGTTCCTGCTGACTCCTGACCTTTCATCTCCAGACCTCAGGGGGTTTGCCTGCACACAGCTCTGCTTTCTCTGTGCCACCACATCTCCCATAGCTTGCTTTCCTTTGGAAAGGTCTGGATAGAGCCATAGAGTCCTAGAATGTTTGGGCTGGATCCTAGAGATCATCCAGCTTCAACCCCCCTGCCCTGGACAGGGACATCTTCCACCACACCAGCCTGC
This sequence comes from Origma solitaria, assembly GCA_013397895.1. NCBI lineage: Eukaryota > Metazoa > Chordata > Aves > Passeriformes > Acanthizidae > Origma > Origma solitaria. The sequence goes on along the minus strand of VZRL01001446.1, from coordinate 173,505 downwards.
TCAGGCTCCCCCAGTCCACCTGGCCATGAGAAGCTGTGTGTTTCCCACCCTTCTGCTGTGCTTGTCTCCTTCAGGGCCGTCTTTCTGCAGCACCTCTTAGGAGGAAAAAGCAGTTTCACACCAGGCCATTGCCTCCGATCCTGTATTTGCCTTCTCATAAACATCTGCTGCCTCAGAGCACTGGAGGATTTTGCTCATCAGTGCCTTAAATGTAACACATAATGTTGCATTTTTTCACAGTGGCCATAAGCATTTGCAAAGCTCCTATTTTTAACACCAGCATTGACAAAATCCAGGTACTTTTCTCCCCGGTTTCCCTGGTTCCCTATTAAATGCCATTTCAGCATTCTCAATTTCAAGGATGCCACCCTGTAATTTTATAGTATTAAACACAGACCTGGGTTTGACTTTTCAGTTTTTCCACCTTCCTTTGAACAACTTTAAAACTATTTTCTGGAAGACTTCTGGACCTTGGGTTCTCTGCCATGAAATAGCTTGTGTTACATCCTTTTCTTTTACAAGCCTTTACAAATGACAGCAATTAAACTGAGTATCCTTTTATGTCGTTACCCCTGTCAGTAGGTAATGCCTGGCAGTTTTTCATCACAGGTTATCTCCTGGGCAGATTTATTCTCTAACATTGTTATTTCTGGCTATAACCAAGGACTAAAATGAAAATATTTTCCAGAATACAAACCCCACCTTCTGCCAGTCATGTCTCATGGCTGTAAAGTATTTTGGATTAAATTTCTATATATAAAATGATATTCTGGTGATGGTTCCACTTTTTTTTTTTCCTGCATATTTAAATACCTTTTTTTTTAAAAAAAATCATAGAGTAACAGTTTATATTTTTGACTGTTGCATTTCTCTACATTCTGGAAAAGTGGTGGTACTCAGTCAAAGATTGGACTCGATGATCTTGGAGGTCTTTTCCAACCTTAATGACTATATGTGTATAAATCAAGAAATCTTTGTTTTTATTTAAAAATAAATATATCATATATGGTTTTATTTGAATTTGCCTTCTTTTTATCATTGTTCTCCTTTCTTCCTCTCTATGGACCTGCTTATTTACCGAAACAAATTTTTCAAGACCTGATGTATTTGCAGTCCCCAAGGAGATACTTCTGTGAACTTTATTTTTCCAAAAGTTCCTTTTAATTCTGAACCTGGGTTCAAATTAGCTGTTGAACAAAACATCCCAAATTTCCTTCTCAATTCTACAGTTCTAAATCTATTTTAAATGCTTCAAAAGTGCCTCTTCTCTTTAATTTGTTCCCATGGCTACCATTCAAAAGTTTCATTCATTTTCCAAGCGGAGAACTCTCCAAATCGTTCCTGCGATCTACCAGTTGACTTTTCCATCTTAATTTAGCTGAAGGCTCTAAACCCTCAGAAACTCCAGACATTGTAACAGGGTTACCTTCCACTCCATGATGCTCGATCCTCACTGCAGAGATTAAAGCCTCTCTCGGAGCTTCTCTGGGCCTCTGCCTCGTTCCTAGGACACAGGACGATGCTCAGCTGCCCAGTGCCATCCTCTGACCTTCTTCCTCTCTGTTCTCCCACTCCAGGGAGCTCAGAGCTCCCTGGAATCCCTCAGGTAGAGAGCTCAGAGTTCCCTGGAATCCTTCAGGTAGAGAGCTCAGAGCTCCCTGGGATCCCTCAGATAGAGAGCTCAGAGTTCCCTGGGATCCTTCAGATAGAGAGCTCAGAGCTCCCTGGGATCCCTCAGATAGAGAGCTCAGAGTTCCCTGAATCCTTCAGCTCAGAGTTCCCTGAATCCCTCAGGTAGGGAGCTCAGAAATGCCCAGGTAAGGACTGCAGGGGAGGGGGAGCCGCGGGTCCCCCCTCCCTCCGCAGGTCCCTGCAACAGGACAAACAGGTTCAGTGAGGTGGGGCTGTCCAGTGTCGCGTTTCAACACGAGCCATCCAGGGCCAGGTACCCTCACAGGGATGGAAAAGCTTTATCTTTTTGCTCTGTGCGGTGAAAGCTGCCCGCAATGCCCCAGTGGGGTGGGGAGGGCAGGGAGTGCAGCCAGCGCCTGCCTCAGTGGTTACTGGTGTGACTGGTGGAACTGGTGAAGGTGCTGGCTTGCTCTGGGATGATGTTCTGAGATCCCTGAACATTTTGGATTTATGGTACAGGTCAGAGTGGGGATGTTGAGCTGAAAGGTGCTGGGCAGCGCCCGGGGCTCAGCCTGGAGCTGGGGAGCCCCTGCTGCTCCCACCCCTCCTCCTGAAGGACCAGACCCGCCTGTCCCCAGCCTGCAGAGCACTTGGGGTGACGGCAAAGGCAAGGAAGGACAGAGGGAGGCCCTTGGTGGTGACAGGCTGCAATCACAGATATCCGTGGGGTTTCTGGCTGTTCACACACCCTTCACAGAGGTTAGAAAAACCCGCGATTGGGAACAGTTCCTCCACCCATGCTGAGCTGGGGAACATTAAGTAGGTGATAATAAGCGGTCCCTGAGTGGGAGGGCCTGCTCTCCTCTGGAAAGTGCTACTCTAGACAATTTATCATTCAAACAAAGAGGGGAAAAAGGGTTAAACACTGCCCGGCCTCCCCAGCCAGTGGTGGCTTTGGTTATCTGCAGCATGGCTGCAGGGCTACATGGTGCCTGTACATGTTCGGGGATCAGGAGTTAAGTGTTTAAATGATAAGTGATATCTTAAAAACATAAGTTTAGCAATGAATCTTTACCGACAATACTATACTATTAGTTAATAGGCAGAATTAACTCACTGGCCTGGGGCCAAGCCCGTCACAGCCAGAGCCAGAACAGCTGAAGCTGCTTTTCACTTGGGTTTTGCTTTTACGGGATTTTCTGCTGCAGGGAGACTCCAATTTCTGTAAAAATATGCTCATGTTTTCCTCCTCCCAACCTGCCTCTGGAAGCCTGAGGTTCCTTGGAGCCCAAGGGATTCAGCCAGGAGCTGGAAAGCTTTCCTCTTGCATGCAGAGGTGTCAAGGGTGCCAATTCAGGACCAAGGGGGCCAATTCAGGACCAAGGGTGCTGATTCAGGATGGAAGTTCCAATCCAGCACCAAAGATGCCGATTCAGAACTAAGGGTGCCAATTCAGGACCAAGGGGGCCAATTCAGGACCAAGGGTGCTGATTCAGGATGGAAGTTCCAATCCAGCACCAAAGATGCCGATTCAGAACTAAGGGTGCCAATTCAGGACCAAGGGTGCAGTTTCCTTGCAGGGCATCTCTCAGTGGCCCAGGACCAGATCTCTGTCTGCTCTCAGAGGGACTTTATGGGCAGATTTACTCTTGGTGCCAGCATGGGACTCACTCCCCATCCCTCCCATCCCAGAGAAACCTCCCTCTCCCTCAGCTGGGGCATTGAGATAGAGCAAATAGCTTTCTTGGACCAAAGAAGCATCTCCTGAATCTTTCTGGGGTCACCAAAGATGACCGCACTGAGCATTGAGTCTGTGCCTGGTGGCTCCGTGTCACTCCTTGCTGCTTTCCTTTGTGCTTCCCTTGACTCCCAAGTGTCACCTGCTGCACCACTTTAAACTCACAGAGGGTGAGAGGGAGCCACCTCCTCCAGATGTGATGAGCCAAGGGCTTTGCATGCAAATGGAACTTCTTCTTTCTGCAGCAGGAACTGAAAATGCAGCATTAAATGGATCACCATCAAACCCGTTTTAATGTCCCCTAGATATTATCTCTTCTGGCTCTGTCAGCCTGGGAACCATCTTTTGATGTAAACCAACACGTGGGTGCAGCTGCAGGGGTGGCTGTCCCATTTTTGTGACCCCACCAAGGCTGTACCTGATGCTCTCTGCAGCAGGGTTTGAATGTCCTGTGGCAGTGCTGCCCAAGGATTACTCGTGGGTGGCAAGGACCAGCAAAACCAGTATAGCTCAACTTACAAGGTGCCCCCATCCAAGCTGTCCGGTGGTGGCCATGTCCCTGTGACACAGTCCCACGGCCACTTGTCACCAGATGGCAGCAAGGAGAGCATCAGCTCACAGAGTGGCTGAGGACAGCAATGAGGACGCACAGTGCTCCCTGGCCTCCCTAGTGGCTCACCAAAGCCACTAAACCTGGTGCAGAGTGAGCGGAAGGTGCAGAGAAGGACATTGGAGGAGGTCTGGAGTCACTTGGCATGGCATGGTGCTTTGTGGCACTTGCTGGTCTGCTTGGATCTCGTGGTGTGGTGAGCAGAGGAACTTGTGGGCTCCAGGTCAGAAGGTGGGTACTGGTGACACCACCTGCCCTGGGGACAGCCAGGTTCTGAGGGTGGCTCTGGAACCTTCCCACGGATGCCAAAAAGATGCAACAGTCACAGAGAGCTCTTCCTGGGAGCAGAGTGAAGATGTGAGGTGGGACCAGTGCTCACAGTTCATGACTGATCCTGAAGGGCATCTTCAGGGCACAATCCAGACTCCAAGGAGCATGCAAGAACTTCCAAGTCAGTGCAGCAGCCAGAAAAGTCTGCATAGTCCAAGGTCCATCTCGATCAGCAGCAGCCTAAGGGGGTGCTCAAAAGAGAAGAGAGAAGGTCTCCAGTGATCGTTCCCTTGGGACAAAATCCCATTGTGTCTGGTGCAGTCCTGGAGAGCTTTAAGGAAATCCTGGGGGTCTGGGTAGGCACTGGCAAATGCACAGGGCTGCTGCTCTTGGACTCCAGGCTCCCGTTTTGGAGAATATGGGGACATGCCTGTCTAGGACATGCAGGACACAACAACCCTGGGGTCCAGGAGGATTGAAATGAGGGTTTGAGGAGATTGGAAATGGTGAATGTTTTCAAACAGCTGATGGGAAATGCTGTGTGCTCCAGAGCAGCAGGGAGTGACAGGACCATTCTGGAGGGTGGGAGTGGGGGAGCCTGGGACAGTGCTGGAATGGTGGGTAACTGCTGGGGACCCTTGGGATTCTTGCCCTGGAGAAGAACACATCTGGAGGAAGAAGCAGCAAGGCCACTGGCTGTCCTGGCCCTTCAGCCTCCTTCCTTGATGGCAAGAGTGATCCCAAAAGAGGCAATAAAGATGAAAGCTTCTCCACACACGATGGAGCTGGGCCACAGGGTTCTCCAGGGATTGTGTGTTGAATGTGGGGCCAGCCTGGATGAGCAGCAACATCTGCACTGACAGGAACTCCCAAAGCAGATCAGAGCCTGCAGCTGGCCACACTGAGCTAGGGAAGACCATTTGGCTCATGCATGTGGCCAACACCATCATGGAGCTGTGACCTCCTCTAACCACTCCTGTGGAATCATTTCCTGTGATGGGTCAAGGCAGGGAACCCAAGGTGCTCAAGCTGCTGATAGAACAAAGGGATAAGGAAGAGCAGAGTAGAACCTAGACTGTTTTTTCCATGTCTTTTCATGGTGAGCTCAGGGACAGGAATCCGTCCTGGAAGGCCAGTGGGTCTTCAGCTCCTGGCCTACTGAACCTGGCACAGCTTGTATAGAGATCCATGTGCAGGGTGTGACCTCCCTGGGAAGATCTTCTGGGACACAAGTGTGTCCTGCAGGATGCGTCTGACCCTTCTGCCCAGCCAGTAGAAATTGGGACACAGCTATGGGGGGTGAGCAGAGGGCACTGCTGGGTACAATGTGGATGCTAGAGGGGTGAGGAGGAGATGTCAGGGTGGCGGCAGAGGGACCTCCTCAGGCAAAGAGTCCTGGTGGCAGTCACGTCATAGATTCACAGAATGGTTTGGGTTGGAAGGGACCTTAAAGACTGTCTGGTCCCAACCTCCCTGCCATGTCCTGAAGAGGCTGTGGATCACCAGGTGTCCACAGGGCAGATATGGTTTCCAGGCACCAGGGAAGTCAGGGCCGTTGAGTGTTGTGATGGCAGAATCGGAGCTGGGTCTCACCTTGCATCTTCTGGGAAGGTTCTTCTTGACCGCAGCAGTGTCAATGGGGCTTGTGACCAACTCACAACTGCTCCACGTGGGAAGTGGGGGGATTCCTGTTCTCTCCTCAGCGGGGCTGGCTCCGGGGGAATGGGGGAGGAGAAGGCTGTGGGGGCTCAGGGCTGCCCACAACAAACCACGGATTTACCAACTTCTTGAATTTTTGTTTCTTTTTTTAATCCCGCTGGCCGCATCCCCTTCTCGGGACGGGAAGGTACTCACCGCCCCGGCCCCCGGGCTCCGGTGGGCAGCGGCAGGGGCTCAGCCCCGCGGGGGGGATGCCCGGCCCGTGGCCACGGGCGGTGCGAAGGGCGGCGGCGGGGGCATCCCCCGGGACCCCCCGCCCCTCCGCCCCCTCGCCGGTGC
>VZRL01001446.1:117910-166918 GCA_013397895.1 Origma solitaria | reverse complement strand
GAGCGCCGGCCGCGCCGCCTCTGATGCCCAGCCCGGCGCGCACCATGGGGCCGCTGTGGCTCTGCTGCCTGCCCCTCGCCCTCCTGCCCCTGCTCGCCGCCGTGGAAGGTAAGGGGGGGGCTCCGGGGGCGGGGGCTCTGCGGGTAAGGGCGAGCCCCCTCCGGGTTTCCCCCGTTTTTTGGGGGGTGGCACTTTGCCCCCTGCCCCCCTCCCCGCCGCACGCCCTTCGGAGGGGAGGCGAAGTTTGGGGAAGTGCTGCCCCAGCTGGAGGTGTCTCCGCCGGAGCCCGGTGTGTCGTGTGTGCCCCCCCACGCCCCCAGACCCTCCCGATCGCTGGCCGCCCTTCTCCCCGCCATCCCTCCGCCAAGGTGGGCATCCCTGGCTACGGCGGAGGGGCCCCCGGGGATAGCCGGGATTCACCGCCCCGTGCCCGCCGCTGCTCTCGGGAGAGTCTTTGGGGTGCCCCTCCGGCAGGCCTTACCGGCGTTCCGGAGCTGCTGGCCGGCTCCCCGCTGGCGCCGTGGCGTTCCCGGCGTCCCCAGGAGGAGCCGAGCTCCCCGCCGAGGTCCCCGGTGCTCAGACAAAGCAGAGTGAGGCGGCAGGTGGGGAGCTCCGGGGCTGGATGTGCGGGGACGGCGCGGGGTGGGAGCCGCACGGTGGGGTCTGGCCGAGGGGGGTCTCGTTCTCCAGCTCCCCAACCATCCCGGCCATTCCTGCCCGCTCCCGCCCGCCCGCTGCATGGACACCCTGGGAAGCGCCGGGGAGCTGGGCTGGGCAGGGGCGAGGGCCAGGTGTCAGGCCAAGAACCAGCTCGTCCTGGAGTGGCGTGGCCCATGGATGCCTGTCCGTTGTGGAAGGGTCATGTCCGAGGGGCTGAGTGGCTCCGCTGTCCCTCCGGCTCCATTGGGCTGGTGGGCAGGCTGGGAAGCCACTGCTGGCCCTGTGCGTGCTGGGCAGTGGGAGCCACTTGGACGGTGTTTGTCTGGAACACGGATGAGGCACCATTTATTAAGTTCGAGTTTTGGGAGATGACTCATGGGTTGGCCAGCTATACATCGTGATATTTACAATATGGGAGCTTGGCATAAATAGGACTATTTACGTTGCAGCGGAGAACGCTTGCCAGCTCTGCTATTCAAATGAGCCCAGCATGGTTTTAATTATGGGGGGGAGGGTTGGGGTGATGAGCATGTTAGTGGGAGCATACGTGTCCGTGCAGGACGTCTGGCCCCATCCACTGGTGGCCCTGACGATTCCAGCGGGGTCTGGGCTTGGCCAGCAGGGCCCACGTGTGCTTGGCCATGCCGAGCTGGCGCTGCCGAGTGTGGCATGCCAGGTGCCTTGGGCAGGGTTGGAGTGCCATCTCCACCCCACCCTGTCCCTCCTGCTGCCCGAGAGGTGCTGCCAGGCGGTGGTGTGGGTCAGTGGCTGGCTCCTGGGGCTCCTGCGCGTGTACTTGGAATGTGAGTGACTTGCCCACCGTCATGGCAGAGCAGCGGGCACTGGATGCACGAGTGCCAAGGGATGGGGAGCATGTCTGGGAATGAGGGGCTGGTCAGCACTGGTGGGGTGTTTCACCCACCTGAGGTGATTGCTCTGAGGTGTGCTGCTCCACGGACAGGGACGCGCCCAGGGAGATGGTCAGTGGGCTCCCAGTGGCCATTCCAGCTGGGGCTGATCGCATTGGTTTGGGCTTGGCGCGGTCCCCCCGTGCCCCTGCGGTTGCCTCTTGCCCTTTGTGTGTGTGTCGCAGGGTTGTGATGGTCACTCACAGTGTTGGTGTGGGCAGCCCGCTCCCATGTCCAGCCTTCCTGGAAAAGCTTTTGGAGAGCTGGCAAGGTGAAAGCGTGTGGGATGCAGCTCCCTGGGCGTGCCTCTGCTCCTGCCTTTCTGGAGCTGCCTCTTCCCGCTGCTCCCTAAGTGCTTGGATGTGGTGTCCACCTGCACCTCCGAATGCTCTGGATCCCTTCGGTGTGACCGGACTGACCCAACAGCAGCCGCTGACCATGGAGGTGGTGGCTGGACCCCACCGCATTCCCGCGGCTGCGGGGAGCCTCCATGGTGGCAATGCCCTCCATCACCAGCTCCAGTGTATTCCCAGGACCAAAATGGGGGCAGAAAGGCTTGTTCAGGAGAAAACCACGATTCTGGAGGATCCTACCTCTTGAGTCCTGTTTTCGGCTCTGCTACAGAGTGTTTCTGTACTGCTGGTAATTTCACTTGTCTCCTCTGTGCCTCAGTTTTCCTAATTACAAGGCGTAAAATAATCCAAGCGTCTTTCCCAAGGGAACCGCGAGGTTTTGTTAATGAACATGACAAAGTGCTTTGGGATCCGTGGTTGAAAGCGCAGCCTTAGTCAGTGTGGCTGTGTGTGGGGTGTTTATTTATCTACATGCTTTATATTTCTCTGTGCGCTATATATTCACTTGCATTTAACAAACCTTAATTAGAAACAAAGCCGATAGGGAAGGAAATATAAACAGGAGTGTGCATGGAAATTGGAAGTTGATTGCTCACTGGCCAGCAGAATGCATGGCTTGGGCTCGAGAGGGAAGGCTGTTTGGTTAAAACCGGCTCTGTTAAAAGGAAATGTGAAAAGAACGTAAAACATAAATCAATATGGAAAACAGGGAGGTGGATGACAACGTACATAAAGCAGAGGTTAGGAATTGCCTATAGTTGTGAAGGCGGTTGGAAGGTAATGTGTCTGCAGCTGAGAAAGTTCAGGCTTCTCAAAGGAAAGTTTTTTGTGTGTTTTTTTTTAAAAAAACCCAACAAAAATCCCAAACCAGAAAGTCAAGAACAAAGGAATCCTGGAAGGGTCTGGATCCCACACCGGTTGGTAACGCCGCTATCGCCAACGGCCCCGCTTTGTATTCCTGCTGCGTAGGCTGCACGCCGATCGCAGGACTGACGCTCCCGAGGTATTTTGGGGGGAGCTGGGAAGGACACAGAGGTATTTTAAAATCAACAGCCTGGCTAACTCATGTGAGGGGGGAAAACCAACCCGACGTCACTCTTCACCCCGGTGGAGTTAACTTTTCACAAACCTTGTGGTGCTGGCAAGCTTCCCGAGGGCTGGAGGAGAGCCAACCCTGTGCCAAAAATGTGAAAGGAGACACGAGACGGCCCTGCTATCAGTGAGGGTGTGGGCAGCACGGAGCCGGCAGCACAGAGGCAGTGCTGGGCTCCAATGGGCGATGGAGGATCGCCCAGCACGAGTTTTGCTGAGAAACAGAATCACGGGTGAGGAGAATCAATATTGACCATCAACTGTGCTGGGCAATCCTAATCCTGAGCCCAGCCTTGGGTTTGGAGAGGGGTGCTGGGGCAGGAGGGCTATATCCATTGCTGGGGTGGGTATTCCCAGGGCGTGCTGTGGCTGAGGTTAGGAGCCTGACCTCAGGCACAGCCATGGACATCCCCACCCGTCCTTCAAGCAAGCTGGAGACAGGACTTTAGTGCTTGTGTGTAGTTAATAGTGAATGGTAATGTACGTAATATATATTGCACCCTCGGACACGTGGTGGGATTGGTGGGGGGGCAGGGCCAGGATTTGGGCTGGATGATCCTTGTGGGTCCCTTCCCGCTTGGGATATTCTGTGATTCTATCATACCCAGTATATTTAATTTCAAGTATGCTATAACATATTGCAGTGTTAAAACTCTTCTCTTGTTCCCATGCTGAGCACCCCCACAGTCTCCTCCAGGCCTCAGGGGTGCAAGGAGATGCCAGGAACACAGGGTTGGTTTGGGCCCTGCCAGCTTTGTAGCTTCCCTGGAGGAAGACTTGAGCCATCCCTTCGGGGTTACAGTCACACCAGGGCATTTCTTTGACCTTGTTGCTCCAAGGAGGTGAATGTTCAGGTGTGCCAGGACCATGGGAGCTGCAGAAGCCTCCCAGTAAGCTGAGCGTGCTCCGGAGGGATGCTCCAGAGCAGCAGGTCCAGGGAAGAACACAGGATCTGTCAAGAGCTGATCCCTCCTGCGTGCTTGAACTCCAGAACTGCGAACGCTCTCCTGAGACCGGGAGGGGAGCAAATGTTTTGGGACAAATGGGACTGACGAGCAGAGCAGAGCCTGTGGTTTTGGGCTGGCCCTGTGCCACCCATCTCCCTCCTGCTGCTTTCCCCTCCCCTCCATTTCCTGGGTTAATTTTTGACACGGCACATTCCTTGCACCCACTTGCCCTTTGCGTTACAGGGGCAGCAAAAGGGAAAGCCCCTTTTGGAGACCAAAAAAATCAGTGCCTCATTTAAACATCCATATTACTGCCCTTGCTGCTCTGCTCTGTGGCTTTTCCAGGTGGGAGCAGCAGTCCTCTCAATCCCAATGACTTTCCAGCTTCTCTGGGTGACAAAAGCATAGGGAGGAGACGCTGCAGGGGACAGGGCTGTAGGGGACAAGGGCTCAGGGTTGGCATGGCCATTGATGTCCCCCAGCTCCTTGGGTCACCCCTCAGAGGGTGTGGAGGGGATGCAGCTGTGCCTCAGGGATGCTGCCGAGGGTTCGGGGCTGTCCCCATGGAGCAGCAGTCCCCTTGGAGACGGGCTGGGGACCTGCCTGCACTAGTCAGGGCCCTTTGTGTGCGCATACCTGAGCTGCTGCAAAGACGGGTGGGCACTCAGGAAACCGCTTGAGGAGCTGGGTAAATACTGGAGGCTGCGACAACTCCCGAGGCCTTTGGGGCGAGGGATGAACGAGAGCCTGACCCTCCACTCGTGCCCCAAAATGCACCCACTCCCCACACGCCGGCCCTGCTGGGGTAGTGCCGAGCGTGGCTCTGGCTGGAAGCAGGGTTCCTTCCCATCCCGCCCAAAGCCCATTTTTACCAAGGAAGAGCCCCATCAGCTCCCACTCTGGTTTGCAATCCCTCCCAAACCTGGATCTGGTTTACAGAGAGGCCAGGGCAAAGCACGGCTGCCAATTGGATCTCGTTGGAATGGGGGGAGCAGGGAGATCCTTGGAGGCAAAAGTTCAGCTGTTAGATAAGGGTAAGGATGGGGCCTCCTGTGATAAGGAAGGGGCAGATGTGCGTGCGGCGTGGGCTGGGCGGGAGGCGGAGGCGGTGCAGGGGAGTTTGGGATGGGCTCTGCCAGCCTGGTACCCAGGGATGCAGAGCTGAGTCCTGCCTGATACCCACAGATTCAGGGAGCACAGGGGTATCCCTGCCTGACACCCAGGGATGCAGAATGGGGAATTGCTATGCCCTGCCTGATACCAGGAATGCAGGGAGTGCAGGAGATCACTGGGAATGCTGGAGGTGGGCAGAGACCCCTTGGAAGCAAGGTGACAGCAGGAGAGAGGATGTGAGGCAGGAGAGGTGCCTGGAGATGTGCAGGGATATGTTGTTAATGTCTCTGCCTCAATGTCAGGTGTTTCAGGAGCATGCTGGATGGATGGCAGGTTGTGCCAGGGTGCAGGCACAGGGTGGCTGTGCAGGGCATGCCAGCTTCCTGAGATAATCAGGATGAGGGGAAGGAGTACGTGATGATCATGCCATGCTGTTCGTCCCTCCCTGAATTTCCTTGCTTGGGATGAAGGGAGCAGGATCAGGTCTGACATGACATGTGGCACTGATTGCCAAGTGTTAAAGGAAGATGGAGCAGGCCACGAGGACAGAAAACACAACCGTAGGTGGGGCTGGTCCGTGCCTCCCTAAATGTCACATTCAGAACTGATAGTTTTAGTGGCTGAGAACAGTTGTGGTTCTTTGGAGAGCCCACAGGAAGAAGATCTCTGGATTTAGACCCAAACACCACATACAGGACATTGGATCTGCTCCATGGGAGCAGATTCAGTCTCCCAATGGGCATGAGGAGGTGCTGGGGAGCTCCAAAACTTGGTGAAGCTTTGTCAGTTGATCCAATAAATGATGTTCTTTCCACCTTACCTCTCTCAAAGTCAGACCGCAACAGCAGCACGTAAAACAACCAGCACTTAAAAATACCACACAGGAATGGTCTGTAAAGCAAAGTGAAGGAGCTGGCCAAAGGGAGAAGCTAAAATAGGAAAATACTTGCCCGTGATGTAGGAAATTAAATTAAAGCGCAGAATAAATTCATGCAGCCACTTAACATGTTATTTCTAAAAAAAAACCCAACCGAAAAACCAACCAAACTTGATTAAATGGCAAATTGGAGGAGGTCATCGGAGGTAAAAAGATGTTTTTCAGAAGTGGAACTGATATCTAAAAGAAGAAAATAAAAAAATCAGGAACTGTGGTCTGGTGAATATGAAGCCATATAAGGCAGGCTGAGAGGGGTTGGAAAAATAACTTGAGAGAAGAAATTGTTTATCCCCCCAAGTTTTCCCTTAACAAATGAGTATTGGGAAGTTAAACGTGCAGGATGGAGCCCTTGGGGAGGAGGGGGATGACTTCAGTGTCCCCCCAAATGGCCAAAGGGACTTCTGCCAAGGAGTTTTACTTCCCAGGGCAGGGCTGGGAGAGTGCCCTGAAGCAATGGCAGGAGAACTCGTATTTTACAATAAGTCAATAAAATGAATATTTGAGCCAGAGTAAATGGGACGAGCATCCTTTCAGAAGATCTCCCTGGGTGATCCAGGAGACTCCAGAGCAGTAATTTTAGAGGAAGGGCTCTCTTATGGATTAAAATCTGCTTAAAGAAGGGGAAACAAAGAGTCAGTTTTCCCACTGGATGGGGTCAGCGTGAGGCTTGCACTGGGTGATGTATTCATAAAGTAGAGAGGAGTGGGAATGGGAAGGCGAAGAGTGTTTGCAGATTATACAAAATTATTCAGGATGATAAAAACAACAGTTGTCTTGAAAATATTGCAAAGGCTCTCATGACACTGGATAGCTGGGCTATAAAGTGGCAGATTAAATGTAGTCAGGGATGAATGAAAAGGGATTCACATGGAAAAAATTACCCTAAACCCATGCATGCACAGTGGCAGTCTTTAAATTACTTATTAGCATTTTGAGAAAGAGATCTTAAAGTCATTGTGGATGGCTCTTTGAAAGCATCAGCTCCGAACTGGGAAAGACTGGGAATGGGAGTGAAGATACTTGTACAGGAGAAGTACAGGGGAGGGGCGCTCCGGGGAAGATGCAGCTTGGGGAGGGAGGGGGCACAGAGGTGCATTGGACTGTGGGAGGTGTAAAGAGGAGGGTGATGAAAGGGTGATGATCCTTTATTTTCTATTTTTTCCCTCACTCTGCAGTTCTCAAGCAGAAGGTTTCACACCAGGGGCGCTGGAGGGTGGAGGCAAGGCAGGGTGAAGCCCAGCCCTACCCGTCCTGGGTGCCAGGGGCATCAGGTACCCTTGATGCTGGGGTGCTCCCTGAGCATCCTGGTGCACTGCTGGAGGTGGGATGGACACCAGGAATCCCTTTGGCTCAACCTCCCGTGGCAGATGTGGTGTTTGAAAGGAAACAGGGAAAGAGGTGCCTTCTCCAGGCTCCCACACTGAATGCCCAGGCTCGGTGGGATCCTGTCAGCCCCCAGCTCGCAGTTTGGCTTTCAAGGTCATCTGCAGCTTCCAAGGCAAAGTGCTGAGGAGGTCCACCTTGCTCTGGGTGCTCATGGCCTTGGTGAACCATGAAGGTGAGCCCTCTGGCTCTGGGGACACCTTTAGCCTTCCCCAGGCTCTTGATTTTGGGCAGATGGCCAGACGAGGGAAGGTCCTCTGGAAAATGCCCGCTGGTTCTCACCTTTGCCCTCCTCGGAGTTTCAGAGGCCAAGAGCATCAGGTTGGTACTGGGGAGGAGAGGGCTGCCCTGAGCCCTGGGTTCATCTGGGTGGGCTGGTGCTGGGTTAGGGGAGGTGCTCGGCCCCTCCCCTGGCAGCTCAGTGGGTTGGGGCTGGTGGACCTGCCTGGGCAGAGGGGACGCCTCGAGCCACGGGCTGGTGCTCCCAGGCCAGACAAAGGGAACAATGGGCTCGGCTGCTGGGCTCCTGGGCAGCCTGCTGCTGGCTCCAAGCCCCCAGCCTGGCAGAGGAGGGGCTGGCAAAAGGTATGGGATCCCCTCTGCTCCCACCCAGGCTTTGGGGACACGGGGACACTGGGCCTGCAGCAGGCCAAAGGACAAGCTGTGCCCCTGGGATGCACAGGCTGAGCAGCTCCTTGGCTGTGCCCAGCTGGGCTCTGTCTGTCCAGCAGTGGGCTGAGGTGAGTCCTGCACCATGGGAGGTGTCATCCCAGCTCCCTAAATATGTCCCCAAAGTGTGTGGAGCCCTGCTGGAACCTGGTGAGCTCTGGTTGCATGTCTGGGTTGTGGCTTGGAGGGACCTGTGTTGGGAGGCTCCTGCAGCCCTGCTCTGCTGTGAGACAGAGAAGGGAACCAGGGAGGGTGAGGAGGGTCAGAGAGGGGGCTGGACCCTCCAGATCTCCTGTCTCCTCTGTTAGCCTGAACAACTTCAGCAGATGGATGTAGGAGAGAGAAGACATCTCCGTCCTGTGCAGTCCTGGTGCACAGGCTGTGGATGGGCACTGTTGTGAGGCAGTGCAGGTTCTGGATATCCCGATTCTGCGTATCCCGGTTCTGCATATCCCGTTCCTGCCTGTCCCAGAGTCTCTTTGGGCAAGGGAGGACTGATCGAAGCACTCTGCCTTGGTGCAGGGGACAGGGAGTCCTCAGATGTTCCTTGGTCTCCAGAGAAGATCCTGCTCTTGGAGCATCCCAGGAGGCCACTGGTTTCTGCAGAGTGACTGCTGACCCCACGCACTTTAGTCTGCTTGCTGAGGCTGGAGGGTGGGACACGATGTGTCTGAGGACAAACTGGGCAGGAATGGCTGCTCAGGTGCCTCCAGGTGTGTGCTTGGTTTCACCCAAGACAGGTGTGTGTGTGTGTACCACGACCTGTATCTGGCTACTTCCACTGCTCTCCGCTCCTTCCAGAAGCGTGCTGGTGGCCATGGCAGGCACTCCTGGATGGAGCTGGCATCATCCTTCCCTGTGTTGACTCCCATCACTTCCAGGTCATTTTCCTCAGGTGATGCCTCTGTGAGTTTGGCTTCAAGCCTTTCTGATGAGATCCAACTTTCTGTTTTTGTACAACCAGCAGTAGAATTTTGGGTGGGGGTGATGACCCAGGAAGGGTCCTAGAATTATTGAATCATTGACTGGTTTGGGTTGGAACGTACCACAAAGATCATCCAGTGCCACCCCCTGCCAGGGGCAGGGACACCTTCCACTATTCCAAGGTGCTCTAAGCCCTGTCCAACCTGGCCTTGGACACTTCCAGGAATGGGACAGCCCCAGCTTCTCTGGGCGACCTGTGCCAGGTCCTCACCATCCTCACAGGGAAGAATTTCTCCCTAATATTCAAGTCTGTCTCTGCTCTCTGTCCATGGGAAGCCATTCCTTGTTGTCCTGTCTCTCCAGGCCCTTGCCCTAAGTCCCTCTCCGGCTCTCTTGGAGCCCCTTTAGGCCCTGGAAGGCTGCAATAAAGTCACCATGGAATTCTGAGGATGTGTATAAAGCAGCTGCTTGTCATCTTGAAGGAGAGCTGGGGGTGCTCTGCTCTGACAAGTGCCTGTGCAGCTGGTTTGAGGCGAGGTGTGGCAGAAAGTCTGCTGAGGATCAGGACTGGGCCACACAAACGAGCTGGGTGCAGAGGAGGGGAGGTCAAGGAAGCCCTGGGCCATCCCAAGGAGGTTCTTGCTGGCCAGGCAGCCCTCAGCCAGTGCACAGCACATGCTGGGAGCGAGCTGGGCTGGAGCACCGAGGGGTCACATCTCGCCGTGCCGAGGTTACGATCACGTTTCATGATTTGCTTTGCTTGTAATCCTGTTTCCAGGCTCTACAACTGCGACTCGGAAACCTTTACGGTGAGCCTCACTTCATAAATCTCAGCCTTGTTTTACTTTTAAGCCTGTCTGGTATCAGGGGACAAAGCGAGCAGGAGAAATGCATGACCTGGGGGCAGCGTGGATGGAGTGAAACAAGGTGTCCCAGCTGGATAGAGCCTGCAGGGATGGGGCTAGCCAGGCTGCAGGGAGTTAACTGCGGCATGCCAGCCTTGGGAAAGCATTTCCTGGGATCTCTTCTGAGGGATCTCTCCTGCAGGATCCCAGCGCCTCCAAGGCTGCTTGCAGAGTGCCCCTTGCAGGTGTCTGAGCGCTGGTTTCTTGTCTCCAGCTTTTGTATGCACATGGCTCCCTGGGCATTGCTCTGGGAGGGAGAGCGAGCTGGGGATGTTAGATTTTCATTGCCTGGGGAGCAGAGAGCAGCTGGAGCCTGGACTTGGGGAGTGGCTGGTGGCAGGGTATCCATCAGCCAGGGCTGGAGCGTACTGGGAGGTGGTGGGTGGAGGTGTCAGCCCCCTGAGCTGGCTTCTGGCATGGGGCACTGAGGGGTTGGGTTGGGCAGGTAGAGCAGGGCAGCCCCACCAGGGACAGTTCCACTCATGGAAACAGCTGCAAATGCATGGGCAGGCCAATGCACAGATGGGCATTCCCCAGCAGAGCCTGGAGCTGCCCTGTCTGTGCTCTGTCCACTCCCCAGAGGTGTTTGAGGCCAGGCTGGACAGGCCTTTGAGCAGTCTGGTCTGGTGGAAGGTGTCCCTGCCCATGGTCTTTGAAGTCCCTTCCAACCCAAACCATCCTGTGATTCAATGAAACTTGGACAATGCCCCACTCCTTCTGCCTGCCTTGCAGAGGGAATGGGTGGCCCCAGAGGCTCGGGAAGGATAAACTCAGGCATGTGTGTGATGCTGTGCGGAAATCCCTTGACAGCAGACTCACAGCAGAGCAGCGGGGCTCCCGTGGGCTGGAGGGGACAGAGTGACAGTGACTCCAGGACTTGTCCCCGTCCCCTGTCACCTTTAGCAAACCTCTGAGAGGCTGGACAGCTGCAGAGCAGTCGGGAGCAGGGCTGGCACAGGGAAGGTGCTAATTAGGATGTTGGCAGCGTTAGTAGGGCTTGGTGTCTGGCTGGTGGGAGGTGTTGAGCAGGCAGCGCGGGCTCTGCTCCGTGTCACGCTCGGTGCAAAGCTCAGGGCAGCAGGCAGCTCGCGAGTCTGCAGGGGGGACAAGGCCAGCTCAGGGCTGGTGGAGCCATCCAGGGCTAGGTGGGGGCTGCTTTGAGCCCACCTGTGGCAGCTGGGTGAGAGTCGTGATGTGGCTCTGTCCTGGGGCTGCTCAGAGCATCCCCAATGATGGAGAACTGCCTGCTTCATGTGGCTGTGCTGCTGCTGCACAGAGCCAGCCCTGATACACCTGCTTTTCTCCTCCTCTTGGCTCCTCACCTTTCTTTTTCCACGGCTGTAGGTGAAATAGAGAGTAGAGGAGCTGCTCACATTGCTTTTTGGGTTTTTTTTTTTGATCTGGTGTCAAACTTATGCCATCACATTGAATAGCTGCCATGAGATTTTGCTGTGACTGACACCTGTTCTGGCTTCAGAGCAGCAGCTTTTGATACCAACAAATCCTCTGGAAATGCTGAATTCACTGGCAGCTGCTCCCATGTGTCGCCTGGTCCCTGTTCCCAGTTTTGCCTAAACCTTGCACCACTCAGGAGGTTGCTGATGCTCTGAGCAGCGGCTGGGGGGGTCTCCTGGGCTCCACTGGTTTGTGTTTTTTGGGACAGGCAGGAGGTGCAGACACGTGCGGGTGAGGCTTTGCCAGGCTGGTCTCTCTGGGCTGCTGAGCACGCGGCTGGTGCCATCCCGGTGGGACACGGCTCGTGGGTGTGCACATGGCAGGAAAATGGGCACAAGCCAAAAGCTGAGCGAGCCAGCTCGACCGTTGCGGCATTCCTTTTCATCCCTGGCTGTTCCGGGAGCCCATCCTTCCTTATCTGGGGGGTTGGGGATGAAGTTCAACCTCTCCAGGCTGAGTCCCACGGTGCTGCTTTGCTTCTCCCAGTTTCCGTTGGTCCCTGTGTAAGAAAAGGTGGGGCTGCAGGGAGTGGAGTTGGATTTTGGACTGGAAAGTAAGGGATGTGTAGGGGACACTGCCAGGGGTTATGTTGGGTTTGGGAGTAGCACATTTGGGACCAACAGGAGGGATTGGTGGAACCCGGACATCTCTGTGGCATCCTGGATGTGATGGCAGGGGCTGCCCATGGGGCTTTGTGCTGGGGAGGCCAAACAGGTCACCATCCAGCAGGAACCTTGCCCTGTAATTTGGGTGGTCTAAATATGACCTGTGCTTCTGCTTGTGGGTGCTGAGTCCTTGGAAAGCTGACCCGGCATTTTACTGTGTGTTTGGGAGGTCCTCAGTGTGTGGGCTACAGAGGGAAAAGGGAAAAAACTGGGATTTGTGAGGTCAGCCCGGGGTGTGTCATCTGCCAGGCCTGAATTGCTCGGTGGCCAGAGGGGTGGAGAAGGGTTCAGCCATCCGTGGGTCTCCCGGGGATGCCAACAGGTTGTGGAGCTCTGGTGGCATGCCCACCCCACGTGTCACCTTCAAGGTGTCCGTTTGCCTGGTGGTGTGTTAGGGTCTGGGCTGTGTGTGCTGGAGGAGGAACTCCGTGAGGGCAGGGGCTCAGGTGATGCACCTGAAAATGCCCTGGAGCCTCCTTCCCTTTGGTGGCAGGAACACCACCCAGGGCTAAAATAAAACTGCTGCCCAAGTCCCATCCCAGACAAAAAGCCTGGGGGTGGCACTCCTCTCCTGGCTGCCGTGCTGGGGATGCTCAGCGAGGGATGCTGAGGTGCTGGTGGCTCTTACTCAGTGCAGAAGGGGTTGAAGTCGATGGTTGGCTGTTGTGCTCTGTGTGCTCCAGAGCTGAGAGGGCTTGAGAGGGCTGTGGGCTGACGTGGGTGGTGGGAGCCCACCTGGGCTGGACGTGTGGTGGCCATGAGGGAGGCGATGTATCATGTCAGGGAGGTGTCACAAGGTGAACAGACCAACTGATGGATGAGTCAACAGAGCCAAAAAATAGAAATAAAAAAAGGCAAACCTGGCTTCTGTTCCAATTCTATAACAACGTGAAACAAACTTCATGTTCACATTGCCTGAAGAAATCCCACCCACCAGCGGCGCCAGGGACACCCTGCTGGTCCAACATGGAGCAGTCCCACTCTGAGGATGCACATCCCCTGTGCTGTCCCCATCAGTATATTACAGCTGAGGGGGTCCCTGCCCTTGCCCCAGCCCCCACTCTTTTCCCCTTTCCAGCTCAGAAGAGGGTCTGGAGCAGGGCCTGGCTTTGCTGCACCCGCCTGTCCTCCACATGGGGTTGGTGTGACCCTGTGCCCTGCCTGGGCTGGCATTTCCCGCCCTGTGCCCTGCCTGGGCTGGCATTTCCCACCCTGTGCCCTGCCTGGGCTGGCATTTCCCGCCCTGTGCCCTGCCTGGGCTGGCATTTCCCGCCCTTCCAATCTCTCCACCTCCAAATCTTAATTTCCTCCTCTGACAGTTACGTTTGCACGCCCTGTGAGTGGTTTGGCCCAGGTGGGCTTGGTTTCCTGGGTCAATGTCTGCTGCAATGTTTGGATGTCCTCTTCCCAGGAGGACTTTGCCCGTGCTGGGGACCGCAGTGTCAGCTCCAGCCATGGAGTGCCAGCTTGGTAGAGACAGCAGGTGATCCACAACTTGGAACATCTCAGTTTAGCGAGGCTGGCTCAAAACCAAGTGTTTTAACCAAGCAGCAAATGTTGCTGTGGGATTTATCCAGTATTTTAGGTGGAGGGTTCCGTGCTCATCCTGAGGCTGCTTCTGGGAGAGGACACTGAAGCCCACTGCTGAGAGCATGGTTTTGTTGCATCTCCTGCATCCAGACCAAGTCCTGCAGGGGTGGTTTCCCTTTGCCCTGCTCTGGGCTGCAGTAGGAATAAACATTTACTAAAGATGTTTTATTTTGGTGTCTCAGGCTCCCGAGG
Source organism: Origma solitaria (assembly GCA_013397895.1). Lineage (NCBI taxonomy): Eukaryota > Metazoa > Chordata > Aves > Passeriformes > Acanthizidae > Origma > Origma solitaria. The sequence continues at coordinate 153,125 of VZRL01001446.1, read as the reverse complement.
CTGGTGGAGGTGCGAGTGGGGATGTCCCACAGCAGGGCTCGCCAGCCTTTAATACTTGGAATACTTCTGCCGCCTGCATTTGTAGGGCTCTGGTGGGGATGAGACATGCTGGTCTCCATGGTTTTATGTGCCATGGGACCGTGCCAACAGTTTAATCACAGCCGAACCCTCACAGAGCAGCATAAAAAATGTAGTTGGGATTAGGTTACCCATCCTTCCTATAAAAGACTCTATAAACAGTCCATCAAGCCCCAGCATTCCTGTGTTGGCTGTGAGGTCCTTCGCACTTAATGGGTCTGGCATTTGCTTTGACTAAGCCTTTTCTGGGGGGAGGCAGTGATATAAAGCAGCCCCCAAAGAATGGGTTTTCTGCTTGCTTTAGTGGGGAACCCAACTGGGCTGGCTTGGCAGAGGCAGTGTTGGATGTCAGAGGATCTGCCTGGGGAGGCAGCGGGTGAGAGGCAGCCGTGACAAGCTCAGGAGGCAGTGACAACAGCAGCTGCTCCCTCCCCATCACTGAGGGCTTTCTCCATAGGGATTTACTGTTTACTGAGGTGTCTGAGAATTTTCCCTAACCTTGGAGTGGGCAAGGAGCTGGGACTCCCTCTCCCATCTCCCAGCACACTTCAGACCTGTCTTGTCCCTGCTGTAGCTGAGTAATGCTCCAGAGTTAAAACTCTCAAACCTTTTGAAAATCCTAAAGCTCAGTCTGGGGACCAAGTGGTCTCTTTCTAGCTGTGGGTGTGCTCCCACCTTCACCTTCCCCTTCTTCCCCATGCCCTTCCTGTGTGATGCCAGCCGTGGAGGATCTCCTAGTTTAACACCATCCATGGGACTTTGTTGAGGCGCTTTGAGTTTTGCTTATCCTTAGGGGAGCCAAAGGGGCAGGGAATGAATGACTGCCCATGGGTGGTGCTGAGGGTGTTCCTTACCCTGGTTGCTGCATCCTTGGGGCAGGTGTCCTCACCTTGTCATGCCTTGGGTCTGCTGATCTGTGGGACAGTGTAGATGCTCCCGCCTGGGACAGTCATCTCTCTCCTGGCCACCTTAAAACCACAGTTACACTCCTGCTCTCCCAGCAGTGGAGGGAAGGAAGAGCCCTAATCCTCCTGGCTGCCAGGAGGTCGCAGCTGTGGTGACAGTCCTGTGGGTGACTTCTGCCTGCTTGGAAAGGGACTGAAGCCATCCTGTTGTTTCACACACAGCGAACATCTGTCGGGTGGGAACAGCATCCGTGCTGTGGTGCCAGCGCTGGGCATGGGGGGCTGTCCCTGATCAGTGCCACCGTGTCACCGTGAGCTTTTCTTGGCTCGTGCTTACATCTGCTGAGCCACACCAGCCCCAGGGGTGGTTGCTGGAGGAGACCAGGCTTTCCAGTGCCTTTCACGACTGAATTTAATTTATTTTCAGGTTTTTACCCCCCTACATTTTCTTTGAAGATGATTTGAACAATTTAATCATTATCACAAAAATGGGATTCCTAATGTAAGCTGGAAGCAAGCCCCTCCTCAGTATCCTGCCGAGGGCAATGCAGCCCACCTGCCTGGCTGGCTGGTCTTGATCATCAGCCTGTCCTCAGAGGCCCTTTGCTCTCTGTTGTTGCTATCTGGAGAAAATTAACAACTGCTTTAAAGTGGGAGCATTATTTTTTCATACGGTGAATGCCAGGGGAGGTGAATCCCATATCCTTCACCTGAGGATGCTCTGCAAGGCTGCAAGAGCATTACCCACCTCAGCAGGGGTTTCCTTCATCCCTGTCTGTCATGCTGATTGTAAGGCAGAAATGAATTTGGGGCTGGTTCCTGCAGAGACCACCAAGGTCCAGCTCTGGGAACTATTGCTTGGAACCTGCCACTGAATCAGTTCTTACCCCCTTTTTTAGCATGTTTTTGGTTATCTTGAGTGCAGGCAGTGGCTGGCACAGTGGCTCTGTTCCACAGGCTGCCCTCACACCCTCTGGTTCCAGCACTCAGACACTCCCCTGCCTTGTACACGGCTCCTCTCACCAATCAGACTTGTAATCTCAGTGAAGAATGAAATCAGATTTGTTTGACAAGACCTGTTTCTTGTAGAAGTATGTTGACTGGTGCTAATTATACTCCTGTTCTTTAATTCTTTATGATTGGAATTACATCAGCTTTTTCATTATTTCCCCAGAAGTGATTTCAGACTGAGCAAGACCTTGAGTGCCTGCCATTCCCTCACGTTGTAATCCTGGTGCATCCACTAGACGTGATCCTTCTGCTCTGAGATGCTCTGCATTAGCGTCCTCAAGGACTTCCCAGCTTTCTTCTTCTCCAGGCGTCCCCTCATGGGCTCTTGCTTGTTAATCCTCTGAATCTGTTGGGCCTGTCACTATGAAATGTGTTGGATTTGCTCAGTTCTCGCTCTCCCTTTTGTCATGGTTTAACCCCAGCTGGCACCCACACAGCTATAATACACAGATAGCATTCCCTGGCACAGGGCAGCGGTGGAGTTCCTATCCCTGGAAGTGCTCAAAGGCACGTGGATGTGGCACTTGGGGACGTGGGTTAGTGGTGAACGTGGCAGTATTGGGTTAGTGGTTGCAGTTGATAATCTCGGAGGGCTTTTCCAACCATGGTGATTCTATGATCCCTTAGTCAATAGACCATCCCTGTAAAATGTCCAGAAAATGTCCACAGATATCCAGAAAATGTCCACTGAATTCGTTAGGTCTATGGCTTTGAGCTCCATATGTTGTGGTGGTCACTCAGACAGGAGAGGTGACAGAGGAAATGGTGATACTCTCTGGAAACAATGCTGGAAGGAGCTAGCCAGGTTCATTCCAGTGCCCAGTTACTCCTGCAAACCTTGACTAGTACAGGACCCAGGCTGTGAAGTTTTCTTGTGGTTTTCTCCCAGTTTGATAGTGGCTGATCCCTGAATTTGATTTTTCATGTCTGTTGTGGAGGTGTCGCACAGGAATTTGATGTGGTTATGGTTCCTTGGGATTGTTTATAGAAGTGTCATCACTGAAATGGCCAGAAATGAAGATAAACGATGGCTGGGGCTTCTCCCACCTCAATGAGGCTGTTGTCTGTGGAGAAAACAGCCATGTTGTTTGGGCACCACGTGGCCATGTCGCATCTGTTCTAAAGGCTCAGTTATTTGCTAAATGCTTGCAAACGTGTGTGATTTTTAAGGAATTACAGCCAGACGTTCCCTGGCTCGTTAGTTATGTATGAGCTAAGGAATCCTGGTTACTCAGGGGAGGAAGCAGCCCTGTCCTCTGGAGGGCTGTGGAATAACATCCCGCTTTCCTAATAAAGACACAAACTGGCTGACCACGGCCACCCTTCACACACCAGGAACTGCAACAAGGGAAACTCTGCCTGTGTGTAGAGTTAAAAAACCCTTTTAATCACCTCAGGAGTGGAGCAGGGCTCAAATCAGTGACAGCACCTCCAGCCCTGGGCTGTCTCAATGCTTTTCTCTGTGTTTCTATGAATTTTAACATTTTTACTTATCATTTTTTCTATGTGCTGAAAAGAACATCATCATAACTTTTTCTTGTCTTCAGACGTGGCTTTTCCAGAGGTTCCTTTTATTCACTTCCTGCCAGTCACAATAAAATATGGATTGTGCATATTCTCCTTTCATTTTTCATGCATTGCCTTTGTGTGTGTGGTTGTCACGAACACTTTGTTCCTCTGAGTCTGGTTTTGGTTGAAGTTGTTGTTTTCCTAGATTGCCTTTTTATATATATGTACATATATATAAGATGGTTTAAACTTTTCTTACAGAATCACAGAACGGTTTGGCCTTGGAGAGACTTTTAAAGATCATCTAGCCCCAAACCCCTCTGGTTTCCATTTGTACTGTTTGCTCCTGTTTCCTGGTTGACTCTGGTTGTAAATGTGATGAATTTTGGAAACTGATATGTTTGGATCAACAGGCAAAGCCATTTCAGGTTTGGCCTGTTCTCCGTTTGGCCCACACACGCTGCGGTCATCACTGCTGGGGCAACTCCATGCTTCCAGTCCAGTGATTCAGCCCTCGTGTCATTATGAGGTCCAAAATTGGAGACCTCGGGGTCTTTAATGCACTTTGTGCATTAAAGTTATGTAATGAGCCTGTCCTCACCGCTGGCAGGGTGTGATACAGCGGAGCAGTGACAGATATTGACAGGTCCCAGTGTCTCCAGGCAGGGGCAGAGGCAGAAACCTGGTGGTGAGAGCTGGGTCACGGGCACCGTGTCATCACGTGTTGGCTTTCCATCACGTGTGTCATTGCACATCGTGACAGACATGTCCTGAGCATGTTTATGATTGATATTGGTGCAGTGGGGGCTCAGCTGAACCGATGTGAACTGATGGGCCTGCTCCAGCATCCTCTTCTGCTGAACTTCCCAGTGAGGAGTTCATAGAATCACAGGATCACTGAGGCTGGAAAAAATAAAGATAATCAAGATGGTCAAACTCAGTCGTTAGCCCAGCACTGCCGTGTTCACCACTAACCCATGTCCCCAAGTCCACATATTCCTTGAACACTTGCAGAGATAGTGACTCCACCACTGCCCTGGGCAGCTGTGCCAATGCCTGACCACTCTTTCCCTGTTACCCAACCTAAACCTCCCCAGGCACAGCTTGAGGCTGTTTCCTGTCATCCTGTCCCTTGTTCCCTGGGAGCAGAGCCCGATCCCCCTGGCTCACCCTCCTGTCAGGAGTTGTGCAGAGCCACAAGGTCTCCCCTGAGCCTCCATTTCTCCAGGCTGAGCCCCCCCAGCTCCCTCAGCTGCTCCTCACAGGACTTGTGTTCCAGGCCTGTAGTGTAGAGTGGTCCCAGCTGATGGATTGACCTGCCAGTGGTGGCATGGGTGGATTCCCTCCTCTGCAGGGAGCTGGGGGAGACATGGTGTGGGGAGGTGACAGTGCCATCTGCCATGGCAGCTGGTGCCAGGCATGCTGGTCACCCTGCACTCACCTCTTCTGGCTCTCACCATCCTTCTCAGGAGCCCTGCCCAAATTTCCTGCTGAAATGGAGAGGGGAGTCCAGGACTTCCTCAGCCTCGGGTAAGGCTCAGGAGGGTAAGGCACAGTGTCCGGTGAGCTTTAGGGAGGTTTTAGGGCTGAGGAGGGTAAGGCACAGTGTCAGGTGAGCTTAACAAATGTTTTAGGGCTGAGGAGGGTAAGGCACAGTGTCAGGTGGTCTTAAGGGATGTTTTAGGGCTGAAGAAGGTAAGGCACAGTGTCAGGTGAGCTTAACAGATGTTTAAGGGCTGAAGAAGGTAAGGCACAGTGTCAGGTGGTCTTAAGGGATGTTTTAGGGCTGAAGAAGGGTAAGGCACAGTGTCAGGTGGTCTTAAGGGATGTTTTAGGGCTGAAGAAGGTAAGGCACAGTGTCAGGTGATCTTAACGGATGTTTTAGGGCTGAGGAAGGACCACTGCTGGTGGATTTGAGAGGCCATGCAATGAACTTTGTGAGCAGGAGTCATGTCCTGCTTTGCTGCTGGTGAAGGACTCACTGCCCTGGCCAAACCAGCCTTCACCTGTGCAGGTGACATCTGCCTGGTGTTTGCAGGTGTCTCTTGGTTTGGGGCTGTGCAAGCCCTGCTGTCTCGATGCACTGCTGCTGCTTAAGGAGGGAGAATCCTTCTGGCACTGCTGAAGGGTGGAGGAGCCTCTGGATTTTTGGGATGGAATGCCAAGGCATTGACTCCCTGAGCCTGGTGTTAGTCCAGGGAGCCCCTGCCTCCTCCTGCCTTGCTCCTGCCTTGCTCCTGCCTTGCTCCTGCCTTGCTGGCTTGGTGCATCTACTGGATTTTTGCTCCAAAACACAATAAAAAGGAAGCAATGCTATCTTTTCCCCATCAAATAAGTTCTAATACTGAACAGATGAGCATGCTGGATTAGGCTGACAGGGAGTGTTGTCAGTGGGTTGTGGGGGCTCCCACATCCTCAGGAGGTTAATGTGGAGATGGGTAGGAATGATGTTGTTCTTAGCCTATGCTCGCAGCCAGCCTTCCTTGGGGCAAAATGTAGAGCTGCACTTGCAGTTCCTCTTGCCAGAAAAAGGGAGCACTGGGGTGTTTGAATGAGTAGTGGCTGGGATCATTGTATAGCAGTGATTTGGGATCCTGTTGTGTCTCACCTTCTAGAAGAACAAGAATTATCAGCTCCATCTGTGATCAGATGTCCCTGTCCCCAAGGTCCCCCTACCCCAGTGATCAAGGTGACTGTGGCAGGCAGTTCCTGGAAACCTCCAGGGCTGGAGGTTTCCCAGTCCCCAGGTCGCTGGTGGCCCAACTCAGGGCTGGACAGCCCTCCTGGGGAAGCAATGTCCGAAGTCATCCATTAATATCCAACTTGAACATCCCAAGTCACGATTTGTGTTTTAAAACAGTCTCTTATGGGTCAAGATGTCCATCCTGGAGTGACTTGCTGTTCTCATTTTATGGGATGAGTCACTGTTCTTGTTTTATGGGATGAGATCCCTTCTACGTAGCTGAGCGTGGGTGAGGGCTGTGTTTTCCCTTCATTGCTTCCAGCTTTTTCTTTACAGAATTGCATCTCTCTGGGAATGGCTATGTTCAGGGTTTAAACCATATTTTTGGTTCTCATTCTGCCCCGAGTGTTGGTGGTACACAAATAACTTTGCCTGATGGTGCCGATCCCGTTTGGCTGTGGATCCCCATTGCCCCAGAGGTCCTGTCCCCAAGGTCTGGGGAAAGAAGCACTTGGGAGGAGGTGGGAAAGGAGTTAATCCAGGAGTTTACTTGTCTCTATGGCATGGCTCACAACTTTTGTATGTGCCCAAACTGGAAATGTCTGCACACATCCGGAATTCCTTGCCAGAGTGGTGCTACACTGAATACTGGAAAGCATCAGAGGTTCTGTTCACAAGGGCATGCAGTGATAGGACAAGGGGGAATGGCTTCCCATTGCCAGAAGGAAGGAGAAGGTCGGGTTTTGGGAAGAATTTCTTCCCTATGAGGGTGGGGAGGCCCTGGCACAGGCTGCCCAGAGCAGCTGTGGCTGCCCCTGGATCCCTGGAAGTGTCCAAGGCCAGATTGGGCAGGGCTTGGAGCCGCTTGGGACAGTGGAAGGTGTCCCTGCCCATGGCAGGGCGTGGAATGATAGGAGCTTTAAGGTTCCTCCCAGCCCAAGTGATTCTGGGATTCTGGGATTCTTTTTCCTTGGAGCAGTGATTTGCAATCTTATCCCAGCTTCCAAAATCTCCTGACTCAGATGGGGGTTATTATTTGCAGGTAGTGGAGCTGCCTCCTCCCACATTCCAAAGCATCTCACACGTGGAGGATGCGGTGAGAGGCTGTGGCTGTGAATGATGACCAGGTGTAGGAGCAGGTCCATCCCGGCTCTGGGAATGCTTCCCCATCCCTACTCCCACCTGGTCCCTCCCTGTTGGCTCCATCAGGGTCTTTAACAGGTCTTCTGATTTCTCAGAAGGGAATCAGAAGGATTGCGGGCTGTGAAATGCAAGTGATTCGTACTAAATGCTGTGTAATGGATTCCACTTGTAGCCTTTGGTGACTGTGTGTTTCTAATAAAAGGCTCTGGAGCAAGGCAGAGGCTCCCAGCTGGAGGGGCCGGGCTGGTGGGAGGGTGGGTCCAGCCTGTGTAGTGCCCAGAGGCTCCTGGGCATCTGGACTGGCTCCTGGGAGGTGGAGCAGCTGCCTTGGAACAGCTCTGGAGCCCCACAGGGGTGTGAACCGAGGGGGAAATTGAATTCACAGCGATGCTCTCCGAGGGGGATTGTGCTTTCTCTGCTCTGCCAGCGGAGGTGTGGGGGTCACAGAATCGTGGAGTCATGGAATTGCCTGAGCTGGAAGGGACCCACAGGAATCATCAAGTCTGACTCCTGACCCTGCTCAGGACACCCCAACAATCCCACCCTGTGCATCTCTGGGAGTGTTGTCCAAACACCCCTGGAGCTGTGGCAGCCTTGGGGCTGTGCTCATTCCCTGGGGAGCCTGGGCAGTGCCCACCACCCTCTGGGGAAGAACCTTTTCCTGATCTCTAAGCTAAACCTCCCCTGAAACAGCTCCAGCCATTCTCTTGGATTCAGATGTGGGGTTTGGGGGAGCAGGGCAGCAGCAGGATTTGCTCTGTGCCATCATGGGACACAAAGCTGCCCTGAGGATACACCTGCAGCTCAGGATGGCTGTGAGGATGGGGATTTTAGGGAGGTGTGGGATACCAAGGGCCTGAAGAGAAGCACATGGGCAGCCCCTGGTGCTTTCAAACCAGGGAACGGATGAGTAACCCCAAGAGCGGCTGCAGAGGTGAGCAGGGGGTTCACACCTTTTATGTGCCGTTCTGCAGTGTTAGGAATAAGGAGGGGCTCCTGCAGTGCTTCAGCAAGAGATTGATTTACAGGTGTGTGCTGGAGGGGCTTAAAATTGACTGCTCAGAGGAAAATACTCCAAGTGGGAGATTCCCATCTGCAGCAAATACCAGTGTTGGGAGGGCAGTAAAGGCTGGAGGGGATGGATTGGTTACACTTGAGAGAATTCAGTGCATCAGGGAACAGGAGTGGGTCTGAGCGTGGCCATGCTGTATCTGGGAGCACAATGTGGTCCACAGCTATGGGACATAACCAGGACAACCAGGAAAACTCTGGCTCTGAAAACACCATGGAAATGGAGTGAAGGAGCTGATCAGGTCCTTGATTGGTGAGCCAGGACACACCTGCATGACCTTGTGATCCCAAGGCCAGCCCTGGGGGCCTCTGGATCTGTTTCTGGTGTCTGCAGCTGAAGGAAAGTCAAAATAAAAATAAACCACTTTAATGGTCATGGCTCAAGGTGTGGAATCCTGGCCGTTGTTGGCCTTATTCAGGAGACTGAGGAGTGTCTGCTGCCCTGGCTGCTAGTAGCGGCCTGGAGGAAGGATTGTTAATGGGGAAGGTCCGTTTAATTAGAGAGGGCAGGACTCTGTGGCTTGGAAGCCGGACTAATTCAGCCTGGTAGAGGAACATATTTTTAATAACGTGTCTAATTAACTGTACAGCAGATCACCCACGGGTGGAGTTGATTCACTATTGCTCGAATATGTAGATCAAAGGTGACTGATTTCTCACAAGAACTGGTTTTGACCCCCAGGGCTCTTCCCTCTGGTTAATTCTTCTCCATCTCCAGCCATCCCAGGCACGTTCTGGCCAGGCAGCCCGGGTGACACCCCCTGCCATGGGCAGGGACACCTTCCACTAGGAACAGGTTGCTCCAAGCCCTGTCCAGCCTGGCCTTGAGCACTGCAGTGGAAGGCTGGAGATACCTGGGCACAAGCTGCTGATCCAGGTTATCCCTCTGGCATCTTCCACCCACGTGGATCGTGGCCACTGCAGCATTGCTGCCACTCACCCTGTGCTGCTCCTGGTCCCTCCCTGTGGGCACTAACTGAGGCTGGGGCTTTCCATGCTGGGAATTTTAACAGCACTATTGGCTGCTTCCTTCTGAAAATTCACCCTTTTCTGAAAAGCCCTGGGGAAGTCCTTGGGCCAGAGCAGGGCAGGGTCGGAGCAGATGGTCCCGCTTCACCCGTCTGACCTCGGGATCGATGGAGCTGGGAGCTGGCCTTTGTTCCCTGTCCGTGCGGCCACCGGCCGGGACAGCCGGCCCTGCTGCCAGCAGCGCCTGGCCACAGGGATTGGGGACCTGCTGCCCCTGCCTGGGGCCGGCAGTGCCTGCTGCTTCCCTGCCCCCTCTCCTCCAGCACAGAGTGGGTGAAGCCATTCTGTTCCTGCATGTGTGGGGTGCTCAGGGTGGTGTTCCCAGGGTCTGATGTTTCTCTGCTCTGTGGTGAACACAAACATCTTGGTTTGGAGGGGCTGGTCAAAGGAAGCGCTTCCCTCAGGGAATTTGCCAGCCTTGTGCCATCCCTGTAGGGAATGCTGGGGATGGCTCTGCTCCTGGGCACAGCCTGCTCGGCTCCATCCCAGGTGCCACCTCGCAGTACACACCTGGTTGGTGGTGGCAGAGCTCTTTGGGTGTACCCTCCTGTCACCTGTGTCTGCAATGCAACGTTTTGCTTTGGGAGCTTTGTGACAAGAGTGACCTTGAGCAAATCCATGGTATCTGCAGGTAAAAAGTTACCAGGGATGAAAGAATCAGAGGTCTGATGGTCTTGTTTCACACTCTCGCAGCTGCTCCGTGCTGGAAGCCAGCTGGCTCTGCACAGCTATCACAGCTGATTCCTGCAGGGATGCTACCCCTGCCCCCCACCCTTCCCACCCCTCCGTGGCTCCTTTCCCAGGCTCCCGGGTGCAGGGCTTTGCTCCCTGTGCACTATCCCTGGGATCAGTCCCAGCCTGGGGATTTCATGGCGTGATGTGGAGCTGAGGTTCAGCACTGCCAGGTTGTGATACAGGGAATATTATAATGTGTGCCATGCTTGGGTGGGACAGCTTTAAGGTTTCACCAAGTTTCTTAAATCAGAGAATCCCAGAATGGTTTGGATTGGATGGGATTTTAAAGCTCATCTCATTCCACTCCACTGCCATGGGCAGGGGCACCAGAATTACGTTAAGAGTTAATTATTTTCTCTGAGCGAAGTAAACAAAGGCTCAGCCAGGGGATTTTTATCCATCTATAAATCCCAGGCAGTGTGAGCGGATGGATGGGGCCAGCAGCCCCGAACATCCCACCGGCCCTGGCGCCTCTGCTCTTGGGCAGGATAAATCAGGAGACATGGAGGAGTGCTGCATCCCCTGCAGGAGAGAGGGGTGCTGTTCCTGGATCAAGGAGGTGTTTTTCACCCCATGGATGTGTTTGTCACTGCCCAGGCTGCTGCAGTGCCATGGGGTGCAGATAGAGTCCTAGAATAGTTTGGGTTGGAAGGGACCTTAAAGCTCATCCAGTGCCACCCTGTGCCATGGGCAGGGACACCTCCCACTATCCCAGGCTGCTCCAAGCCCTGTCCAGCCTGGCCTTGGACACTTCCAGGGATCCAGGAGCAGCCACAGCTTCTGTGGGCAGCCTGTGCCAGGGCTTCCTCACCCTCACAGGGAAGAATTTCTTCTCAATATCTAATTCAGTCAATTCTCCTGGTGGGTCTGGGACTGGTTGTTCCTCCTTTCTCTGCCTCCCAAGCACATGGTGTTTGGGGAGCCTTGCCATGTGCATTTGGGGTGTGTTAGGCATGAAGCACCTCCTGTAAGCCCAGCAGCTCTGGGCTGTGCTCACCTTGTCACACCCTGCCCTGGGGACAGAGGGTCACATCTGCACCGTGGTGACTTCACAGCTTCTGGGCTCTCCTTGGCACCAGTGGCTCATCACTGTTTTGGGGACCTGCTGTGGTGCCAGTGGTGCCCACACAGAGTGCTGTGAGTGCAACCTCCTGCTCTGCCTGGTCTTGAGGACATCAGTGTGGCCACTCAGCCCAGGCTCCGTGTGTTCCTGCCACAAATTCCCTGTGCATCCCCGTGCTCCAGCATCGCTGACAGCAGTGCAGGGTGCTGCGGGAAGCTCCCAGGGGCTCTGTGCACTGCAAACACGGGAGAGGAGAGGGATGCTGAGGTGCCAGAGGACCGAGTGTGGTGCTGGGAAATGGGAGAAGAGCATTGTCCTCTTCTTTTAGTGCTCCCTGAGGTCTGGGTGCATCTCTGGGATCTCAAGCACATCCCACAGGTCACAGTCCCTCCCTGAGCAGTGGATGGGGCATCAGCCCTGGAGAAATCTCTTCACATCACACCTGTGGGTTCAGGGATCGCCGGGAGTGCAGCAGCAAGGGGAGGATGAACTTGCAGTTCCCTCACGTGTTTTCCTCCTGCAGACATTGATTTATAAAGGCTGCTTCATGCTGAGTAGGGAATTCGGGGGATGGGACATTCACTGCGCAGCACTTTTCGCCTGATTTCTCATGTCAAGGCTGATGTCAGGTAACGCCTCAGTCACCCTGTAAACTAAATTTTGGAAGTGTGGTACTTTTATGAGGCTCGTGCATCAAACCCTAAGTCCTGCAAAGCTGTTAGAGGCTGTCTGTGAGTCCTTTGCATCCTCAGGAGATGCGGGGTTGCTCTCTCTCGGCAGAGCAGGGAGGGAGCAGGGATGCAGCTGGAGGATCCTTCTAGGGTCCCCAGGATACATCCATGCAAATAGAGCTCGGGGTCTAGGGTGCCAGGGAGAGGGTGCAGACACAGCTTGGCTCATGGCCCAGCAGGGGCTGCAGGTGCTGGGTGTGTCTCTGGGTGGGCACAGGCAATGCTGGGTGTGTCTCTGGGTGGGCACAGGCAATGTCAGCTCCTGTGGTGTCCCTTCGGTGTCCTGTGCTGGCAGGCCCCAGCGGTGCTGATGGTGGCAAGGGGACGGGGTGTTCCGTGCTCACTGATCCCCCAGCCCATCCCAGGGCAGGCAGTGCTGGGGGCTCCGTGCCTCAGTTTTTCTGCCAGCCTCTGGAGAAGAGCAGTCCTTCCTCCTGGCACAGATGTGACTTGTACCCACAGTGAGAAAAGGCAGAGGGACCTTCTCCACCGAGGAATGAAAGAGGGGCCTTGCTCAGTGGCCCTGATCTGTCCTTCCCCACCTTGGCTCCTGCCCATAGGATGCTCCTGATGGCTTGTCCTTGCTGTCCTGTGTCTGTGCTCCTGGGGGTGGCCCCAGCCATGCCGAGAGATGCAGAGGAATCACAAACTCATGGCTGTATCTGACACCTTTGCTGCTTTATCCTCAAAGCGTGCTCAGGGTGGGGGCCCATTGCTGCACCTCCACAAAGGAGCTGAGATGCAGAGCAGGGAGGTTCCAGTGCAGCCTGGAGGGTGGGAACCTGCTCCCAGCACTGGGTCTGCCCTCCCTGGTGCTTATTCTGCTGCCCTGAGTCCTGGCTAATGCCCCAGCCATCTCTCTGGTTTGACCCCTGCTAGCGTTGGCTGAGGTGTCTGGGTGACTGCTGTGGCTTTCATGGACCTGTCAGGCTGTTTCTCCTCCCAGGATTTGGGGATCTCCTCCCCCCACCCTGGGGGCCAGGGTGGATTCTGCAGCAGTGCTTGTAGAGCCACCATGGCCTCTCTGCAGGCAGCACCTGCTGCTTTAGGATCCTCCTGGTCCAGGAAGGGTTTGCTGAGCAGCTGGACATGTCCACATCACTTGGCAAGTCCCTGGAGCACTGGGACTTCATCCTGGAGCTCTCCCAGAGCCCCGGCTGCCCCAGTCTTGTGGTGGGGATGGGGTTGAACCAAGGCCCCCAAGCTTCTTTCCACCAGCCCAGTAGGATGCTACAAAATCCTTCCCCATCCTTGGAGTGCCCTGTCCCTGCTTGGTGCGTGGCACAAGGTGTTGGAAGGGGAGAGGGGAGCTCTTGGTCCTGGACTATCTTTGTCCCGTGGGTCTGTGGGGCACTGCTGACCACACCACATTGCTGCTGGAAAGCAAATGGTTGTCTTGGGGCTGGTGTTGCCATCAGGAAACAACTCCAGAATTGCTGTCCTGACCCCAACCCCTCTCAGCCCTCACTCCTGGATGGGGCAGGGTGAGCAGCTGCCCGGGGCAGTGGGATGCTGCCAGCCAGGGGTCTCAGGTGTATCCGTGGCTCTCAGCGTCTCCTGGGCACTGCAGGTCCCCAGAGCTGCCACGGCTGCTTGTCCCTCCTAGCTGTGCCCTTGTTCTGGCTGGAGTATCTGTCTCTGCTGCCTTCACGCTTGAGCATGCCCATGGACTCGCCTTTCCACAGCTCTGCTTGTGTTTGTTTTTGGTGTATTTAAAATTTCCTTTTTCCCCCTCCTCTCTGTCTCCTGGCAGTCGATTTTTTCATTGATACATCCTTCTGCAACTGTCTGCATCTTAGAGCTGCTAATTTGCTGCTGCCAACTTCCCCTGGGTTTAATTTATACAATATGTTTATTTTTACTGCAATTTTTTCCTTTTATTCCAAGCCAAGATAATTTTGAACTCAAGACGCCTTCTTTTATGATCGCAGATTTATGAGATTTTGGCAAAGCCACCATAAGCCGTAATTACTCTTCATTGTTTTTGTTTACATTTCCCCCCCGATCAATTTTTGCTAATAATCCCTTTCAACTTGTGGAAATTGCCCTTCTTCCACCTCCGGGTGTGTTTCTTTTTGATGCATGCAAAAATCCCTTCCCACAGCCGTGGAACCGGATTAGGGCTGTCTGTACCTGTGTGAGTGCTCGCTCTGTGCTCACGGATGAGCTTTGCTCTGCCGTTCCCCACATCTGTTGTTTTGTGAAGGAAATGAGGTTCCACAAGCCTTGGGGTCTCCAGGATCCCATCCCAATGGCAGCCAGCATGTTCTCTCCTCCAGCTCCATGAGCAGCACTGCTGGTTCACAAGCTGCTGCCACCTTCTCCAGGCTGGCCTGCAGAGCTGTAGGTACATCCCAGAGTGGACATTCCCCACTCCTGTGCCAGTCCCTGATTGCCCAGCTCCTTGCAGCAGCCCCTGTGGGTGATGACAGAGGGGCTTCTCTCTCCCTGTGGTCCCACAGCCCATCTCCTGCCTCCTCCAGAGGGGCTTTTCCCAGTAGAAGGCAGCTGCTTGGTGGGCAGCACTGGGATGGATGGATGGAGGGATGGATGGATGGATGGATGGACATGGATGGATGGATGGATGGATGGAGGGATGGATGAGTGGATGGGTTGATGGATGGATGGATGGATGGATGGATGGATGGATGGATGAAGTGATGAAGATATGGATGGATGGGAGGGAGAGAAGGAGAGATAGATGCAGGAAATTCCTTGCCCAAGAAGGGCCACCAGTGAACAGGAGCACAGTGGCACCCACCAGCAGAGCGTCCCTCAGTTCAGGCTGCTACCTTTGAGGGTGAATGAGTATGTAGGAGGAGAGGAGGGAAGCCCTTTCCATGGTAAGGTGTTGAAGATGGGGTTTTCCTAGGGAAGGAAATATTTGCCTCTCTCTAAAAATTCCCACCACCCCCAACTGCTGGCCCCTCTGGGGCTTTTTCTGGCATGGTGGGGCTGGAGGGGATGCAGGGTTTGCATTCCTGGCAAACCCCTGGAGATACCAAAGGATGGCAGTGGGGAGGCGCTTTGGCCTTGGGAGAGACTGGAGGAAAGCCAAGCTCCTTGAGGGGGTTTTAGGCTTTCCTGCATCTGTCCTGGGGAGAAGCTTCCTGTAGCCAGGAGCCTGAGCTAAAGCACCTTGCTGCCCAGAGGATCCCTCTCTGGCTTGACAAAAACAAGGCAGCAGTTCCTCCCAAGCCATTCCTGCTTGGAGCTGCCAACCAGAAGAACATTTCCAGCTTGTTAGTAACAACAGGGAAAAGCAGGAATATCAGGTAGATACAAGGAGCAGACGTGTGACAGAGGGCATCCTTGCCCACCCCATGCTTGGGTTTGGGGGCACCCACAAGGGGGCCTGGGGCTCTGCATGGAACCAGCAGTGCCAGAGGAGCAGGGCATCCACAGGCACCAGCGTTTGGGTGCCCAGGTTAATGTGACACAAGTCAAGAGCTGTTGGGTGCTCGTTGTTTGCTGGGGTACCCTAACCCTGGATCCCTGCTGCAGGTGTAGCCTGGTGCCTGCAGCACTGTCTGTCCCGGCCTGTCCCTGTGCTGCCATCACCTCCCCACAGCCATCCCGAGCTCTGACGTGCCCTTCTTGCAGGGGGTGGCTGGACTCAGGGGTACTCGGAGCAGCTGCGGGGGCTGCAGGCAGGGGCTGGCTCTGTCTCGGGGGCAGCAGTGCTGGCAGCAGCTTTGGGCATCCCTCTGCTCTGGGCAGTGCCCCCGCTGCTCTGCAGAGACACGGTCACAGAGGAAGTTACTGAGGTCAGTCTGAGAGCTTGGCTGCGCCAGGGACTCATGCTCTTTAATTCTCCTTCTCTGGCCCCTGGTCCTGCCTCCCCTCCCTGGTGGCTCTGGGTGGCCTGGGCAGGGCTGTGGGGCACAACTGTGTGTCACTGCAGGGCGGTGGGGCTTTTGCTGCAGCTTTGGCTTCTTGGAGATAACATCTTTCCCTGTAAATGTTATTATCCTGTATATGCTCGGGCCAGGGAGAGAGGGGGGTCACCATCTGTGTTTTCCAATAAAAGCAAATTAAAATTGAAGCCCATTAAGGATAGCTCAGTTGGGATGCTGAGCAGGGCTCCGGAGCCTGCTGGGAACGAGTTGCTTGCAGCCCGTGTCACCAAGCAGGGTGACAAAACCTCATGTAGTGCCAGCGGTGCTGGGAGGTGGCACTGGCTGCGCTCTCTGTCCCCACTGCGGGGGGTGGCCGCAAGCGGAGGAGGGGCTGAGGTGGCCGCAAAGCCATGCCCTGGCTCATGTCACTCCTCCTGGTCCCCTCCATGCTCCTCACATCAGATGATGGGCAGGGTTAGTGAGGAAAGAGATGATGTTGTCCAAGAGCCAAGCGTGTTCCCCTTACCCAGTGATGCTCTGCAGCCTCCAGGCTTCCTACTGCATCCCAAATCTCCTGGGGTCACCTTGCCCCCGTGCCTGGGGGTACAGGACATTGGGTCTGGGGATACAGGAAGCTGTGTCTGGGATACAGGAGAGTGACTGTGGAGTATCAAAGGGGACTGGGCAGTGCTGCCCTGGGTGTTACACCCTGCACCAGTGGCCCCGGAGCATGATGATGGGAGCAGGTTATTATGTTATACAGCAGCCAGGAGCTGCACATGGCATCTGCTCCTGCACACTGGTGGCAGTGGCTCTGTGTTTGGGCACCAGTGATGACACCAGTGTCCACTCCCCACGTGGTGGCTGTGCTGCGCTCAGCTGGACCAGGGCAGTGCATGGTGGAGGCTGATAACTCCTTTGGGGCTGGGTCACCTCCAGATGGAGCTTGTGACGGTGTGGGACTCCAACTTTTCAGAGCACCCCTGTGCCCATCTCCCAGAGAGTGAGACCTGGAGGCTCTCAGGAGGGCAATGGCCCCATTCCATCCTCTTGGAAGGAGGCTTATTGGGTAATTGAGTCTCTGCTGGGCCTGGATGAGGCTGGATGCAGGTGAGGACACCACTTTACCCTGGGACTCCCTCTCTCAAGGTGTCTCACAGCCAGTAGGGTCAGTGCCACCACGGAGAGCCATCAGCAGTGACAGTAGCAGTGGCTGTTAAATGCCTGCATCTGTGTCTGCTCTGTGTGGCTCCTGCATTCCCGGCAGCAGCAGGAGGGCCTCTGCTCACTGGCATTTGGTATCTGCATTGTCTCTTCCCAGCAGCCTGCCCTTGCCTGAACTCAGACCACCTACAAGTCCCAGCTCCGTTCAGGACAGACACTGCCAGTGGGTCCCTGGTGCTGCTGGAGCAGCTTCCCGGATAGCACTGGTGGGGTTATCCTATTTCTGCTGACCTCTGGAGCAGCTGCTGTGGGGAAACTGGGACAGGCAGAATGCAGCCGCAGCCATGACTGGGATAACGTGGCAGCTGGATGTAGCGTGGTCCTGCCTCACATCCAGCCTCACCTGCTTCTTCAGCAGGGGCTGAGAGGTCACAAAATCAGAATTCCCAGCTGAGACCTGGAGCTCTCTTTCCTCTCAGAGCCGGGCAGGTGAGAGGGACAGCCCTGGATGGGCTGAGGGTCAGTTGGGCACTTGGAAAGCAGGACACGTGCTGGAGTGACCTGTGGGACCCCTGGGGCTGTTGAGTTTGGCTTCTCTTTGTTCTGAGCTTTCCAGCAGTGGAGCAGTCAGCACTGTGCAAGGCAGTGCCTGCAGAGCCCAGGCCTTCCCAGGGAGAGGAGGAGCTGGGAAGAGGAGCTGGGAAGCTGCTGGGTTTGGGCTGTGGCTGTGCTCAGCCCTG
Organism: Origma solitaria; assembly: GCA_013397895.1. Taxonomy (NCBI): domain Eukaryota; kingdom Metazoa; phylum Chordata; class Aves; order Passeriformes; family Acanthizidae; genus Origma; species Origma solitaria. The sequence goes on along the minus strand of VZRL01001446.1, from coordinate 135,424 downwards.
GCTCCTGGCTCACCCACTGGTGTTGCCATGGGCCCCGAGGCCAGGTGCAGCTCTGCTCCAAGCCCAGCTTTCCATATTTCCCAGTCTGGCAAGGCTGGGAGCCAATGGCCTCCGTGGTCTCTTTCTGCAGGGCAGCATCAGCCCTGGCTTTGGTCCCCTGAGGATGGTCCAGACAAGGTGTGAGTGATCAGAGGAAGGGAGGAATTTCGGTGGGAATGGGAAAGCATAGCCCATCTCAAGCATTTCCCTCATGGAAATGCAGGGGAGTTTCAGCTGGCATTGCTGAAATGCTATGCCAAGGGCAGGGCATTTGGGCCATCCCCTTGTTTGACACCAGTCATGTCCCCAAGTGCCACAAGCAGCTGAGCCCTGCCCGTAGCTGGGTGAGAGTGACCCAGCAGATTCTGCTGAGCCCTACCAGCTTCCGTCCCCTGCTCTCCCGCTGGCTCTGGCGTTGGCTCCTGTCTCACAGGGCTTGCAGGAGCCTTGACTGATGTCCTGGGGAACTGAGGAACCAGAAAGGCTCCACGACTCTTCCAAAGTGAAGACATCTTTCCCTTGGCAGTGCTGTGGGGTATCTCTGGGGTCAACTCTCCCTGCTCCATAGATTATCAGCCTGGATCCTGCTGGATCCAGCAGGTCGGAGGTGCTCTGTGTGATGGAGATGATGGACATCATCCTAATTCTTAGGTCTCTGGGTTTGGCTGGACCTAATTTTTCAGGGAAGGGCATGGAATGACCTGGTACCTCTGTGCTGGGCCCACAGCCCTGGGACCACCAGCATGACCCTCTGTGGCAGCCCTCGGGGTGGCCCTGGGGGCTCCGGGCGCGGGACATGCCGAGATCCCCATCCCGGTTCAGTCAACTGCCTCTTTTCGCTCCCTATCAATCACTCTCCCTCTTGGAGTTTAAGTGGATCCCTGAGTGAAATATCCCAAGTATCCCGTAGCCGCCGGCTCACAATGCAGAGAGCTGTTCCCGCGCCAGCGGCTCTGCCGGGGGGGGATTGGGTTTCAGCTTGTTCCGCTGGCCCCCAGCCAGGCAAAGCAAAGCTCGGGGCTGCAGGGAAGGGCCACTGGGTTTGCTCAGCCCCTCTCAGCTCGCGCTGGCAAAAATATCATAATCAAGCTCCAGTAAAGCGCAGGAGGCAGAGAGGGGCCTTTCAACTTGGGGAAGGGTAAAGAGATCTGCGGCGAGGGCTCCTCGGGTGGGACAGACGGGTTTCTCATTAGCCACCCCCCTGCCCCGGGATGTGGTGGCTGTGCCTGAGGCCAGGATGGGAACGTGCTTCCAGGAGCACGTGTTCCTGCGTGGAGGAGTTCATCCCGGTCTGTGGTGTCTCCAGTGCAGATCCTGGTCTTGCTCCACCTGGCTGGGCTCTGACACTGAGCGTTCTCCATCCCAGAGCTGATGAGGTGTTTTAGGTGGGCTTCCAGGTCACGTAAGGGACATGGTGACAAGGAATGATCCCACTGTCTCTGCCTCCCGACCCACCAGAGAGTGCTGGAACCTTCTTGCCTGCTTTGCACATCCAGCACCAGCCGCAGCTGATGTGGTCATGGGTCCCTGAGAAGCTTGCTCCCTGTCTTGATAATATTGGACCCGGATTAAAATCCTGGCAAGTGTCCTACCTTGAGAGAGGAGCTGGCGTGAGGAGTGAAAGGGGAAGGGAAAAAGTGGTGGGTGGAAAAATGAGGGTGGGGGCTCCAGCTATCTGTGGGGCTATTTATTTGTCCAGCTGTTTCTTTATCTGGATGAGCTTGGAGCCTGTGAATGTGAAGGATTTGCCAGGACTTCTGAGAAACTCAGGTCCAGATGCTCTAAATTGGTTTGAATTGGCAAAACTCCATGGAAGTTATTTTTCCGGACTGATAGAAGTGTGTCTGCAATGCACACAGCTCCTCCGTTAATCCCTTTCACCTCCAGCCTCTGCCCCCTCCCTCGGTCCTGCCACTCTCCCTCCCTGCTCCTGGCCACCACCAGCACCCAGCATGATCCCACACTTGTCCTCCCCTCCCAGCTCTGCCCACCAGTCTCCGTCCTGATCTGGCCAGATGGGAAGAGCTGGTGCAGCTGAGAACCCCACACTCATCTCACTTGTGGCAGAGCAGCGAGAAGACCATGTGGAAGCACAGGAACCCCCGCCCAGGTCATTGTCACAGCAGATCATCAGTGTGACACCATCTCAGTGTGGCTCTGAGCATCTGGAGGTGGTGGGGTGGTGGTGATGATGTGACTTGAGGTGCCAAGTGTCCCTCAGAGCCATAGTGTGCCCTCAGAGCAGGCAGCAGCGCCGGGGACAGGCCCCAGCCCTGGTGGGAAGCTGCTCAGAGAAGATATCTTCAAAGTGGAAAGGACAGGCACTGATCTCTGAGCGTCCCGTGGGGAGCAGCGCGGTTCCTGGTGGGAAGCAGGCCAGAGTTGCGTCTGCTGGTTTGGAGCAGCTGCGGATTTATTTATAATGCCGTGGGCAGCATGTGAAGTTGCACACAAACACGTGGGAGGGGAGAACAGAAACAGCAACATTGACAAGACGCTGTTGTGGAGGGAGCGCTGCGCTGAGCCGCAGCTATCACAGGCACCGGGGCGGGCCAGGGGCCAGGCTCCCAGCCCTGCTGCTCCCACATGGCTGGGCTCCGTGTCCTGGGCGCCATGGGGATCTCTGTGGGGCTGCCGAGGCATCGCCCCTCGCCCCGTTACCTGGCGCTGCCAGACCAGCAGGATGGCACTGTGGAAGTGGCTGTGGTAGTGAGTGAAGCTGCCCAGGTGGGTGTCAAGGCAGTGACAGCTGGGCTTGGGGGTGCCCGTGCAGCAGTTGGTCTGTCTTTGTTGTCCCCAGCACAGGAGTTGGCCCTGTTGGGTGCCCAGGGCGGGGTATGAGCATGGGGCAGCCCCAGGCAGGAGCAGGGGAGCTGCTGGGGGAGATACAGCCCTGGCAGCCCCTCACGGGTCACCGTGGGCACAAAAGTGGCAGGGGCAGAGGGCAGCCCAGTGGGACCTGCAGCTGGAGGAGCTGCCTTGGGAGGATGATGGGTTCCCATTCCTTGGGGCTTATCTCACCTCGTGTGGAGCTTGCATCTGTGGCAGGACTCTGTCCAAAGGATGTCCAAGTGGAGTCACCCGGCACTCAGAAAGGTCCGTGAGTGTCTGGCACAGGTTGCCCAGAGAGGTTGCCCAGACTGTCCATCCCTGGAGTGTCCAAGGCCAGGCTGGACAGGGCTTGGAGCACCCTGGGGCAGTGGAAGGTGTCCCTGCTCATGGCAGGGGGTGGAATGGGATGAGTTTTAAGGTCTTTTTCAAACCAAACTGCTCTGGGATTCTGTGATTCATCCAAGACCCTCGAAGACCCTCGAAGAGCTGCTGATGTCATTGCAAAGCCTCTCTTGATTTTTGAGGAGTCTTGGGAATGCAGAGAGGTCCCAGGTGACTGGAAGTTTGCAAACGTTGTCCTAATTTTCAAGAAGGGCAAGAAGCAGGACCCTGGAAACTACAGGCCTTTCAGTCTCACCTCAGTGCCTGGTAAAATCATGGAAAGCCTTATTCTGAGAAGTATTGAAAAACAGCTGGAGGACAATGTGGTCATTGGTCACAACCAGCACGGCTTCATGAGGGGCAAGTCCTGCTTGTCAAACCTGATTTCCTTCTGCGATAGGGTAAACACACCTGATTGATCAAGGGAAGCCAGGAGATGGAATCTTTTTGGGTTTCAGCAAAGCTTTTGGTACTGCCTCTCACAGGATCCTTCTGGACAAACTGTCCATCCCACGTCGTGTGATGCGTGAGAAACTGGCTCACGGGTCGGGCACACAGGGGGACAATGACTGGGGTGACATCAGACTGGTGATCTGTCACTGCTGGGGTTCCACAGGGCTCCATCCATGCCCTTTGCTCCTCAACATCTTCATAAATGACTTGGATGCAGGACTGGAAGGAATCTGAGGCAAGTTCACAGGTGATACACAACTGGGAGGAGCTGCTGCCTCCCTCAAAGGCACAGAGGTGCTGCAGAGAGACCTCAACAAAATAGAGGACTGGGCCATCACCAACCGTGTGAAGTTCAACAAGGGAAGGTGCTGGATTCTGCACCTGGGATGGGGCAGTCCTGGCTGTGTGTAGGGACTGGGGAACGAGAGGCTGGAGAGCAGCTGCAGGAAGGGACCTGGGGGTCATGGTCAATGGCGAGTTGGATCTGAGTCAGCAGTGCCCTGGCAGCCAGGAGGGACAGCCCTGTCCTGGGGGATCGGGCCCAGCATCGCTGGCCAGGCAAGGGAGGGGATTGTCCCGCTGTGCTCTGCACTGGGGCAGCCTCGCCTCGAGTCCTGGGGCCGTTCTGGGCACCACAATATTAAAAAGACATTAAGGCATTGGAGAGCATCCAGAGGAGGCCATAAGGATGGCGAAGGGTTTGGAGGGGAAGCCATATGAGGAGTGGCTGAGGTCACTTGGCTTGTTCAGCCTGGAGGAGGCTGGGAGGAGACCTCATTGTGCTCTTCAGCATCCCCCAGAAGGGCAGCAGAGGGGCAGGTACTGATTCATCTCCTCACTCTGCTGACCAGTGACAGGACTTGAGGAAATGATTGGAGCTTTTTCATGGGAGGTTTAGGTTGGATATTAGAAAAAGGTTTTTCACCCCGAGGTTGGTTGGGCACTGAACAGGCTCCCCAGGGCATCAGTCACAATGCTGGCTGAGTTCAAGGAGTGTTTGGACAACACTCTGGGGCACAGGGTGGGATTGTTGGGGTGTCCTGTGCAGGGCTGGGAGTTGGACTTGATCCTTGTGTGTCTGCTCCAGCTCAGCACATTCTATGATTCTATCATTCTAGCTTGGACAGGGCTTGGAGCAGCCTGGGACAGTGGAAGGTGTCCCTGCCCATGGCAGGGGGTGGCACTGATGGATGAGTTTAAGGCCCCTCCCAACCCAAACCATTCTGTTGTTCTACAATTTGGATTTGCATCTGCTTGTGCTGACCCTGCAGGGTCACTGTGATTCACGGGCACCAGTTATTCCCAATTTTCTGTAATTCAGGCACCCCCTGCTCAGCATAACTCCATCTCCAAAAGGACTTCTGCCAGGGCAGCAGCTTGGTGTAAAAACTGCCCCAAAAGGAACACAGTGGAGTGTTAGAGCTGTGTGCAATGGGGGCCACGGCTCCGGGACCCCCTGCACGATGAAGGGTGATAAACAGGAGCCTCAGAGACAGGAACCTGGTTGAGGGAGGAAGAAGAAGGAAGCTGAGCTAATTTAGCTGTCTTGGAGATGGATCATTTGCCACCCATGAGCACCACAAGAGGGAAAGGAGGTTTTGGACTGCAGAGTCTTTGTAGAAGGAAAAGGAAATCCAATAGCTGGCAGCCAAATGGTGTAAATCCAGACTAAAATTAATGGAATATCTGGTGTTTTTTATGGGAAGATAATTTGCCATTGGAAAAACTTGCTTAAAACCTGCAAATTTCTTCACCTCCTTGTCCGTGGGCCAGTCAGGGTGGATGCAGAGCACTGAGGGGACCCTCCAGCTGAGGATAAGGGGCTGGGGGCAGTGATGCACCAAGCATGTCATTTCCAGTGCACTGAGTTTTCATTAAATACAAGGCTTTTAAAAATGCAAAATGCTTCAAAATATGAAGTTTATTTGGGGAATTATTTGTAATGGCTTAGCATATATCTTTTTTTCCATTATAGTCACCTCTATTAATGTACTTACTATGCACCACTGTCATTGACAGTTAAGATAAAGTAACAAATTTAGGGGGGTTTTAAAGCTTCTTGCTAGCACTGGGTGAAAAATGTTGTTTTCCTTTCAGATCAAACGCCACTGGTGTTTTAATGAAAAAGCCAGATCCTCTGATAAAATAAACACTATTATTGCCCTATGTAAACAAATATTCCATTTAAAAAGAAATTTTGTAAATCTGACCCACAACATTTTGGGATTAGCTGTTTTCCAGAACTCTTCCAAGTGGGAAAAATTGAAGTATTTTTTGCTTTTTACTCTTGGAATAAAACCAAATTTCGAAATCCTGGTTTCCTGTGAACTGGAAACCGCTGGCTCGAACCAGGAGTAATGAACAAGCCACAGTCTGAGGAGGATTTACTGCCAGGAGTAGGTGCAGGGAGCACAGCACTGCCAAGGCACTTTTTGGGATGCCAGTAGTGAACGGGAGGTCATGTGCCCTGAGCAGGCATCACCTCTGCATCCAGGCCTGGCTCTTCAGTGATGGCTCTGCTCAAGGCTGAGCTTTTCTTCCTTTGTTTTTGGTCAGTGGAATGCAAGTGGAGAAGGTGGAGATGCTCTTGGGGGGTTCGTGGCAGAATGCTTGGTTTCCTGGTGGGGAGGAGCAGCAGAAGGATGTGGTTACATCCAGGAACTCTCCATTCCCATGCTGGGACTGTCCCTGGCAGTGTCCAAGGCCAGGTTAGATGGGGTTTGGAGCAACCTGGGATAGTGGAAGGTGTCCTTTCCCAAGGCAGGAGGGTGGGACTGGGTGGTCTTGAAGGACCCTCCCAGCCCCAACCATTCTGGGACTCTAAGTGTGTGTGGGATGGACACTTTCCAGCATCCCTGCAAGCACAGTTGGCATTCCCAGGGCATGTGCTGAAATCAGGGGCAGATTCACCAGATTCACATTCTCCCTGCAGAGCAGAGGGACAGAATTTCCTCTCTGGGCATCACCTTGGTTTCCCACAGAATCACTGGCCATGTGCTGCCCTGTGCAGTCTTTCTCACCACACTTTCCTCGTGTCCAGCCTCTGTGTGCTGTGATTCTTTGGGCAGAATTTCTACACTCCATTTCCCAAACTCTGGAATATTGTCGGTTCTCTTAAACCGTCAGCCTTGGGTGTGGTGCAGAAAAATCCCTGTATTGCAAGGAGCGTGTGGCTGCAGACCTGGAGAATGGAGAGTTACCCAGACTGTGGAAACCACTCATGGAAATGTCAAAAAAACACTTTTGAACACTCCCTGGAAGTGTTACAAAAGTATACAGATGTGGTAGAGACACGGTTTAGTGCTGAACATGGCAGTGCTGCAGTAATGATTGGACTCAATGATCTTCAATGGCTTTTCCAACCTTAATGAATCCATGATTCCAAGTGTCTGTCCCATATATTTCTGATGGGGCTGGCTGGAACATTCACCTGCTCATGTTGGCCCAAGTATTGGGGTACCATAGACTGAGCACCCCTTCTTGTGCCATCAGTGGAGTTAAACCGACCTGCAGCTGTCTGGGATGAGAGGAATTCCAGGGCTGCAAGTGTGATGAGCTGTAGAAAGGCCGAGGACGCTTTGCTCTTGCATGGCTTAGGAGGACTTGTGTGTGCTGGTCGGTGGTAGCATCACCTGACCTATTTCAACCCAAATCATCTGGAAAACCTGCTTTAACAGTGGTTTAATTTTTTAGTACTTTTAAGCCCTGAAAGTGCTGTTCCTTCCCACATCCTGCTGCATCTCTGAGGATTCTCCCTGCTGTGCAAAGTGCTGAGAAAAAAATACCCAGCTTTTGCAAAGATCCCTGCTCAGCCCTGCTCAGGCTGTTCCTCATCTTCAGGGGTAGAACTGCTCTGGGCTGGGGGTACCCAGATTTGGGATTCAGAGGAAGAAAATGTGGCTGTGCTGATGGATGGAAGAGTCCCCATTCACAGCAGGAGACGATGCCTGTGCTGGGCACCTCAAGGTCCCACCTCAAATCATGGGGTCAGTTTTGGGCCCCTCATGACTTTGACAGGCTGGAGCATTTCCAGAGAAGGGAATGGAGACGGGGAAGGGTCTGGAGCACTGAGGGAGCTGGGGACCCTCAGCCTGGAGAAGAGAAGGCTCAGGGGGACCTTCTGGCTCTCCACAGCTCCTGATAGGAGAATGCAGCCAGGGTGGGGTAGGGCTCTGCTCCCAGGGCAAAAGGGATGGGACAAGAGGAGATGGCCTCAGGTTGTGCCAGGGAAGGTTTAGATTGGATATTAGTGAAATTCCTTAATGGAAAGGGTGGTCAGGCATTGGACCAGGGCAGTGGTGGAATCCCCGTCCCTGGAGGTATTCAAGGAATGTGTGGATGTGGCACTTGGGGACGTGGTTTGATGGCGAACATGCTTTTACTGCTGGGCTGGTTGGACTTGATGATCTTGGACGTCATTCCCAACCTTAACAGTTCTGTGATTCCATGACTGTGCATGGGGGCCAGGGAGCAGCGGGCAGTGGGCAGTGGGCAGTGGGTGGGTAGCTGATGGGTGGAGGGAACAGTACCTGGTTCCCTCTGGCTGAGACGTGGCTGGAAGGCTCAGTTTGGGCTGGGCTCCTCTCAGCCTTTATCTGTCTCCATGTTCAGTCCTTTCACCAGCATCCAGTGAGTCCTTGTTTTACCATCCAGTGAGTCCTTGTTTTTCATTCCTTCCACAGAGACACTGATGGACTCCACAACGGCGACAGCAGAGCTGGGCTGGACAGTGCACCCTCCGTCAGGGGTAAGGCATTGCCTCATGAAGGCCTAGAGTGGCTCTGGGGTCTTTGCTGGATGTGAATGTGGCAGGCTTGGCTCTGCAGAAGTCAGGCACTGAAGCAGAGTGCCTCAGCCATGTGGGAAGAGCACAAAAGAAGGTGACAGTTGAGGTTTCCAATAGTTGTCCAGGAGATGATGCTCCAAAAAATACCCCAGTGCTGGAGGGATGTAATCCCACCCCTCAGAGTCTAACCTGAGTGGTGCTTGAAGAACCATACTGTCCATAGAGCTGGCCTGCAGCCACCTAAAAATCAGGAGGGGAAGAAACAAAAGGCCAAGGCCACTGTTATTTGTCCCCAGTGTCTCAATTGTTATTCCATTACCTGTCACTTGTAGCAGGATAAGGGCATTAGGCTCAGGTCCTGAAAGGACTGTCCAGCATCCCTGGCATCCCATGGAGAGACATTTGCTGGCTCAGCAGGACTGGCTCTGTGCTTTACCAGGCCAGGAGTCCCCTGAGCCACATCCCAAGACCACCATGAACAAGCTCCTTTAAAGAAGAGCTTGGACAAAGCAGAGCATCAGATTTTTCCCCCAGAGGGTGCTGGGCACTGCCCAGGCTCCCCAGGGAATGGGCACAGCCCCGAGGCTGCCAGAGCTCCAGGAATGTTTGGACAATGTTCTCAGGCACAGGGTGGGATTGTTGGGGTGTCCTGGGCAGGGTCAGGAGGTTGACTCAATGAACTCTGTGGGTTCCTTCCAACTCAGAACATTCTGAGATTCTGAGATCTCTGCACCCTTCTGCTCATGACAGAAAACCAGAGTGGAGCCACCTCCTTGTCCCACGCGGGGCATCAAGGTGCTTCAGGACATGCTGCCGAGCTCTGGCTGCGGTGATCAGCAGCAGCCCCAGTGCCTGAGCCCCCAGACCTGCTGCCTTGCACTTGAGTGGCCTAAGCCAGCCTCGCCAAAGCCTGGAGATGCTTCCCATGCCCGTGCGTGGCTGTGGTGGCTCAGGCTCCGTCCTGCCGTCCATCCATTCACAGCATGGGCTGGATGAAGACATTTCCGTGGACCTCACCCCCAGACTGACAGCATGCCCCCAATCCGAGCCGACTTGGCAGAAGAAAAGAAAACAGCCAAGAAAAGCCTTGTCTGGGGAGATTAAACCGAGCCGGAGCAGTGTGGCCGCGGTGTCGCGCCGGGCGCGGGTGCTGCTGGCCCGGCCCATCACCATGATAAAGGGCAGAGCTGCCCCAGCCCCGCCAGCGCCCGCCGAGGGGGATGATGGGCACACAATGGGGGGGAGCAGAGGTCAAGTCTTTTTCTCTCCTGGCCCAGCCTTTCTTGTTTGCGGTGTTTCCATATGTAAAGCACGCCCTGCTCCCGCTCCCCAGCCTGGCCGTAATGAGGCCGGGGCCTGCTGGAAGCCGTCTCCCCGGGTTATTGTGCTGCTGCCTTCTTTTGAGCTCCCGGCATGTTAATTAGAGAGCCAGGAGAAAGGGAGAGGCTTCTAAATAAGCTTCGAGGAAGCGCAGGGGCTGGTGCGCAGGGGTGACTTTCTCTCCCATCTGGGAAAAGGGAAGTCAGGAGCTGCTTGCTGCACAAGGGATGTGGGAGGATGCTGGAGATCTGAGCCTGGCCCCAGGATGCTCCCAGGTCCCTCACCGGGATGGAGGTGCCTGTCTGGAAAGTGCAGTGGTTTGTGGGATTGCCTCCTGTGCCCATCCACCTCCGGCAGGGCCCTCCGGGGGCCATGTGGGCACATCGTGCCCTGCGCTGTGCTCATCGTGGGTGACGATGCTACGGTGCCTTTACAGCCTCATGTCCACGGGCAGGACAAGGCAGCACATCCCACCCAGGGGTCACTGGCCAGCTTGGGTGCAGCCAGCATCACTTGGAAGACAGAAGCTTCTGTGTGCTCCTTTTTGGGGGTTATTAGAGACCCAAAAGCCCAAACAGTTGCTTTTTGTCTGACTGAAGCTCTTATGCCATTCATAGATGTCCCCAAGCCCTGCCTCCACCATCTCCTGTTCAGCCCAAGCGCTGGAGACCCTCATTCCACCACGTGCTGCTCCTGCCTGACCAAGGCTGAACTCTCTGGGCTCATGTCCTGACCCTCCGTGGGTGCTGGGCAGGTGTGGGTCAGGATGGGTCAGAACTGGGGACCCTGGGTCTTGGTGGGTGCCAGGATAGGTGTCTGGAGTGGTCCAGGTGAGGGAGAGCCACATCAGAGGCCGGGCGAGGGAAGGAATTGTTTCTGCATGCCTTGCCTTTGATTCCCTCACTCCCCTCCCAACCAGTGCCCTGAAAAACAGGGAGATCCTGCAATTTTCTACTAGCACACCAAATTTATTTCTGGAAAACAAAGCAAATGCTCCCGCTGTGTTTTGCAAGGATGCTCTTCTCGTCCCCCAGCCCTGGCAGCAGATTTGCAGCCACTGCCAATCTGAAGTGGTTGGAGCTGTTGGGGATCTTCCCTGACAGCCTTCTGTTGGGCTGTGAGCCTTGATGTGTGAGGAGCAATCTGTCTCCCATCTCCTGAGCCTCCCCCCCAGCCCTGGGTGCCCTTGTGAAGCCATTTGCAACCTGAGGGGCTGGGGGTGCTCTACTCCTGCAGGATTTTCCCTGGATGTGGTCCTGGCACTGTGTTGGATCTGGACCGTGCTGCTGCCTGGGTGTTGTAATCCTGCATCCAGGGCAGGGTTGAGCTTGGGGTGTCATGTCCATGGGAAACAGCTTGGCTTCCACTTGAGCAGGTTTATGAGCAAGTTGAGGAGGAGCAGTTCCAGCTGGCCAGGACTGTGTCACACGCCAGCAGGACCCTGGTCCCTGCTGCCAGCGTCACACGGGTGCCCTGGGTGGGGATGGGACTGCAGGGAGCTGCTCTGCACTCTGGCAGGGGGAGATGTTCTGTGAGCTGAGGGTTTTCCTCCCACACAGAGCCTTCCTTGTTAGTGCTGCCTGCAGAGGAGCAGGGGCTGGTTACAGGCTGTAGCTCCTGTCCTGCATCCCCTGCCCAAAAGCGTCTCCATCCTACAGAGGACGGATACAACATGCACTGGAGGATTTGGGAAAAACATCCTGGGGAAAGGGCAGGAAGCTGGAGAAGGCCAGAAGATGTCACAGCAGCCGTGAGCTCTGTGGGGACCCAAGGGAACAGCTGGAGCTGTGTCAGGGAGGTTTAGGTTGGATTTCAGGAAAAGGCTCTTCCCCAGAGGGTGTGGGGCACTGCCCAGGCTCCCCAGGGAATGGTGATGCTCCCAAGGCTGCCAGAACTCCAGGAGTGTTTGGACACTGCTCTCAGGCACAGGGTGGGATTGTTGGGGTATCCTGGGCAGGGTCAGGAGGTTGACTTGATAATCCCTGTGGGTTCCTTCCAGCTCAGTGTATTCTAGTCTATAATTCTGTGAGCTTCCTCCAGAGCTGGTGGAGTCAGTCAGCTGGGGGGAGGTGGGCAGAGCCTCCTGTGGGGAAATCTGTCAGCTCTGGGCTGCCTTGCTGAGAAGGATGTTGCTGTCATGGCACAGCTTGTAGGCGTGTCTGCATCCCATAGATCCAGTCTAGTACAGCTGGGGCTGGGACGTGCACACACCTGCTGGAGGAACCCCAAAGCATTTGACCCTCGAAGGGGCAGAGATGAGGGCTCCAGTGGGACCTACCCAGCATCTTTCTTGGAACATGGTGGGGTTGGCCGTGTCCCCTCCCTGGGAAGAGGCACTGGCTGCAGCCAGCCAGGAGGTTTTGTGGCTTGTGAGGAAGCAGGTCCTGTGTGCCACATCTGTAACCACAGTGGCACTGGTGAGAATCCATGTGCTAAAGGCCCTGTGTTCTTTGCCAGAGGCACAGCCATGCATCGCAGCTGTGGGCACAGCCCCTGCTACAGCCTTTTCTGCAGAGCAGTGGCCCTGCTCTCCCACCACCAGCAGAGAGGCTTGACCCTGAATCTGAGCATGGAGCACAGTGCTGGTGGCAGCGAGGTGGGCGCAAAGGGCCACTTTGTCCCCACAATGTGGAGCCTGCCTGGGGCATGGTGTGGGTCAAACCTTGCCCAAGGGGCCACTTTGTCCCCACAGTGTGGAGCCTGCCTGGGGCATGGTGTGGGTCAAACCTTGGCCAGGCAGGCACAGGGCACCTGCAGGGGGTGCTGGGATGAGGTACTGGGCACTCTGGGACAGCCTGTGGGTTGGGGTGGGCACAGAGTGGGGCGGCTGGTGCTGGCAGAGCCTCCTTGGCACACGGTGGGGGTGGTAAGAGGCGAGGAGGGCGGGGAGCATCCCTTCAGTGCAGCCCCCTGACTGTGTGTGTCCTGCCCGCAGTGGGAAGAGGTGAGCGGCTACGACGAGAACATGAACACGATCCGCACCTACCAGGTGTGCAACGTCTTTGAGTCCAGCCAGAACAACTGGCTCCGGACCAAGTACATCCGGAGGCGAGGAGCACACCGCATCCACGTGGAGATGAAATTTTCTGTCCGGGACTGCAGCAGCATCCCGAATGTCCCAGGCTCCTGTAAGGAGACTTTTAACCTGTACTATTTCGAGTCGGACTTTGACTCGGCCACCAAGACTTTCCCTAATTGGATGGAGAATCCCTGGATGAAGGTGGACACAATTGCGGCTGATGAGAGCTTCTCACAGGTGGACCTAGGTGGACGGGTGATGAAGATCAACACTGAGGTGCGCAGTTTTGGGCCTGTCTCCAAGAATGGTTTCTACCTGGCCTTCCAGGACTACGGAGGCTGCATGTCCCTGATTGCCGTCCGTGTCTTCTACCGCAAATGTCCCCGTGTCATCCAGAACGGGGCCGTCTTCCAGGAAACCCTCTCGGGAGCGGAGAGCACCTCGCTGGTGGCAGCCAGGGGGACGTGCATTGCCAATGCCGAGGAGGTGGACGTGCCCATCAAGCTGTACTGCAATGGTGATGGGGAGTGGCTGGTGCCCATCGGCCGCTGCATGTGCCGGGCTGGCTACGAGTCGGTGGAGAACGGCACCGTCTGCAGAGGTAACCACAGGCCCTCAGTCTTGCTGCTGCACGCACCTCGCTGCTGGTGGGATTTGCAGGATTTTGCATGTGGGATTTGCATCTGGGATCAGTATGAACTACCTGGGAGAGACCTCCTTGGGAGGGGTGGTAGAGGGGCGTGTGTGGAGCCTGACTCCTTCCCCAGCTCCTCACTTCCTGCCCTGGGCTCATCCGTCCATTGCAGAGGCTCAGCATGACCTCTGGGTCCCCAGAACCACTGGGTTTAGGGCTGGTACCTGTTGTTGGGGGCATCTGTGCTCTCCACATTTTGGAGGTACACACATGTGGTGCATGTCACCAATCTGCAGTTGCCTCCCAAAATACTGGGGCTGTTTTCCTGTTGGTTTGTGCCCTGTGCTTTGGTGTGTGCTGAATTGCTTCTGGGACGAGGGGAGTGGGAATGCAGGTTCCCAAAAGGGTGCATGGGGAGGGAGCAAGTTGCCTATAGCATTTTCCTGGTGAGGTGCAAATGGCCCAGGATGGGACATGGTCATGGACTGTTCAGGGCTGCCTGGGCTCCTCAACAGCCAGAGGTTTCCTGCCCTATAAATGTTCTGCCTCTGTAGATGTTCAGAGCAGACTCCATGAGTGCCTGCTGAGCTCAGCTGAACACCATGGAGCCAGTGTGGTCCCAGGCCAGCAAGAGGCTCCGCAGCCCCTCCCTGAACTGATCTCTGTGCTCCTCCTCAGTCACACGTGGGCTTGGAAAGGTTGAGAAAGGAGCTGCTGGGGTTGTTGGGAGGGAGCTGGGGACCTGAGAGCTGTGTAATGGGCACCTCTGGCTGTGATATGAGTGGAGCAAACCACAGAGTTTGGCGAACAGGATCTTTTTCCCCTTGTCCTGGCTGAACAAATCCCGAATTCCACTGTGGTTCCAATAGGATCGGCACACTCTGAGCAGAGCCAGGGCTTCTCTGAGATCAATTATAGATATGCAGGTTGCCACTGCAGAGCCAAGGGAGGAGCTGTGTCTCCTCTCTCCTGACTGTGAAGGGGTGGTCAGGTAGAACCGAGCATGGGGAAGGTGCTGCTAGTGGGAACCAGACACATTGGAGAGGGGGACGGACAGTCTGGCTGTGCTCAGTAGGGACTGTAGGTTGTATGATCCCCTTGGAGAGGGCTCCATGTCTGCCACTCGTGGCTGGGCTGCTCACACACCAGAATTCAGGCCCTGCTGTGCTGTGGGGATCATTTAATATCCCTGATTTCAGCTACTCCTCACTTAGCCACCGAACAGCCCTTCCCACCGAGCTCGGGCAGATCAAGTGTCTTCCAGCCTTGGCAGGGATGGGGATGGGGACAGCAAGGAAGTACTGCTGGAAACTGAGCCTGGCTAATCCCTGCCTCGAAGGGTGGACGGGGGCTTTTACAACTCCCAAATGAAGCATCCATAGCAACACCAGAAAGCCCCAATGATTCATGGCAGCTTTTCCATCTCAGCCTGCTTTTTCCCCGAGCAGACCCTGTGCAGTGCTTTGCTCTGGGGGAGCTTCCCGGTGCCACTGCCAGCCCAGCCAAGGGACAGTCCCCTCGCATGCCCCAGGACCCTCCTGTCCCCGCGGGGCTCAGGGGGAGCAGAGCAGGCTGGAGCGGGGATTGAGGTGGATGGAGCGAGCAGGAGGGAGAGGCCGGTCCCCTCTTTGTCTGGGTAGCAGCAGGATTTTGGGAGGTCCGGTGCCTCGGCAGCTGTTTCTGCAGCCGGTGCTGGCGTGCGCCGGCCCCGCGCTCCCCGCCCTCATCAATCACGCGGTGGCGGCGCTCCATCGTCTCCATGGGGCAGCTGGCTCCGGGGCTGCCTCCCCTTACCTCCTCCTTCCCGTTCCCCTTCCCCTTTCCTTTTTCTTCTCCTTTTCCCTTCCTCTTCCCCTTCCCTTTCCCTTTCCCCTTCCCTTTCCCTTTCCCTTTGCCCTTCTCCTTCCTCTTTCCTCTTTCCTTCCCATCCTCCTTACCTTTTCCCTTCCCCTTTCCTTCTCCTTTCCCGTCCCCTTCCGTTTCACCTTCCCCTCCCCCTTCACCTTCCTCTTCCCCTTTCCTTCCCCTTTCTCTCTTCCCCTCTTCTTTCCCTTTCCTTTCCCTCTTTGCTTTTGCCTTCCCCTTCCCTTCTTCCCCTTCCCCCTCTCATGTGGGGTGGAATCAGGGCTGGATGGGACCCCAGGATTGCACCAGACTGGGACACCTCCTCCATTTTCCCCTGGCAGCCCCCAGAAGAGGAGTGGGGACTGGGAGGAGAGCCAAGCACAGAGCTGGCCGGACAGCCGTGGCATCCCCATCCTCTCCCAGCGCTCCCAGTGAGCCCCACCAAAGGGCTGGGAAGGGGCTGGTGGCCCCAGCTCTGATCGGGAAGGACCTGTGGGATGTATTCCTGCGTCCCTGTCCCCCTCCCGCCAGGTCCCTGTGCCGGGTCCCCGTGGAGGCAGCGGCAGAGCCGCCTGGCTCGGGGGACTCACTCCTACATGTGGCTGGCAGGTTTGCTCGTGTTTCCAGGGGTGGGAGGGAGTCTGGGCCCCTTTCCAGAAGCAAAACAAAAGCAAATCCGAGCCGGCTTTCGGGGCGAAGTTCTCACACACTCTGGCGCCCAAACGGGACATGGCAGGGAGCGTGGGGGGCCATGGTCCTGCTCCACCAAGGGGTCCAGGTGGAGAAGGGCATCGAAAGGAATGGACAATCCCTCTGTGCAGCTGGAAGGAGTTGCTCATTTTCTCCGCTGGCTTTTTCATCTGGCTAATAGCGCGCCAGCCTGCTCGCGGCAGTGTGCACAAGGGATATTTATGGAGGAAGTTCATGCATCTAACAGCTTAAGCTCTTCTAAGCTCGCAGCCCGAGCACAAAAGGATTTGGGGGCAGTTAACAATTCTGTGTGGTTAAGAGATTTTCATTTCGCTGGGCCTGGTTCGCCACTCCCGCAGGGCCCTGCGAGGGGCTGGCTGCCCACTCCTCTCCGCTGCTCTGCGCTGCTCTCCGCTCACTCCCCGGCTCCTCACCGGCGAGGGGCTCCGTGCACACGCCTCCCCCAGCCCCGTCCTCCTCGCTTCACCTTCTGCTCCCTGCCTGCGTCTTTTCTCTCCATCTCCCTGTTCTTTGTCTGCGCCTCCCCCCTTCCCTCCCCTCCCCGTCCCTCCCATGCAGCACATTAAGCACATTTCTCCCTCTGCCTCCCGTATCCATTGGCTCTGCTCAGCCACAGCAGAGGCAGAGCCATTGTGCTGCTGTCTCACCAGGCTGGCTGGACAGCGGATGGACGCTGCCTGCACGGCCTGTGCCTACTCAGGGACAGAGCCGATGGCTGCTACTCCCAGCAGTTCGGCCCTTCATCCCTCTGCGGCTCCTCTCCATCATGGCAGGATATCTTTGATCCCTGCATTCTCTTTGTTGCGCTCGTACAGCACCGAGCACAGGGATTCCTGCTCTTGCTGGGGTGACGAGGGACGGTTTTGCCCTGCAGAAGCTGGTGGTGACACTCTCTGGCTGTCAGAGATATGTGGTGTCATCCTTGGGGTCGCAGGCCTTTCTGAGGAGGAGAGGAGCTGGCGACCTGATAGGAAGCGAAGAAACCTGGTCAGAGTCAGGCTGGCAAGTGTCTTCTCCTTGCCCATCTGCTCTGCTCTTTGCCCCTCCACACCAACCTTGTGAGACCCCCCTGCGCTGCTGCCTCCAGCTCTGGGGTCCTCAACATCAGAAGGATGTGGAGCTGCTGGAATGAGTCCAGAGGAGGCCATGGAGATGCTCTGAGGACTGGATCCAGGCTGGGAGGGCTGGGGGGGTTCAGCCTGGAGAAGTCTCTGGGGAGACCTTAGAGCTCCTTCCTGTGCCTAAAGGGCTCCAGGAGAGCTGGAGAGGGACTGGGGACAAGGGATGGAGGGGCAGGACACAGGGAATGGCTTCAAATGGACAGCGGGCAGGGATAGATGGGATATGGGGAAGGAATTCCTGGCTGTGAGGGTGGGGAGGCCCTGGCACAGGGTGCCCAGAGCAGCTGTGTCTGCCCCTGGATCCCTGGAAGTGTCCCACTCTGGGATGGACACTGGGGCTTGGAGCAGCATGGGGCAGTTGAAGGTGTGCCTG